>JALCCH010000013.1:0-461922 GCA_023212835.1 Pseudozyma thailandica
AACAAAAAAAAAGAAGCAAGTAAACCAACAAAAAAGTTAAAAGAAAAAAAAAAAAAAAAAAAAAAAAAAATAAAAAAAAAAAAAAAAAAAAAAAAAAAAAAAAAAAAAAAAAAAAAAAAAAAAAAAAAAAAAAACGGAGGCTCGAAAATTCACAACCGTCTTTCACTTTTGCGCCTTTCTCTCATACACTGTAGCTCCCATCGCTTGCTATCCATCCTTGTGTACTTCGCAATGGGATGGAAATACATTCACACATCCGAACATGTACTTGTGTTAACATTGATATAATCGTAGAGAAGAGCCGAGCTACGGGGATCAGAAGAAAGCCTGCTGACGCTCCGTGCCTTCCGGCCCAACCACACCGTACCACGCCAAACCTGCCACTGCACCAGCCAGAATTGTGAACGCCGGCGGGCTCTTGAACCATTGTGTCGCCACAAAGGCCGAACTCGCTACCACACCCCAGAAAGGATCCGACGTCAACGGTCCGCTCTGACTCGCCGCTTCAACTACGACACCTCGTGCTGGAGTATAGATGTATCCAACTGTTCATCCCCAAAACAACATCAAAACGTATACGTCAGTGCTGTCTGCACAGAATCAGATAGAACTTGGAAGAAGGACCTACCAAGGAACAGCTGCCAGACAGCAGTGTAAACAAGTCCCGTTGCGGAGGCGTTGAGACCTCGCAAGACCGATTTGGCGACTTGATGCTTGCGCCAGGAATTGTAGAGAGGGAGGAGGGACAGCTTGAGGAGAAGACCGGGAGAGAAGATGCCGAGCCAGCCGAGGAAGGCGCCAAAAGCAGGATTTGAGGGAATGGCAAGAACACCGAGGTAGACAGCAAAATTGAAATTGGGACCAGGGAAGGCTTGAAGGATGGCAAAGCCGAGGAGGAAGTCTCGCGAAGCGACCTTTGTTTGTGTAAAGAGAGAGGAGAGAAGAGATGACGAATGAGTATGCTGCTTCCCGGGACTCGCAATCTAGGCCAAAGTATGAGCTGTACTTACCCATCCTGACAGCATGTGAAGGAAGAACACAAGGACAGGTATTGGCAAAGAGAGCGGGACAGATGTCAGCAAGTTGAAGCAGGACTAGAAGATTGAAAGATATCTGAGCTTACCGTTTTCTACTGTGTATCCACGAAGCAGTGGGATGACTACTGGTCCACCACCAAAGATGATGACGCCAGCGATCATCATGTTGGTGAAGAACTCGAGCGTCCTTGGAGGTGAAGTGAGCTGAGAACGCGTGACGACCACGGCTAGGATCAGAGCGAGGAATGCAGCTCCAAGAGCGAAAGCGATATTTCGATTGAGCACCATGATAGGAGTCCGGCGCTCGGCTGCTGCATGCTCATCTGTAGTCTGGGTGTTGTTGGCTCGATCGACAGTCTGAAGCGTGCGTTGACGCAAGGAGCTGCCTTGCGCTGAGCTCGAAGCATTTTGGAAAGGAAGCTCGTGTACCGCAGAACCGGTCTGCTTCTTGTCATTTGCTTCACGGAAAGCAGCTTGAGCAGAAGCAACGGGCTCAAGCTCGATGTCTTGTGGCGAGCCGTTCTGTGCAACAGACCGGTCTGGTGCATTGACGCTCTCCCTGCGCTTCCTTGGCCTTATTTTGCTTTTGATCGCTTGCGAGATGCCATGACGGAAATCATAAAGTAGGGTGATAAGGCCACCGCCGAAGACGAGCACTGGGTACATCCATGGTGCATGGTAGCAGATGCCAAAGGACGCAGACATGAGCACCAACAACCTCGTCACAGGATCTGTGATGGAAGACGCAGAAAGCTGAAACGCAGCCAACGCAATCAGGCCAACAGCTGCTGCGTTGAGTCCAGTGAGCAAGCCGAGTACGATGGGTGGGAGTTTCTCAGGAAACTTTCGAACACCTGCACCGAGAGCCGCCATACCTGCCGCACCTGGCAGCGACCAGAATAGAAATGCAACCAAGCCGGCAAGAGTGCCGTTCCTTGCTATCGCAATAGAGAAGGCAAGCTGTGTGGAGCCTGGACCAGGAAGTGCATTGCCCAAAGAAAAGAGGTCGGCAAAGGTGGTTGCGTCGAGCCATTTGTACTTTTCGACGAAACGCTTTCTCAATATGACAACATGCACGCCAGGTCCGCCAAACGCAGTGAATCCAAGGTCCCAAAAATGACGGATGGTGTCGACAAGACGGACACTGAGCTTGATGTTACGTCGGTCTTCGTGTTCCCCCACGTCCAGAGCGGGAGCATCTGAAGCAGCGGTCGGTGCCGCATTTGTGCTATATGTGGATGAGCGTCGAGGGTGGTCATCGATATGAGAAGCGCGAGAGCACGAGGGAGCAACGACCTGCGTTGCCGACATTATGAGGGCTTTGTTCGCAAGGGCTGCGATCTTGTTGGTAGTGACTAGAGAAGATTAGTGTGATCCGACGGCAAGGTTCCATGTATTGCGGAACCTGTGGAAGTTGCCGGAGAAGAACGACGCAACACTTCTGTCACACCAACTTGTTCTCGGATCTGTATTATATGCTCAACGAACTCGCAATTCGCAATTTGCAGTTGGCAATTCGCAATGCTCGAGAAGTATGGTGTTTGCCGGGGTCCAAGAAGGTACAATATCAAGCTGCAGCTGCAAGCCTCGCACGGTTGGTTGCTTTGAGCCAAGATTCTTATGGTTGCACGTGGACATACGAAATTTCAAATTGACGCAAAGCCCGCCGGCCAAGGATGTTAGACCTGGAGGAAAATGCATGCCAATGTTAGGGTCTTCTCAATGACATTTGATTTATTCATTTCTGGTTTTGCCGACCAGGATGACGCAGATGGCTGACTCCGCGTTAACCGTTTCCGCCCAATAGCGAGATACGCTCGATTATTGGCGAGCAAAAAGTGGGAACCACAACCTGCAACACCACATCGCGACAGCCAACCAGAAATGAACTTGGCCGAATTTTAATCGATTTACTACTGTGCTGTATGTAGTTTCTCCAGATTTACATTGCACATCGCTTCGCCTTCTTTTTGGCTGCGGGGAAAACAGAAATTCAGGGCGGTCAAAGCGTCTCGCACTACAGTACAGTATTTGCACTGCCGCGTCGTCGAAAAGGACGGCAACTTTCTTGTGCTCCTTGAGAACCTCGAATGTCGCACACGGCTCGATTCTAGAGATTTCGCCGACTTTGCCTCACTACGATACCCGAAGTCGCCTTGTCTCGTCTCACCTCGACTCGCCTCGCCTGCGCTCTGCTCTTCCAGGGTCGATCTCTTACCCCCACTTGTCCACCTCGGCTTGTCGTCATCGTCATCTCGCGAGCCTCCTCTCCGCTACGATCTTGCCCTAACTGCTTGTTCTCGTCACACAAATCCCCTTTGACTTATCTTTTCTCTTCGCCATTCTACCATCTACACTCGGCGGCAACTACACAATCCAAGTTGCAAGCGCACCCCACAATCATGTCCATGGACTTCTAAGACCCGCCACTATATCGTCCAAGTCAAACAAGATTTGACAAGGCTCAACCTCACCATGTCGGTCGCATCACAGCTCCCACAGCAGACACCAGGCATGATCTCTGGTGCCACCATCCCAACCGATTCACCAACCAAGGAGGACCATGTCTTTCTTTCGACCATCTCTTCAGAAGAAGCTTCTTCACCTGACGAGGCAGCTTCCAACTCCTCCAGAGGCGCCAGTCTCCTTTCCGATGGCTCCAACCAGCCGAAGCTCAAAAGCATCCTCGACAACGCACACGAAGCCATCCCAATCAAGCCCGCTCGTTCCGGCAGCGACTCTGGCTTCAAAGCTGCACTCAAAGCTACCTTCCTCCCACCACCTACACCAGGCCGTCAGATCAAAGTCAAAGATGGCAAAAAGCTAGGCAAGTCCTTTCAACGCACAGAGCCACGTCCTCCCGACTTTGAAGGCGGAGAAGTACTTGACTATGACCCAAGAGGCAAGCAGGCTTCTGCCGGTGATGGCATCTTGCCTCCCGGATGCCTCAAGCCACCATCTTCAGCGAGAGGCAGAGGCGACAGTGTCAGCGATGCAGGCTACGGAAGTGACCGCGAAAGCAGCGTCGGCACTCCCAGCGAGGTAGGCGACACCAGTGATTACTCTCGCTCTTATACATCCGAGGCCAGCTCAGCGTGGTCAGATCGTGGACGTTCGGTCCTTTCAAAACCCAACAGGCCTAGGGAAGGATCAATCGCAAGTACAACCAGCAGCAGTAGCGGTGCAGCCATCAAATTCGCGCCCCTCCCCATGTCGGGTCGATTGAAGCGTGCCAACTCAATTACCATCGGCGTAGCTGCACGATCCCATTTGCTGCAATCCCAAGGTACAGCTGCGCCACCACGCCCTACCTACACTCCTCAACATGTGCACGGCTCGCAAGCTTGGTATACCAGCAACACCAACCAACATCCCCGCCACGACGATGTCATTGATGTTGGCGAGGAGATCAAGAAAGGTGCATCGAAAGCTTGGAAGCTCATCCGAGGTGGAGGAGGAAGTGGCAGCGACAGTTCAAGCACCAAGGGCAAGCAGGATGGTGCCGCAACGCCGAACGCCGCGTCGGAAGCGGACAAGAAGGCGGCGGCACAAGCAGCCTTGCTCAACAAGCCCAAAAAGGAGTATCCCAAGGAGGGGGCCCCGATTGCGGATCCGGAAACGGGTGAACTCAAGATGGCCAACAGCTCTTCCTCTGCGGCCAATACAACACCCAAGATCTCACAGGGTGAGGTATCTGAAGAGGCAAAGAAGATACCTCAGCAAGAAGCAAGCCAGCATAAGTCTGGAGAGCAAACACCCAAGCGATCCGAAAGTCCAACACCGCAGCTGCACAGCATGTCGATTTCGGAAGACCCAGAAGCAGAAGAGGCGGCAGCAGCAATGGAAGCTGCGCATGCACAGAACGCCTCCAAAGCCGCACACCTTCCCAACGGCCATCATCCACACGAGCTTGAGGACGGTGAGCATCACGACAGCTTCCACTTGGCCGACGAACATGATGGGACATTGTTGGATTCCGGTGCAGCCACACCGAGGAGCGGCATGCAGAGACGATTGTCTACCGGCGCCTTCTTGCGAGGACTGTCGTTGCGAGGTATTCAAGAGGACAGAAGGAGGACGCTTTTGGGCCTGGATGGTACCGAGGATGGAGAGCGAAAGGATAGCGCAGAAATGGAGGGGGACAGCGAAAGGAAAATGTCTGGAGAGGCGAGCAGACACGGTTTCACTGTTCGGGGTCCGTCAGGAAAGGAAGAGGAGCTCGGCTTGGAGGGTTACGGTCACTCGAGACCTGTTTATTCGTAATGTTACTAGATGCTTCAGATATGTGTACTATACAAATTGCAAGAGATACAATAGCTAATCGACACAGTGTGTGGATATGTGGACGAAACAGTAAGGCAGGTGCTAGTCTAGCCTTGGCCGCTTGAAGAGTGCGTTCGGGTCAATGGTCATGTCAACCGCCATTGGTGGTGGTCTTGAGGTATGCTCGTGCTGCTGTATTGGTGCTGGCGGTTGTAATGGCGGGAGACTCAGCTCGACTGTGACCATGTCTCTCCACTCGTCCTTCCGTGGCCCGTCCATCATTCTGACAGCTCTCGTTTGTGACCCTGCTGGCTTAAATCCATGTTTTTCAAAGAGCTTCTTGCAAGCCTCATTGTCGACAAAGTAGCTCGCTTGTACTTTCGAATATTTCCTATCTCCTCCAAGAGATGTCAAGATCGCCTTGATGAGGAACGTTCCAACACCTCTTGCCCGTTCTGCTTCGGCTACCATCACTTGCACCTCTGCGATCCTTCCTCCCCTCCCATCTTGACCGACATCTTTGTCAGACTCTTGGGTGTCGTCATGGTACAGCGTCGAAAGCGGATGAGGTTGGAAGCATGCGATCCAGCCAAGTGTACGATTGTCTCGGGGGTCGACAGCGATATGTCGATGACGCTTGATCATGAGCTGATCGAACTGCTTCCACGTCGGTACCTTTGTAGTAGTGATTGCAGCATCACCGCTTTTGAGACCCGAGGCGTAGATACGAGACCACGCCGCTTTGCGTAGCTCAGTGAGCGCGAGAAGATTAGCTACGCGCCTTTTGACATCTTTGCCGTTGGGAGTTGGCGTTGACGAGGATGCTGGAGAAGGTGTGGAGATCTGAGCTGGAGAAGGATTCGATATGGAAGGTGATGGGACGTGAGGCAGACCCAAGTTGGACCAATCCTGGCCTCCACTAACGTCTCCAAATAGGTCCGTACTCATTCGTTGATGCTGGCAGCAGCTTGAGCCACTCGATTCGGCATTGTGGAAGAGCTGCGATTTGGTATGCAAGTAGAGACGGAGGGTTTCAACATGTGACTCGGTGGTACAAAGAATTCATTGGCCGAGAGAGAGAGAGAGAGAGACATAAGTCGGTCAACGGAAGTCGTGACTGTTCCCGCGGGGAAATGGTCATGAATTGTAAATATTCAATTCACCATTTTTCTCAAAATTGTATTGTATAGTTCAGTACGTCACATTACGGCCGGTCAGTGGCCGCGAAGTGGTTCGCCGTCCTACCATCAACAACTCGGCGAATCGCTGTGCACCCTTCCCCACATCGCTCATCTCGGCTATCCACAGACTGTTGTACAGTATATCATTTACGGTTGTACCAGCTCCACTTGTGATGCAGCTCACACTGCCGTCTGCAACCACGCATTTTCCCTTCGGGCTTTAGCCGCCTACCGCCGACGAAAGAATCATCCTTTGCGAACCAGCCGTAGGCAGTCTCCCGCTCGACGCTTTGGCCTTATGTTTATCACGGTCGCAGCTTCACAATCTCCTTGCTCACCACTATCATCTCCTCCACCATAAAGATATACGTTTACACGTAACACTAAGTTACAGCATCTTAGACGTTCTCTCTCAATCAGACGCCAACTTGCTTCATCTAGACCACGCATACAACCCGTATACTCGATCGCGAGCTCCAAGCTCAAAGCTCCTAACATCATCAGCATGCGACGTCAATTCAACTCTACATCGGCTACTTCGCAACTCAACGACTCGTCTCCAGATCGTCTCAATCGATCTCGCTCTCGAGGCCGTGCCAACTTCGTAGGCTCTAACTCCGAACACCTTCCACGTCAGTCCAATCGATCTTCCTCTCGCGCAAGCTTCTTGGGTAGACCTCGTCAACGTGTCTATCAGATCTACAACGGGGACGAATCCGGAAGCAATGCACAAGAGAGGTGGCGAAGCGAATCGCGAACCGTGAGAGGAAGCTTAGATGGTGATGATGGATTTGTCTTTACCGATGAAGAGGATGTGTCTGGTGACAAGCAAACGGCTGCGAGCAAGAACAAGGCGAGGATGCTCGCTTCGACGGCGGAAGAAGATGCAACCACGCGCTCAGAAGGTACTACCGTAACCGGCGGATCTGTGCCCACAGCTGCTGCTCCCATCGACACGGCAAAGTTTGCACCTGCAGGGCCTGCAAACAATAACGATGGCACCAAGACCAATTCGCCCACAAAGGAGAAAGACGTGGAAGCGCAAAAGAAACCGACAAAGCCCGTCTCTCGCCTTTCGCGAATTCCATACCCAATCGCTCACTTCCTCGGATACCGTTCCAAATCCACCGAAGGCCGTGCTCTCATTCGCCCTGTCGAGAAGCTGCCTCGTAAGATCGAGACGCTCATCTGGGCCTGGATCGGCGCCATGCTTGGTCTTGGCTTTGTCATGATCACCTTTTCCAGATGGGACCAGTTCGCCATGTCCGTCAACGATCCTATCACCGTATGGACTGCTCCCATCATCATCGGCTCCTTTGGCGCTTCCAGTGTCATTCTCTACGGCACCCCCGCCTCCCCTCTCGGCCAGCCAAAGGCGTTCGTTGGTGGCCAGTTCCTCTGCGCCCTCACATCGGTTTGCATCACCAAACTCTTTGAGCTCAATCACAACTATCAGCCCAACTTGATCGACAGCTCGCACAGTCTCGTCTGGGTCGCGGGAGGTATTGCGACAGGTACAGCACTCTGTGTGATGATCCTAACCGACACTGTGCATCCTCCTGGTGGTGCAACGGCGCTGCTGGGCGCAACAAGTCCGCCAGTAATTAAGTTGGGATGGAGATACTTGCCAGTGATTCTACTTTCGAGTGTCATCATGGAGGTATGGGCGATGCTTTGGATGAATCTGGGCAGAGCGAGATATCCCCACTACTGGTTCTGGCCACCAGGTCATCCGAATGACCAGAGAGACTTTAGAGTCAAGTTCGCCGGTTTCCAGAAGTCGAAAAGCAAAGCGGCCAAAAAGGACAAAGCCGAGAACAAGTCTAGATGAATGTCATAGCTGCTTCATTAATATGCATTGCATCAATCGGACCACACACACATTGTTTTGCTTCAGTGGGACATAATTGTGGCGTGCCAAGCCTGTTTCCCAACGACTCCGTTCATGACAGCTTTCTCCCTACTGCGATGAGGTGGCTGGCGCTTTCGTCATCCAATTATTGTCATACGGTGGATTTCAGGTGGGCAAAGCATGCAAGCAATCGCAAGTGGGCGTTGGTGGTGATGTTGGTGGATCGAGTACGGGCCTTTATGCCGGTCCAGCGAAGGCCGAGGCCTCATTGGCGATAGGCAATGTGTCCCCTGCCGCCACATGTATCACCTAGCTGAGCCAGAGCATGAAGCTTGCAAAGAGATGCAAGTTGCTGTATCACCGTGGAACGTTTGCGTTGCACAATCCTTTGTAGAAGTTTTCCGGAGCGGTGGGGGAGAGAGAGCGCAGTTCTATGGACATATGGTTGGTTCACGCAAGAGCAGAACGGCTGTCTTATGTGTAGCACCCGTACGACGTGGTAGTGTGGCTTGGCCTCGTGGTGAAAGCCATAAAAGGAGCCATACTTTACTCTTTCGCTTCTCACAACCATCAATTCAAGCTTTCGTAACATCTACCTCGCCGACTTCGGTCACAACAGTACGACGATGCTCATTTCCATCGTTCGCCGTTCAATGCTGCTCTCAGCATTGGTCTACCTACTCAGTTTTGTCGTCCTCAGCCATGGCTCTCCTATGGGGGGCTCTCCATCCAAGTCATCCAAGCGTCTTGGTGCTTCTTCGCCCGCACCTCCTCCTCAAGCTCAAGCCTTCAGCCACGAGACTGACTGGCCCCTCCGTTCGCAAGGCAGCCAATTCGATATCTGGCTCGAGAATCAGCTCCACTATGGCAAGTATCCGGTCCTCAACCCTCGAAGCTATAGTCCCGACATCATCAACGCTGCCAGACTCAAGTCCGGCGCAGTCTGGACTCACGCGCCTGCTATCCGCGACGCCGAACCTCATTTGACAGCTTTCTATTCCTTCCACCAACCTGTCAGAAGGCCCTCTGTTAGTGAGTCAGAGGCTATTGAGGCTTTAGTGGCCAACTCGCGACAGGTTGGAAGAGACCATGGTCTTGCGGCTCGCTGGTTGGTTTATGGCCGTCCCTTTCGGCCCACAGATCAAGCCCCTCATACGTGGGAGCAAGTGTGGGCCACGACGGCTCCGATTGCTGCTCCAAAAACGCAGGAAGACCCAGCCTGGGCCGACATCAGGCACAAACTCCAGATTCAGAGGCGTGTGGTCTTGCACGATGCTGATCAAGGCAAGTTGCTGGCTTTCCGACTTCAGCGCACTGGAGGGATCGAGCTCGAAGTTCGTCAACTTGCCCAAGCGCTTCACAAGCGAGGTATGCCGTTCTTCGAATCCTCACGGAACCAAGTGTCGCCGAGCTCGTTGACGATGGAGCAACTCCATGGCCTGCGTATTCCAGCCGACGTCGTGGGTACTCCGATGGATCAAGAAGCAAAGGATCTCAAGTGGGCCCATGTTCATCACTTCAGAACTTTCCCGGTGTTTGACATCGAGAATGTTCGAGAGCGAGAACTCCAGCAGGCTATGGCTGACTACGATTGGGTTCTCGTTCACGGGCATCATCGAGGTGCAGCTTCGCCTACTGTCATTCAGCTCTCTAGATCAGGTGCTGTTCACGACCCCGCTCCGGCGGTCAGCAATATTCTTTTGAGTATTGCGAACTCGGCTGAGATCGAGAGGAACTGGGGGCCTCAAGTACGTGCCCTTACCGACGGTCGTCCGATCATGCGAGTGCGTGCTGCACAGGCAGGTCCCATCCCGACTTTCGTTAAAGGTCAGGGTCTAGCTTTGCATCAGATGCGGGCGGCGCTGGCTCGTGCCGGCGCGATCCAGATCAGGGACGAGAGTTCGGGTCAGGTTCTCAATTTACGACTCAACAATCGAGGATTTGCCGAGATCGTCGCTCATTTTCCTGGGCATCTGCACAAGCGTAGCCATGCATCTTCGGACGCAAGCCTGGACCAGCATATTAACAAAAAGCAAGAGCGCGCAAAGGAGCTGGAAAAGCGAGGCTTGAACGCCTTCTCGACGACGTCTGGCAGCCATGCCATGCAGTTTCAGACCATGGAGTACATTTTGAACGACGGTCAGGGTCTCGCGGTGGACGACAATCAACCCTTCCCCAGAAGCGAGGCTAGTCTCGAGCGCATGTATGCTGAGAGACTTCACTTCCGCGGACTGCCCGTCTACAATGTGCATTCCACCGAGACGTATAGGCTCAAACAAGGTTTGCTTGACTATGGCTCGATCTATGTGTACGGCTACAAGAAAGGCTCGAGACAGCTCTCGGTCGTCAAGCTCTTCCTACATGGTCGTCCCATTGATCCGGCTCCCAATTCCGACATGATCCTCAAAGTGATTGAGCAGTCTCGTATCTACGAGAATCGATGGGGAATCGTGCTTCGGGCTCTCAAGGACGGGCGTCCCATCCGACGTTTTGCGAGTCCATTGAACGATGATGTGCATTTCTGGAAAGGTGGTGCTTACCCGCCTTTGGATCTTCACGAGCTGCGTCAAGCCTTGGCTAGGACGCGCAAGGTCACGATTTGGGACGCAGACCCTACACAAAATCACCTCACTTTGGAGTTGAACGACCGCGGGCTCGTGGACATGATCACCGAGCACCCCCCTCACTTGCGAAAGCGTATGGACGCAGGCTCTGGCGATGTTGATCCGATGTTGTACTTCCAGTCCGTAGTCACAGGGAGGCCGAACCTGCCACCAACTCCGGCACGCAGGATGGACGCCGTCTACGGTGATCTGGTGCACTGTGGTCGAGTTCCGGTCATTCATGCCAATGCAGCTAATCTGCAGCAGCAGGCGGCACTCGCAAGGCAAGCTTTAATTGATCATGGCTCTTTCTGGGTGGTTGGACCGCATCAGAAGAGTCGTACCGAGCCGATTCCGGCATTCCAATACTTGCGCGACGGAAGGATCGTCAAGGACGAGCAAGAATCCGTTATCGCACTGGTATACAAGGCTGATCAATTCGGTAAGGATCACGGTGGGATCGCCAAGAGGCTTGCCTTCGGCGCTCCGTTCCCCGCGCCAAAGTCTTGGGTGGGAGCTTATCAGACGCCCAGCTGGAATCGAGTGTCGATCTCCGCTCTCACGCTCAACGCCGATGATACCAGCATCGCCGCTGCACGTGCACAGCTTAAAGCAAAGAGCATGCTTAAGCTTCGCACTTCGTCTGGCTCCATCATTGGATATGCTTTGAAGGAGAACGGTGAAGTGCTCTCGAAGGTTCTTGAGAGAGGACATCGTCTCGTGAGGCGTATGCACTTCTCTCGAGACCCAACTACTCGCGAGTTCTACTTCTCGCATCACTTCACCAACGATCCTCGCCTTTCGCCCCAAACAGCAGCTCAGAGGGGTAGATACTACGCTGATGTGCTCCACTTCAACGGTGCGCCCATCTTCTTCCCCTCCTCCACACCCAATGTCAAGGACCGAGCAAAGCAAGCTTTTCACGATTATGGCAAGTTCTACATCATCGGCAAAGACGCCGATAGACCTGACCGCATCGTAGGTAGTGTTCATCTAGCTGAAGGTCAGGTACACGAGCACATTGGCGTGCTGGGAGCGGTGGACAATATGAATCGTTTCGAGCTTAATTGGGGCGCAAGGACAAAGATGCTCAAGTATGGGCCTCCTTTTGAGCCTAGGAAGGGGGGAGGGGGTATTTTTGGTGGGTCGTGGAAGACGCCGACTTGGGAAAAGGTCGCTGTGAAGGCTACGAGGGTTCCTGCTGGTACACCTCAGCACGAGATCTGGTCAACGTTGAATCGAGATGGCATGCTCGTGGTCGATGAAGGTCATCAGAGGCTCGGTTATGCGCTCGACAAATATGGCAATCTTTTGCACACAATCTTGTAGTCGAATCTGCACTGCTTTTCCACGACCAGCTTTAACCTGATGTCATAGGCCCTTATGCACTCCTCCCGTCCCGTCCCCTCCTCTATCCTCTCCATAAAGGTAATTTTTCGCAGCAGCAGCTCTCTCAGGCAAATTGCAACGCATGTCGTTCTCCATCATCACGATCCACTTGCGCTCAATATCAAATCACGCTTACACGTACCCGCTCAAATCTCTTTTTCAGATCGGGTATGATTAGGACGACAGCCCGGCATGAGTGCGATGGTGCGATATTTATACAGTGTTGAGCCGAAATTCTGAATGTATTAGATCACGTTGAGTGGCTCAAGCTCGACGTAAAGATTGTGAGCCTCGAGGAACCAAGCGCTCCTACCCTGGAAGAAGGGTTGCTTTCTCTTTGCTGGTGCCGTGTGGTGAGCATTTGCCTCAGGACTGACGGCTGGCTTCTTGATGTCGTACCTGAGCATGATCTCGGGAATGATCTTGGACAGCTCCATCAGACTGATGTTCTTGCCGATGCATGCACGCGACCCGCCACCAAAGGTCATGTTGAATCGCTCCATGGCCTTCCTTCCCTCTTCACCACCTTCCAGCCATCGCTCCGGACGATAAACTTCAGCGTCAGCGCCAAAAGCCTCAGAGTTGCGATGGAGGACATACGGGCTGATACCGACAGTTGTACCTGCTGGAATAGGGTGCGGATTGCGGCCGATGACTGCACCACCAGCAGGAACGTAGCGAGGAAGGTCCATCGAGATGGGTGGAGAGAGGCGAAGTGCCTCCTTGATGCATGCTTGAAGGTATTCGAGCTGCGATCCCTTTGCATACTTGACAGGCGTAGAGAGATTGCCAGAGTCGACTGCGGCGTTGATCTCTTCACGAAGCTTGGCGTAGCAGCGAGGGTTATCCAGCAAGTAACCGAAGAAGATGGTGAGCGAGGTAGCGGTAGTGTCGGAGCCCGCAGACATGACCGATGATGCTGAGAACAGAACTTGCTGCATGGTGTACTTTTCCTTGGTGTCGGGATCGCAAGCTTCCATGAACTTGGTGAGCATGTCGGGTCGGGAAGCCATACCGCCGTTGTCCTCCACCTCGGCGTACCTGGTTTGGATGCGAGAGGTGGTCTTGTCTCCGATGACACTACCACCTGGCTGACCAGTGATGCGAGGGAAGAGCCACAAGATCCAAGACGAAAGCGAAGGCATGCAGCCCGCAACAGCACCCCACTGCGACAAATTGAGAACACCGGTCAAGAATCTTTCGTCGTCTCTGCCCCGGTGCAAGAGGTTGAACGACTGACCGAAGGCAAGCTCGCCGACGACGTCCATGGCAAAGTAGTGGAACCAAGGATCAAGCTTGATAGTCTTGGTCTTCACCTTCCCTTCTTGACCATCAGCTTCCACAACGGACTGGGTCTCGACGAGCTCGTCAAGTCGCTTGAGCAAAAGCTCCGAGACATCCTCGACGTACTCCTCGAGCTTGACGAGACTGTTCATACTGTAGGCGCTAGCAACAGCACGACGGCGCTTACTGTGCTGGTGTGGGTCGCGCTCGCTGAAGATCGAAGGATGAGCCTTGAAGACTTGGAACGAACGGTAGAAGTTCGACTTGCGAAATTTGCTCGAAACACCGTCAGAAAGACTGTATATGGAGTTCATGGCAGCAGGGTCGGAGAAAGAAAGGTGTGTTGGACCGATGCGGACGACGTCACCATATTGCTTGTGCAGAGCGTAGAGAGCAGGTGCATAATCACCCTGCAGCGCGTGCCAGAAGCGCCAGAACGGAATGCCGAGCCTGGCAGACAAGGGACCCGGGTATCTAGAGAGAGGCGAGATGGCGATGTTGTAAGCCATCCATCCTGTGAGAAGGGCGAGGGTGCCGATGAAGAGTTGCAAAAGGAATGGCAGGCCGGATAGTGGTGTAAAGACAGTCTTGGCGATAGTGGCTACGATGGAGCTATCGCTATTGCTGATTGGGACGCCGGCAGTCATGATGTCGATCTGTGTACGTCACTGTGATGAACAGTGATCAAAAAGGAATAGACGGATGAGCAGGGTTGAGCCTGAAGAGGGAATATATTCAAGGCAGTGAGGAAAGCTTTAGCGACTATATACTTTTCGCGGAGATCGAAGACCATCAGGCTCGGACAGGGCAGCCTCGCAGTCTTACCTCCAAGCTAGCACAGCACGGGAAGAGCGGCCTCATAACCTTGTGCGTAACAGCCACATTGTGGGGAGCGTGGAATTCCCATGGTTTTGTCATCGTGAAGTGGATCTTGGGAACAGAGCATCCGGCGACTCGAGCCCGAGAGTGAGGCTCATTTCTTCGGAAACAACAACCTGGCAACATGCTCGCAAGTATCGTGTGGGGAGCAGTGAGAGTGACGGAATCAGAGTGTGGGGTGCATAAAGGTACAGGTGTCAATGAGCGCCAAATCATTGTCCGACGCAGAGTTGCCGGCATTTCCACCTCGCAGCGTTCCGAGCGAAGCTGCTTCTCGTCCGACACGCTCTAGTTGCTCCAAACTGCTTTTCCGTGCTTGCCGAAGCAAAATCGCCTTTTCGCGCGTTAGATCGTTGATTTTGGGCATCGCGACAGAGTGCGGCCTAACACGCTTTCTTTGTTTCTTTGGTTCGCATCACTGATGTCGATGTGAGCTCGAAATGAGTGAACTTAGTCCCACCATAGCAAAGCCACCAGGCGCAGTCTCGAATCAGCAAACAAATTGAGATGAACGTGTCAATCAAATCTCTGCTGACAAAAAGATCCCACCAAGGCAGTCGCAGACGTTGATAAGAAGCTCGAGAGCCTGAGCCTATCTCATGGTTCAAACTCTGTTATCGACGACATGTCCGAAGAACTTGAACGCCTCAAACCCGTCAAGACAAAGCTCGGCCCCGTATCTATCATTCGCGACAGATCGGCCAGCTTCTGTCCCAGTTTCACTTTCGACTAGCCGTCCAACAATGCTAGCTTCGGCGTGCACTCGGAATCCGTGGAAGCTCATCATGCCACCACAGATGCTTACAGGAAACACGAGTACTTCGAGAGCGTAATGAATAGGATAGACCATGCTTACCGTGGCTTCATGTCCTCATGATACATGTCTTCATCATACCAGTCTCCTTTCCTGTTGATTACGTCCGTCTTCTTCATCTTTCTGGTGCAATCGAAGCATGCCACGCCACGGAAGACACGTCACAGATGCTTTAGCGAGCGAGTACGTGTGACTTGAGTGCCGTGAATGAAATAAGGGTGAGGTCAGACCTGGAACCTACCGCGACTACATAAAGTGAGCTTCTAGTCAACGTTTTCTCCTTCCAGATTACGCTTGAGCATCTTTTTCATTCCACACTCCATCAACACTCAGCGGACATGCAACATCTTTCGATCCTCGTGATGCTTCATCTAAGCTCAATTGTCGCTCTGGCGACCTCATTCCCATCGCCAGGATTTATCAAGGAAGTGGTGAAGGACACGGAGTCACAGCTGGCAAGCTCTTCCACATCGTCCTCCTCTTTTGCTGCGGACATAGATAGCCTGTCTCGCTTCATGGCAAGACTCAAGCCCATCAACACATCAACCAAGGGCAAGAACAACGCACTGTTGGGGATCGAAGCACCGCCCACTACTCCTCGATATTCAGATGCGAGAAAGCAAGATACATGGTGGGACATCTCGACCTCTAGGAAGCGTGGTCGTGACGCACTGCGCCTCAGCGGCTATAGCAGGGAAATGACTTCCATCGGGACACCCAAGAAGCGCCTCTGATTGCTCAAATAAATATCTCAGAAAGCTTCCAAGCCACAGGAATTCGTTTGCGATGATCGTTATTGAACATCAGCTGCACTTGATATAGCCGACCAAGTATTGTTCTAGCCGTATAGAGATTTTTGCTACCTGCGTTGAATTGGTGATTCCTTCGTCAAAATGGATAGCAAGCGCTGGCAGGCAGGAACTCTACTCATCTTCACCTCCACGTTCCAGCTGAGGGTGTGCATTACTTGTGAGATGAGGCTGTGCACTTTACCACCTGACCTGAGCCCATTCAACCGTTCCACATGAGCTCTCGCGATGGAGAGAGCATGTGCTTGCGATTCACACCTCAAATGAAGACCTGCGGCTCGGGCCTGAGTATCATCATCCAGCTCGATAAGGTCGAGACCATTGCCTCCATTGTCTCGAAAGGCTGTCCTTTCGAGGTTCGGCCTCAGGAGTTGATCATCAATCGTCGTCGAGACTACTCTATCGTTTCCCTGCATGCATTAAACACTACTTCATCCGCATCGTCACCTGAGTCAATCAGTTTAGACTCCACCTGGGCACGCCATTAGCATTGCATGGAACCTTGCCTCTGTTTTGCATGTAAAGAATAACAGAGAAATCGACACGCGTTGATGTTCAAGGTGCGTGCCAAAGTTTGCTCGAGGCTGAGCTGGCAAGGTAGGACACGGAAAGCAGCACAGACGCAGAAGGATGGTGACCTAAATGAGATCGTACTGTGAAGGGGAGAAGTCGGGCAGGAACACAGGCGGGCTTCTTTGCCGGACCGGCAAGCCTCACTCTATTTGCATCCGTCCGACAGTCGAGTCTAAACGATTGGCCTTGGCATTTGACCATTCCTTTCTTTACGATCTCAACTACGACGTCTCAAATGTCTTACAGCAACACAGTGTTCGCCCATGGGCTCTTTCAGCACATCGATGCTCGACTGAAACTATTCTCGAAGATCGATACACGAAGAGCTTCTCCTCATCGTCACCGGTTCTGTCATTCATTTCCTGCTCTCCAGCACTGTCCACCCAGGTACATAAGGACTGTACTATACATGAGTCCGATTGTCCTTGAGCGGCCTTCCCTCTCTCTCCCTCTCTCGCGATACAACACGATGCGCGCACTACCTCTACTTCTGCTTTCCGTTGTGCTTTTCTCAACGATTGCGGCCGTGCCGATCTCATCACCCGACCTCCCGCTTCCCACCATTAACCAGGACTTTGGCCTTGGTTTCAAAGCCTTTTTCCGCCGCCTACGTGCTCGATTTTTACGAAGTAGGACGTCGGATCGCATCATGTCCAATTTTGCTGCCCGTCCCGCTCCCCCTCCTGCCGCTGCTGAGGTACCGAATGAAGATGCGCTGGTGGTTGCACCTCAAGCCATTCCTTCAGAGATGTCCATGTCGACGGTCGAGACGGGAGCAGGAAAACCTGACCTCGCCTCCACCAGCAGAGACAGCCTTGAAGAAATACTTCCCAAAGGCAATCCCTTGAGCTGGAAACTAAGCGCGAGACGGAGCACCGACCTCGCTTCGCCTCGACTCAAGCTCAAACCAGAACTGATGGCTTCACCAAAGCGTCAGCCGAGGGGGCGGGAAGTGGAGCGAAGTCCCCACCACATCGCCTTGGAAGGCCGGACGAGGATTCATGAAGGGCGCAAGCGCGGCGGATCGGATGGAGGCGCAAGTTTGCGCTTCTTTCGCTTTGCCCAAGACCAACAGCCCGATGGGTCGTTTAGAAAGGACCGGTACCTCATCACTCGAATAGCGCGTGGACCCGAACAGAAGGAAGAGGATGCGGCGAGAAGTAAGCCAAACACGCACGATTGGGTTCGGAGCTCCAGTGAGAGGTATGCTAGCACACGCACGTTTGAAGATTAAAATACGATATCAATGCAAATGCTGAGCGGTACAAATGAACAAGATGCAACAGCAAAAGGTTGTGATTCATGTCGAGTTACGTTTCTCTCCCGGCCTCCAGGGACAAGGACAGGGCCCGATCGCTTCCTCGTTTGCACTAATCCCCAACCCCACACTGCCCCTGGGCTGAGCCGCCGTCCCGGCATCCAACAGCTTCAACGCCTCCTTGACCGCCTCCCTATCAATCACAATCCTTCTCCTCTTACTTTCCCTCTCCTCCTCTTCCTCCTCTTTGACCTTCGCGACGCTTGGCTCGGAAGCGGTGTGAAGAAGCTCCGGTTTGGCTCGATCATTACTAGTGGCTGCACCAGTGGTGGTTGTGCGCGGGGGTTCGATCTCCACGCTTTCCTCTCTTGGTCGTTTGGTGGCCGATGATAAGAGCGGAGAGTGGACGTTGCCCGAGCGTTTGGAGACGACTTCAGCGAGGAGGTCGAGTCCACCTTGCCATTGGGAGAAGCGCGGGTGGGAGCGGATCTGTCGCCATGCGGAAGGGATCGTCTCACCAGTTGCCGAGTAGGAAGAGGAGGAGGGGAGGAGACCAGTCGTCCCCGACCTTAGCATGCCTGGTCGAGTGGGCAACGCCGACGACGGCGGAAGTAGCGAGCTCGATGAAGTCGGAGTGGAAGTGGTTGCAGTGGTGACGGCTTCGCAGAACGCTGCTAGACCAGGGTCGGTGGAGCAAGCGCCGCAAGTGCTGGGGTCACCGGTGCAGACCGGCTCGGGAGAGGCAGAGGCCGGCTTTACTGCCCACAGCTTCTTCCCACCCTTGGGTTTGAGGGAGAGAGGAACCGAGGAAGGCGGGCTGTCAGACTGCGTAACGGTGTACCATAGCTTGTTGGTGCGCCTGCGTTGGTCGAGAGCGACATCATTGGCGTGGGTCAGGGAGCCGATGCTCATACGACGAGAAGTCTCGGCAGCAGCTGTTACAGTGGAAGAGGACGGAGCGGCGCTGCGCTTTGGAAGAGGGAGAGCGGAAGGAACGTCGCTAGGAACGGCGATGTGAGATGGCTGTGATTGAGACGGGAGATCGAGGAAATCATCGGCGCAGACGCAAGGAGAGGCTTCGGTGCAAAATCCACATCCACCATCGACAGAGAGATGGCCACCGTTTGGAAGGAGAGATGGAGAGAGAAGAGAAGCCGCTTTATCTGAAGCACTGTTTGTGGTAGATCCGGAAGCAGATGGAGTGGTGGATGAAGGCGGCTTAGGCGATTCGAATGACCACAGAGGTGGCTTGACGCCTTTGCGTGGTGCTGTTGGCGAGCCCTGAGCTGACTGCTTCTGAATACTGGTTACGACTGTAGTTGTCGCAGCTGAAGATGCGGATGGTGCGATTACAGCAAGTGGAGCTGCAGCCGAAGAGCTGGATCGTCTGCGACGAAGTGGTACTGCTGCAGCCACCTCATGTTCGACCTTACTGTCGAATGCATCGGCAAACCTTACCCCACCCGCAGCCCTTTCTTTATCCTTTCCACCCTTGGCACCAGGCGCAACAAGCACACCTCTCTTCGGCGCAGTCCTCTCATGAGCCGGCGCCTTGCATCCTGGGCCGGATCTGCTACTCGGCAGTACAGCTAGCAACCGTTCGCCATTAGCCTTGGCCTGCATCAGCACTCTTTCGAGCTGAGCAAACTTTTCCTTCCACATCCCCACCTCCTTCCTCAGACCCTCATTCTCGGTTCTGAGCTTCTGTGCGACTTTCTGAATCTCGACACTGCGATCGATCTCAGCAGCTTCGTACGCTGCGACTTTGGCTTCAAGATCGGCGAGGTAAGATTGCTTGCGTTCGCGAAAGGCGCGTTGAGAAGCGCGGTTTTGAGCTTTGCGCTTGGTGAGAGGCTCGGTCTCGGAGGGTTTGCGACCTGGCTTGGCCCGTGCAGGGAGAACCCATTCTTTGGAAGGCTGAACGAGAGGACCATTGGCGTTGTCTTTCTTGACGGTGGGAGCTGGGGCAGCAGGTGTGGGAGCAGCGGCGATGCCCGTTGCCAGAGGGCCAGCTTTGTGTTTGGGTGGATGAGCAGCACCAATGGCTGACGGTTGAGATGAAGCGCTGGATGACACCAGCCGTGAAGATGATGCTTTCGAGGGTGCTGGTTTGATGTTGGATGAAGATGGCGCCGGAGGGCGCGAGGCGAGGTTGCGTTGTGCAGCGAGGGAGGATGAGGATGGCCCTGGCGACGGCAGAATGGATGCTGTGGATGCTGACGACATGATCGATGAGGAAGCACGCTGAGATGAACAAGTTTTCAATGACTGTGCACTCGCATTGATCGCAGGGTATCGCCGTGAAGGGAATGCGATGGCTGAAGACCGAAGCTGTCTCGTCTGTCAAGCGTGCTGAATTGTCCCAGCTACTGGTGCTGCGGTAATGATAGCGTTGTGATGACCAAGAGACGAGGTTGTTGGCAGCAATGATGGTGAAAAGAGATGAGCCAGGTGTTAAGATAGCGATTGTCGGAGCGAAAGCTGAGTCCACACAGTTGTGAATGCGGGACTGAGAGACTGGTCGAGTGCCTAAAGGGTCTTGGATTCGCCAAATTGTGGGTGATTTTCGTTATCAGATTAGAATTGCTCGCAACCGCTTCTCCCGCTCTCTGCTGTTTCTGCTGTTCTTCCTTGGCCCCTCAAGATTGGCTGCAGACTCAGACTCACTTGTGCACTTGCAAGCCACAGCGGGTTTGATTGGGCTTATCTGATTGGTCTTTCCCACCGCAGAATCTAATGACTTGTCACCCTCATTTCAACTTCTCCTCTCTTTCCCGACCCCTCTCTAGTCTTTGCGCGCGAGGCTCGCCAAGCTTTGTTGGCAGGCCCATTGACAGGCTGAGCTTTGCCGCAGCTGCCTCTCCTGGAACAAAGGCTCCCATGAGTCACATGAGATTGAGCGTGGCTCTTCTGTTCTGCGTGCGATCGCGCTAATCAGATAAGTGTGTGTGGACTTATTCAGCCGAGGTCCTTGGACGGAACGTGATTGGCTCGTCCTGCTCTCTTGTTACTCGTTGTTTCTATCGAGCTTCCCAAGAGTCAGCTTTCGATCACCTGGCTCTGCTACTGCCCAGTAAACGATGCTCAATCTGCCGAAACACTCGATCAGGTCTCGCAGACACTTGATGCAAGGTGACACTGACCCACGAACAACGCCGTGCGGCCATCAGCTGACTGGGCATGAAAGATGCTTCTGACCTGGCGAGCAGCTTGGATGATGTGCGGCTGGAAAGAGTCGTGATGCAAGGTTGTGATTCGCCCGATGATTCCTTGTGTTCGGTGGAAAGGTCTATGATCGTCTCCGAAGGAGAAAATTTCTGAGACTTGATGTCTACATTGGACGCCCTAACATATCTTCGCGTTTGCAAAACCCACGCAACTCTCCAAGCTCAATATAGAGACATGGTACTGTCGCAGCTCCTCCTATTTCGATCCTCTATTACGCACATGATTTCGCTCCAGTCTACCGCTTAACATACTTCAGAATAGCCGGTCAGCAAACCCACGGACCTCACCTCATCGAAATTCGGTTCATGATTGTCGCCGGCGGCTGAAAAGTCAAGCACCGGTTGCCGGTTCGATTTTCACATCCGGTAGCCGGAATCGGCTTTTGACGCGTGGCTAATCCGAAAGAAATTCAGCATTTTTCGCGTTTTTGGCACTAATTTTCGGCCGTTAGGTGTTAACTCTTGACGCCTCTAATGAACGCGAATCCGCCCGAGACGTCGGACAGGATCGGTGAGGCGACACGTTGTGGTGGTCTGCAAGGAGAGAAAGTTTGTCGATTTGACCGACGTGCATAGATCCGAACTGGCACCATCGAACTACGTTCCTTTGATCGATTTGACCATCTCAAACAATTGCATTCGTGATTGCTGCTGGTCTAATGGAGAAGACGGGAGTGGTGTATGAGGAGCAACAATTTGATTACAGTAAGTGATGAAGATAGTACTGAGAAGAGGAATGGTGTTCAGGGAATCATCGGGCAAGCAATCCGACTACAGTTACACGAAAAGAAGCCGGTTAAATGTAGCGTGAACCGGACAGGGGGGTGTTGATGCTCACATCAGCAGGACCCTGATCGCGCCATTAATGTGTTATCGCATCACCGCATTCCTTATGTCCTAACTTGTCCGATCTTTACTCTCGTTAATATCGGAGCACGCACTTTGACATGGTCTACGCTGAACAACGCTTGTCTGGTACCGTTTGTGAGAATCAAAGATGGCGGCAACCCAGATCGAGTCAATCTCTCGTACAGTCATGAAGCGAGTCATGAGACTGGGACGGAGATTGGAAATAAGTTGGCAGCAGCGGCAAAATTAATTCCTTTAACTTTGGCAGATTCGGACATTTTCGCGAGGGAGTAAATTCCAAAAAGAAACCCACTATATCCGTGTCGACCTCAAATGGCGAAGCAGTGTCGATCCTTTTGGGATTTGACCGGGAAGCGTGAAATGAAAAGAAAAGAAAAGAAAAGAAAAAAATTCCCGGTGTCAGACGTGTTTTCCGGGAATGCTTGATTGCCGTGGACATACACGCTAACTATCACGCTACGCCAAAGCTAGCTAGCTAGCTCCTCTACCGATTGATATCATATCCTTCCATGACTCAGAGCAGCCTCAATTCTTGCTTTCACTCCACACACACACACTACTTGATACCTTTCACCCAAGCTAGCCTATCGCCGTACCCCACAAGGCTCCCTCTCCCGAGATCTTGTCACTTGACCACAACGATTCAAACTGCCGCCCTACATACCCGACTCAGCATTCCTTTGCAAAGAAAGAACGCAAGAGATATATACACCCATCCCCACCGTAGATCTCCCATTCTATCACCTCCATAAAGATATCTACCGAGACGGCCAACAGCGACAATGCCATATCAATACCTTACGTTCAGCGACCTGTATGAGGAGCAAGTGCGATCCTCGGCACCCTCTTCACCCGTCATGGGTGCCACCTCCACCTCATCTCCTTCGCTTTCGCCGGTCTTCCTCCTCCCCACCCCCCACGCCAGTACTTCGTATCATCATCATCACATCCCCTCCGAACGCTCGTCTCGTCATCACCATATGACGCGCTCGCAACTCCCGCACCAGCGTCTCCGTCGTGGAGACAGCCACGACAACGCCTCGCTCCAAACCCACACCTCGGATAGCGACGATGTCCCCGCTCCCACAGCCACCCCTTCGCTTCACCTGGACTTTTTGAAGGTCTTCAAAAGGAGGGGGAGCTCGAAAACGCGCAAGACCGACTCGGCCTTCTCCACCCCAGCGTCTTCTCGCCGCTCATCGTTCACGAGTCACGGATTCGCATCGATGAACCCAGCCTCGGCCGCATCCAGTGCAAATACTAGCCCCGCCATCTCAAGACAAGTCACCAAGGTCAGCGACTACGAAGCCATGGTGCAGAGGACGGTCAGGGAGGAGGAAGAGGACGAGAAGAAGAGGCAATCAGAACTTCAGGCCTACTTCAAGCAAGCTGCCGAGACCGGCTTGAGTCTGCGCAGGTTCTAGAGTAGCAAGGAAAGAGAAGTCGAATATACCCTTCATATAATGACGCATCAATGCTCATGATATCTGTACTTGTATCCAACATAACACCACTACTTTTAGTCACCGCTTTTTTTTTTCTAATGACATGTCAGGCCCTCACCGTTGATGGCGCCATTTGCTGTCACAAAAATTCGCCAGTGTGGACAGTGTGCTTGAGCCTTGGCGCTTGATTTTGATCTTCAGAACCACAGTCCACGCTGGCATGCCGGGTTCCAAACCATGTTGGGGATGAGGTCCCGATTGTCGACTATGCTTGATTGCGACTAGTTCTACAGGTCCAACCTTGTTGCTTACACCTTCTCCCTTCCCTGTCGGAACTCTTCCCTCCCCAATGCCGCACTCAACGCCTTGAACGCCACTCCGAAATCCTTATCCTTATACTCGTCATTACCCCCCAACGCTTCATAGATACTCGCCGTAAGCTGTCCCAATGGCGTCGGTACTCCCTCGAGTTTCGCCGTGTTCATAGCCAGCTTCAAATCCTTCGCCATCAATCTACTCGCAAAACCACCCTCGTAATCTCTGTCTGCCGGGGGAGAGTATTTCGTCCCCTCCAAAGCTCCCGGGCAGGGATTGTTGACCTCGCTGCTCCAACATTTGCCCGTCGAGGTGTTGATGATCCCAGCCAGGACTGCGGGGGGGAGGCCATGTGCGGTGCCGAGCAGCATGGCTTCGGTCACACCCAGCATCGAGATACCCAAAAGGAGATTGTTGGCGATTTTGGCAATGAGGCCGTTACCATTCTTGCCGCAGTGAATAATCCTCGAGGCCATTTTGGAGATGTGAACTTCGGCGGCTTTAAAAGAGTCGAGCGAGTCGGAGCCAACCATGAAGGAAAGGGTGGCGGCGTTGGCGCCGACGACGCCGCCAGAGACGGGTGCGTCGATCATGTCGAATGCGCCGTTGGCGTTGGCGGATTTGATCATGGCGGCGGTCTTGACGGCGACGTCGGGATCGAGCGTGGTCGAGTCGATACAGAGCGTTTTGGCCTGCGGATCGTCTTGAGCAGCAGAAGCGTACGACTCAAGCCCTTCAAGGATTCCATTCTCCTCGGTATACACCGAAGTCACCTGCGGAGACGAGGGAAGCATCGTCACAATGGTACCAGACAACTTTGCGATTCCTGCGGGAGAGGAGGCGGCGAGGATGTTGCGATTGGGATACAGCGAAGTGTTGGCGGTGAGGAAGCGAGTGATGCTCTGCTCAAACGCATCATGAACGACAAACGTGACGGCAGGGTCCGGGTTGGCAGCCATGGTTTTGGAGAGGAGGTTGTTGGCCATTTCTTTGCCCATGGCACCCAGACCAATGAAGCCAATGGTTTTGCTTCGATCGTGTGCAGCACCCCGAAGGAGGGTGTGCCGGAAGGCGAGGCGAGTGGTAGGCAACATGATGAGGGATGATGTTACACGTACTCAAGATGGATCAAGTGACAAGTGTCAAAGGAAAGGAGGACGATGACGAGCAAGAGAGATGACGCTCAGACCTCCTTGGAACTTTGGCTGATCGGCAAGAAGAGTGTTGCTTCGGTGCAAAATGCGGGGTATTTCGCGTCGCTGTCTGCTGCCTTGATTCCTTCGTTGGAGGAATGCGGACGCGACTTGTGCCGGCCCAACGGTCCAAATCGGACTTGGCGGTCACCACTCCTTTACTACACTCCACTTTGACAAATACTGAGTACGGCTACTTCCATCGTCACTGTTGTATTTTGATGCCTTGATCGCGACCACAGCTGGTTCATGCTGTCATTATGAGCAATCATGCCGGGAGGTGGGATGTGTATTGCTCTCTAATGCTACATTGGAATTGCCGGCTACTGCTCATGCCGTTCATCTGCAGACCCAGCCTCGGTCACCTTCTTCTTCCTCTTACCACCCGTGCTCTTAATCGACACCCCCGCTGCGTTCCTCTCTATCGCCCTCAACCTCTGCCTATCCTTCTCGCTCATTCCTCTCTGCTCCTCCACCTTCTGCCTTAACCTCGCTTCTTCCTCCAGCACCACGTCTTTCCCCATCACATACTGCCTGAACCCTTTCCGCATATTCAAAAACCCTTTCCTGAACCAACCCATGTTCATCAGCTCCTGCTGATCCTGCAATCGCAATTCCTCCCTCAACCTCTCCTCTCGTTGGCGTCGAGCACGCGCGGCGACGGTGAGGAATTCATCCGTAATGAAAGCTTCGCTGGTGTTGTTCAACGCATAGGCGGGGATGGCGGAACTCTTCTCCCCACCCCTGGCAAAGTCCGGGAAGAGCGAAGCGAATGGAATCGAGCTCGGATCGACTGAGGCTGAACGGATCCCGAGTCCATCGGCAGACAGATTCAGCGGTGCACCAGGTAGACTAGTTTTTCCGGCGGCAGAAGCGGCAGCTGCAGCAGCACGCGAAGCTTGCATCTTGGCCAAAGCCTCACTCCTCTGCACCATGAATCGATACGCTTGATCTTGGAAAGGCTTGAACAAGTGACACAACCAGGTGTGCACAACGTTGAAATCGTTGCCGTGACTGAGAAAGACGGCGGCTGCGTAGGCTTCAAACATGTCGGCGTCTCTCTTGATGAGGAGCGGCAGCTGCGCCTTTTCCTCGTCTGTTTGTGCAGCCACCCTGTTGCCCCTTTCACTGTTCTGGTCCGCGTCGATTTCGGCGTCTGCTGAGTCTCCAAGACGTGCTCGACGGAGTTCTCGCCTGAGCTCATCTCGACGCGCAGCAAGACCGCTCTCTTGGAAGAGAAGAGCGAGGAAATTGTTCTGCGTCGGATAGTTCGACAGCCTTGTGAGGGATCCTTCGTTGACATCTGGGTACGACATGTAAGCGAGTAGACGTGAAGACATGTTGACGATCGAGTCACCGAGTTGCTCCAGTCGTTCGTGATCCTCCAAATCGTAGTCCTCGACCAAGTCAGCAAAAGCCATGTCGTCTTGATCGTGTTCCTCCTCTTCTCTCTCGACGTCTTCAAGAGAAGCTTCGGCTTCGCCGGAGGAAGCAAAGTTGGCTGCAGGTCGACCGATGATCTCCTTTGTCAAGCCTAGGGAGAGCACTTCAAGCCATCGATCCTTGACGACCGGGATTTCTTTTCCCCACGCTTCCGGGTCAGGACCGAGATTGAGCCAGACAGCCTCCTTTCCTTCGATGTCTTTCGGTGGTACGCCCTCGGGGTAGGGGTAGAAGAAGGATTCGTCCTCGTCGACGATGCCGCGTTCTCGTGCTTCACGAATGGCTTGAAAGATGACACGTGCTTGCGACTCCATCCGCTCGGACTTTGACATGGTGGACTTGGGCGTAAACCTGTATGATGATTGGTCGTCTCCATCGCTGCTTCTTGAGATCGACGATGTCGGCTGCGACTCGTGCCGGTTGTTCATAATGGTCGACGATGAGGGTGAGCCAGAAACATGTTCTTCCGACAGCGGCCGTGTGGTCGGCGAGGTCCCGAACCCACTCAGCAGCGATGATATATGACTTCTGAACAGCGATCCGCTGAACCCTGCTGTTGGACTCGCTCCATCATCTCTCTGCGAACGCCTCCACTGCTCCAATTCCTTCTTGTTTGCCGCATTACCGTGAGGAGCTGCTGCGTCCAATACGTGCTTCACCTTGACAATCGATGGAGCTGCCGAAACGTTCGAGTCGAAATGATGTGCATTGTGGTCGCTGTAACTGTGGGATTGCGCCTCTTGCCTCGCCTTAAATCTCGCTTCTTTGACGATTTGCTCTTCTTGTTGACGTTGGCGTGCTCGAAGGGCTCTGCGTGCGCGCTTGCCCAGCTTTTGGGGTTCGACAGTCGGAGTGCCGACTTCCTGATCTTCTTGTGTACGAGCAATGATGTCTTCCTGCGCTTGAGCCCTGCTTCCACTTGAGGATGAGATGCACCTTGTGCTGGTCGATGCAGGGAGTCGAAGCAGTAGTGAGGAGGACGATGCCGAGCAGCCTGACAGTCGGGCCGCCGAAAGAGCATGGCGGGATACTGACATGGCCGGTAGCTAGTTGGGTGAGCTTCTGCTCACAGCTATATCCATATAGAGGCCATAGTTTGGGGGGAGAAACAAGAGTGCAAGGACAAAGGTTAGGATATCGAAAAGCTCGGCGACTAAACTTGAGCGAGAAGGAGGACGACCTCCACTCTGTGCAATCTGTGAATCTTCCTATGATGCAGCTGTGACAGTTGTGTTGCTAAGTCAGACCCTTTGGTGCTTGTGTTATTCGAGGTCAATCGCATCGGCCATCCTATGCAGATCGGGCAGACTTTCCAAGATTGCAATGCGAGTGGACCCTGAGAAATCGGTAAGCGTTCATACAGTACGTCAAAAATATATGGCGGCAGCAAACAGGCAGAGTAAATTTGGCATTCGGATGCACAAAGCCGATTCTTGCCAAGACACGCACGGACACAGCCATTTCACCTTTTGCTTTTGGTGTCTTACTCGGGTGTCATCTTGCTCATCCTCAACCATCATCCTGCGCTTTGTCGAGAGCATCTTTCATACGAGCGGAAAGCGGAAAGGCAGAGGGGAATGTCACGCAACGGCCCGCATGTCGATCCGGATCCCATTCCAGACGAGCCTCCGCCTCCGTACGATCCGGGCGTGAGTACAGCGAACGAGGGTAGTGCATCGGCCAGTCAGCCGGCGAGCTCAGCGCCGACAGCAGCGACAAGTCATGCTGGGATCACACCGACCACCACGGATACGAGTGGCGGTCACAATCCTTTCCTTGCGCCTGAGGAGCAAGCGAACAGTACTCTGCGAACAAGTGCAACTGCAACTTCTACGGTGCCAGTTCCAAGCACCAATCCCTTCCTGAATGCTGTCTCGCCACAAGCTACGGGAGCATCAACTTCGAGCACCACTCCAGCTGCATCACTTCCAGCACCATCACTTCCGCCTCGAGCATATGCGTCGGCTGCCGCTCCTTCGTCATCATCTTCCAACACTACAGCAGCCATCACCGCTCCTGCGCCAAGTCGTCCAAGTCTCGACTCGCATCATTCTCGACACTCGTCCAATACGGCTCACGTTGCCCCAGTCTCTCCACTTACTGCTGCTCCACCTGCTTCACCATCGATATACTCTCCACCTTCTGGCCCACCACCATCATTGCACCAGCCCTCTTCGTCTTCTTCTTCGAGCAGACCAAACGCACGACCGAACGAGTACCGTCCCACCACAGTGCCCACGTCAGGGCAACCGCTCTTGCGCAAAGGCAAGCTTCTCGTTTACCCACGCAACTGGGCCGGCTGTCCTAAATGTCACGATACGGGCTACAAGCACGGCGATCCCAGCAACCCACACAAAAGCTGCTGGGACAAATATGGCAAGACGTATACTAGCGCGATGAGCTACTCAGTGGGATTGGATCAGGCGGGTAGTACGCTGCAGAAGCCGCTACCTGCGCTCAGCGGAAGCGGACCACCGTCGCCGCCGGGTGTGGGGAGACCGAGTCATGGTTATGCACCTGGAGGGTATCCGGGCGCAGCAGGGGGTGCGGGAGGCATGTATTCTCCTCCACCACCCAACCAAGGATACCAGGGCTATGGAGGGTATCAGGCGCCAATGCATGCTCCTCCCTCACACGTATCCGTTCAACAGGCGAGACCGCCGACTTCGCCAACGGTAGACGCGGAGACGGAAGGCGCACGCATGTCCGACGTCCCGCCCAATTATCACGACGCTAGCAACGTCGATTCCAACGAAAGGCTGCCGTCGCAATACGTACCTCCGCCACAACCTCCCCCGGGTCACGGTCCTCCTCCTCCCCCTCCTCGCCCATCGCATCATCATCCTCCACCTATGTCTTCTCAAGCTGGACCTTACGGTCCTCCCCCAGGCGGCTTTGTAGGCGGGTTCGGACCCAACCCTGGCGGCCCTAATCCTTACGTCTCGTTTCAGCCTCACCATCAAGCATGGTACGGTGCTAGACCTCCGCCACCTGGAGCACTCGTGGTGATGCCGGGAGATCCGAGGATTGGCGGAAGGCTGTGTTTCGAGTGCGGAGGAAGGGGAATGACGGAAAGCTTCTGGTTTGGAGATGAAACGTGCTATCGCTGCCGAGGATCGGGTCGCATTTTTTAGGATGAACTTTACTCAATATACCCCGCTTCACAATCGAACAAAAGAAGGTGAACAATAGAAATGTTGAATTGACAGTGACAATGAGACCGACAAGGACAAAGTGAGAGAGATGAGTATGCAGATGCGAATGCGAGGGAAATGCTAAATAATGTCGAAGCTTGGATGGATGACTGGTATGAAGCTAGGTGAGGGTGGGGAAGCCGTAATCTGCCGCTTCGGTTTCTCGGTATGCTGGACTTGGCATCACGTCGATCGCGGAGGCGGAGGGGGAATGAGGCACGCCGAACCTGCCCAAGCTCTCGACGGAACTCAGGAAACTCATCTGTTGCGCGCTTAGTCCTCGTTTGGGGTAGCTGTATTGCGAGCGGACAAGCGTCCAACTGAGTGGTTCCGAGATGGTTCGGCCAGCCAAAGTGGTAGAGTGTGCTCGTGACCTGCGCGAGAACAGTGCTGGCGATGCAAAGGGAGGAGAGGGGGAGATGGTGGTGGTGGAGGAGAGCGGGGTGGAGAGGTGTCGAGACATGGGTGTACCGGCGGTGAAGGTGGGAGTGAGGTGGTTCGAGGTAGTACGGGTGCGACGGTTGGGGTTGCGCGCAGGCCGAGAGGGACCGGTGGCGGCGGGGCCGGACGAGGTGGTGGTGGTGGAGAAAGGGTCGTGCATCTCGTATCGCGGCGATGGCTCTCCTGCAGTCGATGCGATTTCCGACATGATGCTGGATTCTGGAAGGGCGAGAGGTAAGGCTGGAGGTGAAGCAAGTCGCTCCTCCGGCTCTTCTGGCTCGACGTCATCGTCACTGAAAGCATGGTCCAACTGCGGCGAAGCTGGCTGCTCAGCTGTGGTAGGCTGGGTAGCTGCCTCACGCTGCCTCCTGAGCGCCTCGGCATGAGCCGCAACAATCGCTTCCGCCTCCTCCTGCGCCTTGAAAAGCACCATCTCATCATCGCCTACCTGATCCGTATACGCCGGAACAGGCCAGAACGAATGCAACATTCCATCATCTCCCTCCTCCCAAGTCTGTCCTCTTCTAGCACGCATTTGTGCTCGATAGGCACTTCCAGGTGGCTCGAGATAGTATGCGCGGATTGGGAGGGCAAAAAAGTTGACAAGCGATCGCCATTTTCGTTTGATCGGATTGCGTTGTGCGCCAGTCTGGGATTCCGAGGGGAATCGAACGACGAGTTGTGGCGAAGACTGGGTGGCTTCGGTATCGATGGCTGGAGCGCGGACAGACATGGGGATGTTGAGCGGCGCGGCAGGCGCAGGTGCTACTGCGGCCATGGTTGTATCCAAGTAGTATGCTAGGTGTTTGATGAAAGGGAGACCAAGTGAGGTAGACGGACGCGAGCGATCAAAGCATGAATGCGGTTTCGAGGCTGATTTACAGGCAAAGTATCTGATGAACTGGCAAAAGGTGATGTTCTTGTGTGGCGAGATGTGCTCTCAGAGCGATGTAGGGATTCTGCGATGAGATCTTGATGGGGCAGTGACAGCAGATATGTAGAAAGGAAAGTAGGACGATGGCAATGGGTTGTTGTCGTTGGTGGTGGTGGTGGTGGTAGTGAGAAATCTTGAAAAGCTGGACCATGCAATGAAAGGCGAGCAAGGCACAAGAGCTGATTGTGATAGGCTGGAATCCTTGGCAGCGAAGCGAAGGCGAACGAGGCGATGCTTGGTCTTCTAGGAACGGCCGGCAAGAAGAGCCCGCGTCGTTCTGGCAAACCGTTGCACACTCCTCACACACACACACACACACTGCTACACCGCTAACCTGCACTTCAAAAAAAAGGAACAAAGAAGATAGGGTCCACCAGATTGCCGGCTCCGGACACCGCTCTTGTGCATCTTGCAGGTGGATTCCCCCGCGTGTACAAAGTCTGTAGTTTGCTTGAATTTGATTTGAGGGTGGCACACACTCCAACGCGCGATAAGCTTTTTCTTTGGCTTTTTTTCCGCCACCCCTCTTTCCACGGCCTGACCCACTTGCTCAAGAGGATTAGCTCGATCAGCATGCACATTCCGGAGAATCAGAGACTAGCTCAATCTAAGCTGCAAGCTTTGTGGCAGCGGATAAAACAAAGCGAGATGGGAGTGAAAGGGCATGGCGCCAGAGTTGAAGGCGGTGACTTTTTCTTGTGCGTTACAGCAAAGTCTCAGTTGCGGGGAACTGTACGCCAATGTGTGTCGCTTATTCTTTCTAAAATCACAAACCCTCGTTTGGCGCGCGATAGAAATTTAAGCTATGTGGCACCATCCAATCGAGCTATTTGAGAGATCACATCAAACAATTATGCTATCCCGATGCAGCAATCTTGCCCCGATTAGACCTGTCAAACGGTCGCTTGACTTGACTTTGTACTTGCTCTTCTGCCGGTGACTGCTGCCTGGTTCCTTCTCTTTTTCTTCATTCTATTCGCTCAGCAAACGATCTTACCTGCCCTGTAACGTCAAGCCCTCGCTTGATGCTTACGGTGCGATTCAATCGGTTTTGAAAGACCATTTGTTCGCGGATTGCGGAAGTCCTTATCGATTGTTGGTATTGTGTTTAAGCAAGCTATGCAGATCCCAAGTTGTGTTCACTGAGAAGGTTGGACTGCCGCGAAAGCCCGTGGACTCCTGTCGATTGGTTTTGTAAAGCCGGCACAAATACAAATGAGAGCGATCATCGTGTTGCAGCTAGACGTCGTCGATGATAGATCCGCCGCGATGCAAGTTGTCGAGCTGTGTTATCGATGTCGAGGTCTGTTGAGATGAGAACGTTGATGTTCGCTTTCACTTTTAGTCAACTTGCATGCTCTCTCTTTTCGGACAGGCTTGATCTGTAAATACTTACAAGATGAATATGCGCCTCGATCTGTGCCAGCTTGTCTATCGCTCTGTCCCTTTTGCTAACAAGGCCATGAGCAAGAACGAAGAGGAAGCAAGCAACTTCAGTACTAGGTCTATCATCTGCCGTTGGAGAGTTGCTACTTACGTCTCGAGCAATGCCAGCTTCTTGTTGATAAAAGCTCTCGCTTCTCTATTCGTCAGCTGTGCGTAAAAGTTGGCCAGCCCCAGTGAGACGATCGGCTTCTCCTCCTCTATCAATCTCGTCTCCGCTGCAACACCTCCCCCAATATCCGCCAGCAGCTTCGCACCCTCCACCTTCTCACTCCCATCGTTAAGTCTCCCTTCCTCCGTGTCGAGCGACCTCAGCGTCTCTCGTAATTTCTTGTATTCGTCAATTTGGGCGACGAGACTTTGATGGTCGCGATTCGCTCGATCGAGATCCGGGAGAAGTCGAGTGGTCAAAAATTGGCGAGATTTGGTGAGCGCTTCGGCTGTCTCGGCTTTAGTGGCTTCGTCAATCTCGGTGTCTTGCTTGTAGCGGTCCATCTTAGCAAGAGTGCGATGAGGGTGAGGAAGGAGAATGAATGGAGTGGGTGATGGGAAGAAGTCATATTTTCGCAACCTTATTTTTGACGGGCAATTTCTTCGGTATTCGGCAAAGCAGTTTCAAGGCGCACGAGGTGGAGGTTTGACAGTATCTTGTGAGAAAGACCCTTGACACAAGATGCTGATGCGAGCAATGCTTCCGTGGTCACCACCACCACAATCATACTCTTCACAGGGAAATCAACATTCAGTAGTGCAGTGACGAACAAGTACCTGCAGCTCTGCACATGGACCAACAGCTCGAACCGGTCATCTTCTTCATTTGACACGTTCACCCCCAATTTCAGATAGGCAAGCCATGCCACCTCTCGGACATCCATTAAGAGCCAGAGCCATCGGCCTATACAAAGAGGTACGTTTACGCAATCGCCGTCAAGGCTCAAGGAACAATGTTGATCTCACCGCCATCTCCGACTCCTTCCTCTCATGCGTGCCGGATGTAGCTCCATCGACTAGGAAGGGAATATCCAGATCCCAACTACAACTTCTTAGGCAAGCTTCGCAGCATGTTTGCCAAGAATGCACAACTGACAGACGAGAAAGAGATCAAAGCAAAGCTCGACCTTGCCGAGTTCATCAAGAAGGGTACGTCTCCATACTCAAACCAATGTATTTCTTATCGGAGAAAAACTAAGCTGACCTTCTGTACTGCCAACCTTGCTGCCGCTCCTACTATAATTTCACAGAGACGGAAACACTATACTCGCTCAAAAAGTATAGGACGATGCGTCGGCGTTATGTGCAGGACTGAGCACACTTCCGCACCTGCACCACACGAAAGCGGCTTCGATCGCTCTGCTCTGTATTTGTACCTCTCACTTGTGCATGCTATCCCAATTGGCAAGACTTGGTTCCCGCAGTTATAATCTATTAGACGACCGTGTTGTCTTCAGGGTCTCACACGGCGCACTCGATTAGGGTATGGCAAACAATGCATTTCCATCCATATCACAACCTGAAACCCAGTGCAAACTGTTCTTTAAAGACGGGGCTGGAACTGAATGCTCTGACCACCATCAACCACAATACCGGTACCGGTGCAGTGAGCGCCGGCACGGGAAGCAAAGAACATAGCCACACCGCCGATGTCCTCGGGCGTGCCCACTCTGCCGGTTGGCTGGATGCCCTCGAGCAGATCCTTGTTCTCCTCCAGACCGTATGCGGTCATGCGGCTGGGGAAGACACCGGGGCAAATGGCGTTGACCATGATGAACTTCTCGGCAAGCGAGTTGGCGAGCACCTTGGTAAGGTGAAGCGAGGCAGCCTTGGAGGGCTGGTAGGAGAAAGTGCCGTGGCCTGGGGCAGAGAGACCGCCTTCTGCGAGAGGGACGATGGCGGCGGTGGAAGCGATGTTGAGAACGCAGCCGTGGTCGGTGTTGCTCTTTCCATTCTCGAGGAGGGGGAGGAGGGCGACGGTGAGGTAGAATTGAGATTTGACGTTGAGGTCGAAAACCTTGTCCCAACCCTTCTGCTCAGGGAAATCGGTCATGGGAGCGCCCCAGGTGAGACCAGAGTTGTTGACGAGAATGTCAATCCTCGATTCGGCCTTTTTGATCTGGTCGGCGAGGGCGTCGCAACCGGCCTTGGAACCGACGTCGGCCTGAAGAGCAATGCAGAGACCTTTCTTTCCCTCGGGATCGCTGGGGGCGAGCTTGGAAAGTTGAGTTGCTACCTTTTGAAGATCAGCGAGCTTACGGGAGGCGATGTAGACCTTGGCACCGTTACGAATGTAAGTGGCGGCGATCATCTTGCCGATACCAGTACCACCGCCGGTGACGAGAGCGACTTTGCCATGGAGCGAAAAGAGGCGGTTGGCGCCAAGCTCGGGCATGACTTCGGGGGCAGCGTCCTTAGGCATCTTTGAGATTTTGATGTATGTGTGTGTGATCGGGTTGCGAGGAAGGTAGTGCGCTTTTGATGTGGTAGAAGGTGATGAGAAAGGCTCGAGGTTCCAAGTTGAGAAGGTTTACCGCTCTCAGAGGGACGGAGCACAGACTCAGCCTGCAACTGCAACTGCTGTTCCCCGCGTTAGACAGACGAAATTGGCTCGGTCTGCAGTCGAGATGAGTAGCCGGTGACAACGATCAGAAAGAGTGCCGGTGTGCTTTCTCGCCGGTCACTCCGGTAACACATCTCAAAAATTGAAGCGCGAGGGATGGAGGCTGAAGTCTAACATTAATATGAAATTTCAAAAATGAAACTCGCGCGAGATTTCCGGTTCGTGTGGAACATCTCTCGTTCTGCACGGTCCAACTCTACTCCACACACACACACACACACACACACACACTTGCCCTTTTGGGCGGAGAAAGATGGCCGGAAGCTGTGCAACATGCTCGCTTTTGTGTGTTGTCTACGATGCGTTGAATGACACACTCTCACATACACTTTCCACTCTCCGCTGCTGTCTACCAGACGGGACTGTCGCGTGGATGCAGGCATCTTCCGCCCTCGCCTTCTCTTTCCCTTGATATCATCAACCTCATTCCTGATCCTCCATCCTACTACACAGCTTTGCTCACGAGCCACGATGTCTAACATCCCCATCGCCGACGATCTGGCCCAGGCGTTCAAGGAGGCTGATCAGTCGATCCGTGCCATCCTCGTCCAAAATGATGGCGGCTACCTCAAGCTCGTCCAATCAGCGCCACCTTCAAGCGACGATGTGAGCGACAAGGAAGATTTCATCCCCGTCCTCTCCAAGCTCTTCGCCAACGATCCTCAACGCAGCGGATATGCGCTCTACCGACTCGACAGTCAGTCTGCCTCCGGCGAATGGGAGTGGCTTTGCTGCTCGTATCAACCCGATGGAGCCAAGATCAAGGAGAAGATGCAATACGCTATAACTCGATCCTCCCTCATGGCCGGCTTGACTGAGCGCAATTTCCTCGAGACCATCTTTGGCGCGACGCCAAGGGACTTTTTGTGGCCGACAAAGCTCAGGAACAGTAGGAAGCACGACTACCAGAATCCACAACTCAAGACGGCTGGTTTGGCTGCGTCAGAGGCGGCAGGCACGGGTGTTGGTGGGGCTAGAAGGAATTTCGGCTCGGTCAGCAAGGGGAATCATTTGAGGGATGCAGATGACACGCCTCCGCCCGAAAAGGCTAGCAGCGCTTCCAACTTGGGCTCGACTTCAGGTGTCACGGGTGTATCCAGCACCAAGGATCCAGAGCCAGAACGACCTCAGCCAGTGCCTGAAGCAGAACAGCCTCAGGTCGCTTCGGCTCCTATACCCAAACGATACAACTCGCATGAGTTTACTTCGGCGTTCAAGAGCCCTTCTCCTCCCGCTTCCGAGGATCGTCACGAGGAAGCTGCACCTGCTCAACACCAGAAGGAGTCGTCAGCTTTGTCTGGTAACGCCAAGCAGTTTGTTGCGGAGACCAAGGCACCTGAAGAGCCAGCGACGCCAGCGGTTGCTGCAGGCCAGAGGGAGAACCTCTCGCAACCCACTGTTCCGTCCGACTCGACGCTCACAGCCGCTGCGGACGTCGCATCAGCCAACGATGCTGGAGCATCAGAAGCCAAGGTCACGTCCGCCGAGCAAGAGCTTTCCGAGACCAAAGCACCTCAGGAGCCACCCTCGCCCGCTGCACAGACGTCAGAGCCCCTCTCGCAGCCTACGTTGCCCACATCGCTCGACCAGGCCAGTCTCGACGAAAAGGCTCAGGAGAAGAGCTCGATCTCCATCGGGTCTGGAACTGGGCCTTCCAAAACTGGGCTGACACAGCGTGAAGAGGAGCTCGCGGAACTGCGCAAGATGCAGGCGACCGATCGTGCTTCCGGCGGCAACTCTGGTGGAATGGGAAGTGCGGGCGGACCTGCGTTGGGGTTCAAGTGGGGGGATGGAGTGCAGGAAGCTATCCAAGGACTAGCTAGCACTGCATCGGGTACTTCTGAATGGAATCTAGTGGTGTTGGCAATCGATCTGAGGAGCGAGACGGTCGAGTTGGAATCTCCGCCTCGATTCGTTCCTCCTGCAGACCTGCCTTCGGCGCTCAGTGCCAACGACCCGCGCATCGCATTCTACAGGCTGGACGAAGTCACCACCAGGGGTTCGGGCGAGAGCGTCGTCGCTATGCTCTACTGCTGCCCGGCAAGCAGTGGTGTCAAGGCGAGGATGATCTACTCGAGCAACGTGCTTATCATTCTCAACCACGTTAAGGGCTTCTCTGGCATGCGTGTGGTTAAGAAGCTCGAGGCGAGCGATAGGGACGATCTCACACACGCCTATGTTTCGGGTGAGATAGAGGAGGTGTTAGCGCAGGAAAGGCACAAGTTCGCAGGCACAGGGTTTGATGTAGAAACAGCGCCGCAGACGATCACGGCGGGATCGACGGGGTTTGCTAGGCCCAAGAAGGCGGGCGCTTCGGCGAGGACTTAGTGCAATGTAGCATTCGAATAGCTTGAAATGGACGATGCGTATGTTAGAGGGAAAACGTGTGTGTATGTGTGGATCTTCGACAGTCTGAGGATGCTGCTGGGGCTGCATGGAATGTTTAGCTTGCGAGTAGAAGCGGCCGGATGTGGGATAAGAGAAGCTTCTTGGCTGCAGACCGACGGATGCTACTGTAAATGTAGAGAGAGCCGCCACGCGAGCGATTCGTTTGGTACTCCGCGCACAGAATTTCGCAAACCGAGATGTTCAAGTGCGGGCGGGCATTGCACAGTACAGTTACTGAATAATAGTGTGTGTTTTTTCTTCTAAATCGCCGCTTGAAATTTGGGTTTTGCATCATTCGCCGTCATTCTCTGCATTCCCAATTCGGGACGATCGATGGGTCATGCGGCTTTGGAAGACGGCTCGCAATCAAAGGGTGACCTGCGGCAGAGATAGGAGTGAGAAATGCGTTGATGGGATATGTCACTTTAAGCAAATAGGAGGATACAGTGGGCTGATTTTTGGGCGAAATTCTAGAATAATACTCTGTAGAAGTGAGATGCAGGAAAGAGAAAGAGAGAGAGAAAGAGAGAAAGGAAAGTCCGACAGATGCCCGCGTGTATCTGTTGGAATTGAGCAGAATAAGCGAGCCGTTTTTTGACAGCCCCTAATCTAATTTCCACACGCGAGCCAAACGACAAGGTTGGAATGGCCGCACCCCCTAATCCGGTCCTACCTTGTAACTGCAGGTTTGGACGAGGACAAGAAAGGAGCATGCCTCTCTTTCATGCAGGCTTGTGGGGCAAAGGTGATTCTCCATATTCTTGCTACGATACCAACAACCTCTTCTTCCTCCTTCCACCTTCTTGACGACCAGAGACATAACGACCCTAACGACCACTAGTACCATCGACTACCAGGATACCTTTCAACACCATTCTCACCATCACCATCATATCCACATCAACCACACAGCGAGTGCGCGCGCCAGGTAGGTAGGGACGGTGTGAGAACCATGGGTGCCCTCCAATCGCGCCATGCCACCAACCTCGTCGACACCTTCTTCCTCTCTCTCGCCCGCCTCCTGGATTCCATCCTTCGCTCCATCAATCGCAAACTCTCCCACCTCTCCTCCCTCTTCTTCTCGCGAGTATTTGGATACGATGTAGTCTTTATCGACGAAAAGGGCCAACCATCTTCCCAGGGCGGATCGTTGATATGCGGTCCGGGGAACGTATGCATTGTCCCTGCGTCGAGAGTGCAGCAGAGGGAGGCGGAGAAGAAGAGACGCAGCGAAAGGAGAAAGAGAGCCGAGGCGGCGGCATTGGGTGCGGATGCTTTGAGGAGGCATAGGAGTCAAACGAGAACGGAGAAAGGGTGGGAGAAAGTGGAGAGCATGCCGAATTCGCCCTTGGAGGAAAAGTGGAGAGTGGAAAGGAGTCTAGGTCAAGTTGCAAAGGCGCCCCCTGCTAGGAGCGAGAAGGAGAGAGAGACGGTGCAGGAGAGGGAGAGGGGCAAGTTATGGGTGATGGGTAATGTCCAACCTCAAGCAAGGGTGAGGGAGGATTACGACGGAGTGGATCCTTTGACGCCGATTTCGCCAGTCTCGTCAGCGGGTTCAGCGATAGATTCCAGAGTCCTACAACGAGTGCATACGCAGCGAAGTCTTGCCCCTGCGCCGGCGGTGGGAGAGAGACAAATCAGGCCTAGGAAGAGCTCCAAAAAGCCCGCCTCGCTCTCGCTCGCATCGAAATCGGTTGATCCGGTAGTGATGAAAAGCGACTCTGCGGCAGTGGGCAGTCTCGATGGTGGCCATCTTACCACCCGCAAGGACGCGTCTGCTAAAGTCTTGCACGCTCCCACCGCAGTCCGTCTTCCACCCGGAGCCTTAAATTTGGGTCCCTCACCTTGGGAGCCTGCCTTCCGCCACCCCTTCGCTCCCTCTACTCCGCTCGATAACGGCCTAACCAGCAAGGCCAAACAGCAACTTCGACTTCAATCACATCGACCCAAACTATCGCTCGATACCCACCTCGAATCCTCCCCGCTCCCGCACTCTACCGCTGCCTTCATCACTTCCCCCTTAAGCGAGGGCGACAGTGAGGGCGAAGACACTTTCTGCAACCATCCCCATCTCGACGCCTCCATCGCGCGTCCTCCCTCGACCTCGTCCAACCGCGCTCGAACCCCCGGCTTGGCGAGAAAGAGTTTCGACGCCATCTCGCTGCGTTCGCTCGACTCTTGCCCCGCCACCGTCGGCGTTCTTGACGTAAAGACTCTGGCGACGAAAGCGGTCAAGGAGGAGAAGGGGAGGAAGGTTTGGAAAGATCAGGTCAACAAGTTTGCAATGGCGAAATGTTTGCAGCAACAAGAAGGGGCCGCAGCACTGGCTGGGAGGAGATTCAGCGCAGCCACGCTGGTAGGGTCGGACAAGGCGCTAACCCGCATCCGAACACAGGAAGCCGATGCAGGGACAAGCGGTGCGAGGAGAGGTTCAAGTCCAGCGTTGGGTGTGCCGAGTGGAAGGTCGACGCCCGTGTTGAGAGCAGAATCGCCCCTCCACGCTCTTGTCAGGTGATGGTCAGTCATGTTAATCTTTGCAGTGATGCAATGCATACCCGAGTATATCACAAACCCACACAGATGGACAAACGCAAGTGTCAAAGGATGAGTTTGAGATTGTCTATGCGAGTATAATGAATGCGTGCGAATCAAAAGAGAGAAAGGAAACAACTAATGCTACAATTTTGCAAATCCACATCAACACTGCGATTGATCATCAAGCCAACAAGGCCATCAACGGCAACGCCACAGCCGCGACTACACCCATCATGCTGACGCTGCTCTTCGCCGCAGGACTAGAGCTTCCACTACCACTACCGTTGGATGCCGAGTTGCTAACCTCCTTCGAATTCGTGCCGCTGTTCAGTCCGTTTGCCAGACTAGCAAAGCCAACCGCGGGGCCGTTGCTGCCGGTAGTGAAGATGGAGTAGACGTTCTTAAGGAAAGCATCGCCGATGATCCATTGGAGGTCGGTTTGGGAGGAAGACCCGAGACCAAAGAAGGCACCCAAGCATTCCGAGCCGGATTGGTCGAGTTGGCCAGCGACAAAATCTTGGTCAGGGATACTGTACTGTGTTGAGCCAAAGGTGAGGGTGGCGCCGACGGACGAGCGGCAGGGGAAAGAGTAGTATCCGTTGCCCTGCGATCTTGAGCCAGGGATGTTAGCGTAGAGCTCCTGGATGACAGAGTCAGGGCCGCCGATGAGGGTTGTACCGGTGTCAATGGCGGCACGAGTGAGACCGTTCAAGTTGGCCGAAGTGCCTTTAGTACCAGCACCGCCGAGGCGGATCATCCAATAGAGCTTTTCAATGAGCTGATTGTAGTTGACATCGCCTTGGTAGAGAGTGGAGTTCATTCCACCGAGGGTGAAGATACCGCCTGGCTGCTCCTGGTTGGGCGAAGTAAGCGAAGCTCGCTCAAGGTAGAACGAGAATGTGTCGACATTGGCAGCGACCCAGAATGGCGGTTCGCGGGAAGAGGCGAGGGCTTGGAAACCCATTCCCATAATACCTTCCATGTTGCCACTGACCAACCCGGAAGAGACCTGGGACGCCACTGCGAAGTGAAGGTCTTCAATGGTAGTGCCGGCGAGAGAGAAAGTGTCGGTTCCCTCGTATCCCGCAACTTGACCGGAGCCATACTGAATGCTGAAAGGGGTCGATTGGTTTCTGAACGAGCTGGATGCGGAAGGCTCGTAGTACTGCTCCGCGATCCAAAGATCAGCGGAACCGGTATCGAGAACAACTTCGTAATCCTTTGACGGCGTGCCTCCGGCCAAGGTGGCGACCCAAGTGGAGTCGTACTGGACGTTGGTAAGCGAAGTACCTTGAGCACGCTTTGTATTGGCGGCCGAGTTGAGGTGGTACTTGGACTGCAGGATCGATTTCTGCTCGTGAGCCCAGGAGAGGAGGTCGTTACCGGAACGTTTGACAACGTTTCGCTTGTGGATAGGGATGTGGAGAGGAGCGGATCGCTTTTCTGATGTCGTAGGAGCAGCGAGGGTGGAAGCGACGAGGAGGCTCGATGCCAACAAGGTGGGGGCGTTGACCTTCATGATGCCCGAAGTTGCTTCGTGATGCCTCTGTAGCGTTCAGTATCGGTAGTTGCTCGGTATAAGGGAAGTCAAGGCTAATCGTAGAGGGGATGTCGGAGGAGGTGAATGCTTGAAGGAAAGAGGAGATGATATAGAATCCGAGTGGAAGGGACATCCTTCTTAATAAGGATGAGGACGAGCCTGAGGACGAGCGTAGCTGCGCCGTTCATTCGGCTTGAGCTTAGACCTCACTCTGACATCAGCGCTTTGCCCTCTTTGCCCGTAAAGGCAAGACGGAAGAGCGGACCCTTAGCTTGTGTGAGTGGCTGGCTAGGAGAGGAGGATGCACAGAGATGCAGTGGTGCAGGTCCGCGGCGGTAATGCACTGCACGGTAAATTTGACCGGATGATCCGCGAGGTACACTCACTCACTACCAACCCTGTGTCGCGGCATCCGACGAGGCGGTGTGGAAAGACGAATTTGGTAAAAGTGACGACACCTTTTATTTTTTAATTTTTTTTTATCTTTTTGTGTCGTGACTTTGTGAGAGGTGTAGGACGAGTGTAAGGGTCACACGGTATATCGGTGTCGCCGTTATTCCTATGCCGCATAGAGTTCTGACTTGATTGATTCCAAAAGAAGAAGGACGGAAGCTGAGAGTGAGGGGATCTACCCTTCTTACCCTTACCCGCTGTGCCTGTGCCTGTCCCTTGTTCTGTGACTGAAGTCAAACACCGCCTTGTCTTCCTTCTCCAAATAATGATTTAGAGGTTGAATTGACTTGGAGATGCCGCTGCCGTTGCACACACTCCCAATCAAACATAGTAATACAGAAGTGGTAGCGTAAGGAGCATGACATGGAGCTCGAACCCCGGCCAACTCTTGCTCACTTACTTGTTGCAACGCTTCAGAGATCTCATTCATTACAGCACAGTTGCGTAGCTGTGAGAAAAGAACACTTGCTCAGCTTACTCTACGGTTGCTTCCAACATGCCGGTTTTTACGGTGCAGTGACGTTACACCACACGCTTACACCAATGAGTGCTGTTACGGAGCAGTCCTTTAGGTCCACCCTGTCAGCGCTGTCGCTTCTACCGATCCACGGTAACCGACGGTGAACCCTTTTCTTTTTCTCTTAATGCTCGTCATTGCTCACCATGCGGTCCATCCTGTCGCCTAGCTGAGCCTGCGAGATGGACTGACTGTCGATGAGCTCGTCTGTTTGCCCACCCCGATCGAAACTTCGAAGCCATGACTGGACCCTTCGTCATATGTAGGATCCCGTCGCTTCGTATTCCATCATCTCTCAGCAGGATTGCCGAGAGTGGGTGATGAATAGAAGCACGTTCAATCAGCTTACCCCACCGGACAACTTGGTTCGGCATGACGATGAGTCGCGCAGATAGAGAACGAAAAAAAATGGCTGTGTAGACATTAATCGCTGATTCAAACGTGCCGGCGCGTCAAGGCTAGCGCGTGACGGCATTCTGCAGCACCGCTTTCTTCTTCAGACCTACGGATCGGCAGACAGAATAGGATCGGGCAAGACCGTGGCCATGGAATTCGGAGAACTAACGGTCGCCGACGTCGCAGCACAACCCAACACTGTCCATGCTAGTATCGAATTGCTTCCACACATCTTTGTACCTAGCGCAGACAGATTGACAGCTCAACATGATGTCCGGCTCACCAGCTTGAAAGAACGGCAAAAAGCAAAAAGCAAGAAGAGAAAAAAGAAGAACTGCAGCACCAAGGATTCCCGCGTGGTCCCCCACCGCAGTACTGACTAGGCGATACCTTGCTTAACTTCGCAGATCGGACGGGATGCGGTGCTTTCAAGGTTCTATGGCCGCAGATGTTTTAATCACACTGATAGACGTACATGTAGTGCACATACTGATAGCTGTACATGTAGTGCATAGTTGGCTATGCGACAGGTGTTGGCTTTCCGGCAGGTGTGGATCTTGATCGTGCCCACAGCCTCTTCATTACCCCAGTGCTTTGACTCACATGTCTATTGCAAGGATGTGAATGCGTACTGCAATTTAGATCGCCAGCTTTCGAATCATGAACACATACACATGATAACCTATCTCGATCTTCCTCATCTTGTCATTCCTTTCCGCTTCCAGCGCTCCCTGTTTCTTCACCTTCTCCTCCTCCCACCCTTCCCCTACCCCTTCCCCTTCACCTTCGCCAAGCATCCTTGCGCTTTCCATCTTCAAACAGCATCCCATCCTCTTCTTCCTGCATGTCGTCTCAAACACCGCCAAAGCCCTCGACAACGTCCTATGCTCGGCCGTGACTGTCACTATATACCCACCGGTGCGAAGGACAGCGTGCCAGGATTCGATGAAAAAGTGGTAGAGTTTGCTGAGAGATTGGGAAGCTTTTTCTCTTTTCCCCCAAGGAAGGTCGGTGAGGATGGCGTCGATGGTGCCTCGACCGCCGACGAACGACTCCAGCAAACTGCGGTCGGTCACGTCGATGCTTCCGAGCTTGACTTGAATAGGCCCAGCGGAGGGGGAGAAGCCGGCGAGGGAGGAGATTTGACGTGCTCGTTCGACCGTTTCTTCGTCAATGTCGCAGCCGAGAACCTCGCCCGTGAGACCGCGAGCTTCCATCATGGCGGCGGCCTCGAAGACGAGCGACCCGTGCCCGCAGCATGGCTCGAGTATGCGGATAGGTCCCAAGTCTGAGCCGGATTGAACACCGTTCTTGCTCGACCTTTCGAGAGGTAGGGGTAGAGCGAGTGCGAGCGAGGCTGCGCGGTACTCTGCCATTGCTGTCCCTCCCACCAAGAGCGCATTCCTTCCCGCGGGTCGACGGGGGAAAACTCCCACAGGAGAAGCAAGTTTGAGCATAAAGGCAATCTTTCCCTCACTCTTTAATTCAGGATCGTCCCCCTCAGCCAACTCCTTCTCGAACTCATCCCCGATCCCGAAACCGGGGAAGAACTTGAGCGTCACGTCCAGCAGCGGCTGTTCCAAGTCGACTTTCCAGGGACGGTCGGCATTGCGGTCTGTGTTGGCGTCGTCCGGTCCATTGAGCCAGTCCCACGCAAGCTCTCCTACGTAGCGCTCCATGGTCTGTGAGTTGAGCGAGGGGAGGTTGTAGGTGGCTCGATCGACTGTCGCGCGGTAGGTGCGCTGCGTGGGGGTGAGAGTAGTGGCGGTGGCTGCTGAGTGGATCTTCTCCCACGCGGAAAGGGCCGAATTCAGTTGCGGCAGGGAGGATTCCCAGACGGAATCGAGGAGTTGAAGAAGCTTCTCTTCGGAAGGGAAGGGAGCGCCTTCGTCCGTATCTGCTTCGCTGGCTGCGGTGCTACGCTCCATCACTGGAGCGTCTGTGAGCTCGGTCCTCGTAGGAGTTTCCACTAAAGAGGGCTCGGCCATTGATGTCGCTGCTGCATCGTCGTCACCTCGTAGGATAGCAGGCTTCTCAATCAGCCCCGGCGTCGTCTTCTGCGTGCCCATCTTCCCTGCCTTTTTCGCCAACGCTTTGCGCAACTCTTTTGCCTTCCATTTCGCCCTCTTACTGGCGCCTCCAATGTACTTTTCATGCTTCAACTCCTTGGCCAGATCTCTTGGAAAATCTGCCAATGCAGCGAGAAGGTAGGCCGTCTTGGCGATGCCTAATTTTGCGTCGAAGTACGCTTCGAGTGCGTGTGTTGCGAGGTCTGTATCGAGAACGCGGACGTGCCCCGAGTGAATGCTCGAGGATGTTGCCAGACGAGGCTTGAGGGTGTTGTTGGTTCGACTGAGAGTCTGCTGGAGGATCTCGCGCTGGGCAAAGTCTTCAAATCCTCCAAAGACCTGGAATACTACCGGAACGTCGATTCCCTTTACCGCTTCGACGATCGTATCCATACTACTCGATGGCGTCGAAGAAGCGCTAGCAGGAGAGTAGTCTACAAGCTGCCTGACTCTGGTCAACTGTACGCCCTGATCCGCCTCGGTGTATTTCTGTGGTTCTGCTAATCGCGATGCCTTCTCCTCGATCTCGCTTGTGATCAGACTCGAAATTGCGGCTGACGACCCCGTCAACTGCGCCTCTGTCTTGTGTGCTACCGCCAAGCCCTCTGGCAAAGTGGCCTCCTCACCGCCATCCCTCGTACCAGAGCCGTGTGGAGAGATCGATTTCCAGTCCTCCCTCGCCCACCAAGGCAGTGCATCCTCGAACGACCATTCATCCGTCCAGTATTTGATCGCATGTAGGTAAATGTAAAGCTCTTCCGGCTTCGGGTCGGGAAGCAGCGGGATCTTGCATTCGGGGCAGAAATCCGAGGATTGTTCCCTGACTCTCTTCTGCCATGCGGTTTCAATGTCGACAGGTCGATTGAGGCCTTTTGCCGGGACCTCGCCTTTGTCCTCCTCCAATTTTGCGAGAGCGCGTTTGAGAAGCTCGTCGGACGGACGGCTAGAGCGACCGTTAGGACCTGGGACGTGGACGTTCTCCAGCCCTTCTTGAGCGATCATGTCTTTGAATAGAACTTCATCCTTCCATCGCGCCCAATCCTCTTGTCCATCCTGATCGCCCTTGATAGCATCTACAATCATTTCTACCTGCTTGTGTCCGATCTCCCCTCCCACCTTCTTCCACTGATCTGGAATGACTTCGGCGAACGAAGAGCGGTCCACCTTGCCCCACACGTCATGACCGTAGATCGGATCGTTGCAAATAGGATGGCCAAGATACTGGACATGAACTCGAATCTGATGCGTGCGACCTGTGATAGGGCGGCAGAAGACGACCGAGGAATCCGTCTCAGCATCATACGAGAGACGAACAAAGATAGTCTCGCAGTGTTTGCCTTTGGGGTGGACAATGTTGACTCCGGATTGGCGATCGATGGTGAGGATGGGTTCTTTGCAGTCGATTTCGCCTTCTGGGAACTTGCCGCGAACTCGACAGACGTAGGCCTTGCTGACTTGGCCAGCGGCAAACTGGGCGCCGAGTCGAGAGGCGGTTTCCTTTTTGGTGGAGCAGACCATGATACCGGAGGTGAGGCGATCGAGGCGGTTGGTAGTATAGACCATTTCGATTCCATGTTCGGTCTTGAGCAGGTCGGTAAGGGTATGTCTCAGATATCGACCGGCAGCATGGACGGGAATGGAGCCTGGCTTGACTATCACCAAAATCCCTTCTTCGTCGTCTCTGTGGATAATCTTGATGGGCTCATCGGTGACAGGTGGTTCGTGACGATGCACGCTGTTGCAGATCTTGTCTCCATCTCCAATCACTTGGTGAATATCCGCCTTCTTCCCATTGACAGTGCAGATGCCTTTGTGAATAGCCCAAACGTAGTACTCCTTGGTGCGGTCACGGAATTCCGTCGTCATGATCTCGATGAGTTCCCGTCCAAACCAACGCAGCTTGGAGTAGGTCTGGAACTCGTACCAGTACGGCTGAGTTTTGCGAAGACCATCTTGGATGGTTGTGATGCTGGATGAGCTTGCTGCTGCTCCGCCGCCGTGACCGCCCATCTTGGGAAAGGTCTGACAAGCAAGATGAACGGGTGATGGTCATGAACAAAGCAGGAGGTCAGGGTCTGGGGAAGGTGTTGCTGTCTCACACGACTCAACTTTTGGTGCATATTTCTTCTTGTGGAGCGAAATTTTCCTAGGCCCTGGCAGCCCGTACATTCCGACTTCCGAGTTCGTCTATTCACATCAGCAAGAGAACGAGATGGTCTCTCAAGCGCTTGCAATGGGGGAGCAAGCGAATCTAGGGCATTGACTCTGGCACAGAACAGAAGCGACAGACTGGGGCAATGGGCGAAACAACGAAAGTTGATTAAAAATACAGCAATGAAACGACAGATGCGATGCAAGAACAATTATAAGGTATGTAATGGTATACGGGAGGATGATTGCCTCATGAGACTGACGCTGTGAAGCGCGAGAGTTGATCGAAGCGAGAGTGGCAGAGGGCATCTAGTTATCCTTCTTGACAGACATGCCAGCCTCAGCTGCAGCCTTTTCAGCCAACTGGCGGTCTTGGGCCGGAGGATGCGCCTTGGCGTTCTCCGAGTAGGCCTCTTGCGTAGCTGTCATCAGATCGTGAATCTGATAAATCTGCTCATCCGACATCTTCTCCAACAGTTGAGGATCAAGCCTTTGCCCCCGGAAGCCTCCAGGCTGACCTTGCTGCACCTCGAGCTGATCAAGGTACATCTTCCACGAGCTCAAGAAGCCAACAATTTGGAGCGGGTTGTCGATGCCTTTATGGCGGCGGAACTCGTCTTTGATGTAGTTGTCACCAACTGCACGCATGTCGGCATCGAGTTTGCTGTGAGCGCGGAGCAAACGGCGGTACAGCTTGATGGGCGGAAGAATGGTGGCGGCTGTGCGTTTGACGGCGTTGATCTCCGAGCCTGGAGGGATGGGCTGATTGGACGCTGAGGCTAGCTGGCGCAACGATGCGCGGAAAAGAATGTTCTGTGTTGGTCGGAACATTTTGACGAAATTGGGGTATACTGTTTGCGTTGCGATGGCCAGAGCGAGCGAGTGGGAAAGAAAGTCAGCGCCGAGATCGGGACTGTAGAAACGGGATGAAAGCTGCCTACCACTGCTGCTACTTGTACGAACCCTTTCGAGAAAGGGTAGACGGCTCAGATTGAAAAGTTGGGTCATCGACCAAGGCAGCAAAACGACAGACTTGCGTCTGTCGCCCGCAAACCAGGGGCTCGGCGAAGAGGTGCCAGATGTTTGAGCGCTTTTTAAAACCTAGCGCGATCGCTCATTGCCGGTGTGGAACAAGGTAGCAGCCGTGGTGACGTTTTCAGGTGAAATGATGAGGGATACGTACGTATTGGTGTGCAAGCTCTGATGGCCTTTACATGGTGGTCGAAGATGAAGGAAGAAAGAAAGAAACGAAGCGTAGTTGGAAGGAGGATTTTCTAGCTTACGAGATTCTGCCGCAGACCATCTATTTTTTCTTTTCTCCCTGGTATTCCCGATCAGTTCAGCAAATGACCCGATCCATCTCAGATACGGCTCAGAAAGGCTCATACCTCGACAATAGGAAGCTACTGCAGTAGGCCATTTGATATAATTGCTAGTATGTCAATGCGTCTATGCAGAACTGTCATGGTCCTTGTGATCGTGCTTGCTCTTGGAGTAGCACTTGTTCCATTCTTCCGCTTGATCGACCCACGCGAGAGGCTCGAGGAAAGCAGCGAGAGGGCAGAGATTGTCACCACCACTTTCAGCAGCGGCAGGGCACCAAGAGCCGTCTTGCACAGATGCTGGCTGATCATTCACCAAGATGCGAACATACTCTTCGTCGTCACACTTGAGCTTCTCGATGGTCAACCTTCCGTTGAAGGGAGTCGTCAGCGAAGTCTGCCAAGTGTGCTCCTCGCCCCACAGTCCTAACGCAGCAATGACGGGTGCGAGCTGATTGTCGTGTGTGAAATCGACAAACGCACTGGGGCCTTGAGTAGAAGGCAGCGGGAAAGTCCCTGCATCCCTATCGAGGGTGGTGTTGATGGATGTCGGAGGCGTCATGACTGGCTTCCTGTCCTGCAGTCGGCCAAGCAGCTCACGCAGCCAGGGCGTGGCGAGGGCCTTGCTGAGCGTTTGGTGTGCGGCAAAGCCATAGTCCTTCTCCATGTTCGTCGTCACCTCGTAGATGTCAGCAAATTCTTCTGGCCTAAAAAGGCTGCAGAATGGGCTGGCAGCATCACTGTTGCGATCCGGCTTGTTGAACAGGAGTCCGTACGGGTCGATCCTTGCAACGGTGTCGAAAGCGCAAAGACTGAAAAGCTGCAGAATCTGTTTAGATTCCAAATGCAATCTCTCGCCCCTTCGATCTTTGCTCCCACCTTTTCTGACACCAAACTGCTTGGCCAGCCTCTCGCGCACTACAGCAGTGGCAGTCTGAGCAAATGCCGCAGTCTTGATGGCCCCTAGGCTCTGCGAGTTGTCCCGCACCTCACGCTCGAAAGCATTGCAGGTATAGACATCCAGGGTATTATTGCTGGCGATTTGACCGAGCTTGTCCGCTTTGCGAGCTTCAGAGATGATGACGTCGGGTTTGGGAAGGTTGCGGATGCGCCGGTGGGGCTTCCCACCTTTGAGACCTTCCAGAAGAGCAGGTCGTCCCTTTTGCGGCCAGGGTGCGGACTCGGGTGGTGCGTGTCGGAAGGGTCGATCCGGAGAATGGGCAAAACCTTGGAGCCAGAAGCGTGAGGTGGCAATGACGCGGTCGGCGCCCGAGGCTCGGACGAAAGGTCGCTTCTTCAGCTCCTTGCTTTCATGTTTCGATCGCGGGGACAGGAAGTTGCAAGCCACTTGACGAAGTCGGGAGAAGAGCTGCGTCGCGGTCAATGTACTCGAAGATGCGGTAGCTCCGTATTGTGCCGAGCAGACCGAGGCGTACCAGCTATCCATTCGGGTGTCTTCGTCGCCAGACTTAGCAGCATAGTCAGAGTTGACGTCTACATTGTCTGCCTCGAACAAATGCGAGTACTTTTCGTAGAATCTCCAGCCAGAAGAGTAGGCTTCATACTGCCCGTACGGGGTGAGCTCCGAGTTTCCGAGACGGTTCCTCAATCCTCCATCCTCGCTTTTCTTAGCTTCCACCCAGTGTCGCAGCCACTTTAATTCCGGCTCAAGTCCATCGTGAGCCTTGTCATGCTTGCCCTCATCAGGTACATGTTCGAGGTGCTTTGCGATCTGACGAAGCGTTTTGCGGAGCTCCTTGTATGCGCCATTGGTAGGATATCTGGAGCCATGTCTTTCGAGCTGACTGACAAAGGTCACGGTGCAGTGGTCTGGGGAACTATCTTCTCGAGCAGGAGCGTCGGCGGGGAACCAAGGAGAGTATTGCCCGAAGTTGTGAAAGATCTCTGGCGGCAGAATGGAGGCGCCAGGGAGACGAGGGGTAGGGAGAACCGCGCTGCTGGCCGATGCGAGACCATGCACGATTGCTGGCATCCTGTACTAGCTGAGCCTTCTAGGTCAGTCGTCTAAGCAGCTTCGGGTGTATCGTCGTGAATGCAGGTGTAGAATGGGGAACGAGCACATCTTTGGGAAGCAGAGGATCTTTTATACATTGCACGCATCAAGGCTGTCATCGATGCTAAAAGCGCAGCTGACCGAAACGTCATTAAGAATCGAGACACGGCTGCGGGCGAATGCATGGACAACACTCTGAGTTGTACAGCCTTTGTGGGGAGTACATCAGAAGAGCAGAGAGAGAGAGGGCTGTCTGCGATGACAATCAAGTCGAGGGAACGTGACAGCGACCTTTGAGGTGCGTTTGGCAGAACGTGATCAGATTTTAAGCTCCTGTTGCAGCAAATCATCTTTTCGAAGGTCGAACAGCAGCAGCAGATAAGCTGTCTTTGATCTCGCAAGCAGGAGGACCCTTTCGGTCATGTCCTTGACACGACAAAGAATGCGTTCGCCGATCTGCAACATCGGGGTCTGAAAGGCTGAAGATCTAGAGATGGTCGATGGCGCCCATCATTGAATTTTGGGAGGGAAAGCCACGCGGCATCAGATTTGCGCATCTGCAAAATGATTGCTTCGACTCAACTCAACTCATCTTCCGGCTGCTCGAACTCACAGCCTTGACGGGTTCAAACGAGATCTGTGCGGATATTCGAAGGGCACTTGCTCTACATGTCTGCACTCTCAAGACTCATCAAGGGCCAAATATGGTCTCCAAAGATCTACAACAGGCACTCAGAAGAGACCGCGGTTGAGCGACATCAAGTTCAAACAAAATGGACAATGCGCTGCTGCTGTTGGCTGCAGCTTGACGAAGAATTCTTCCAAGGGCCCCTGCAATCCCACTCTCCTTGTCGCTTGCAACGCCGCACATTGACGTACCTTTTGCTTTTTGGAATTTGTTATTTTCCTTGCTTTAATTTCTGCATTGCGCGATCCCGAAAAGAGGCAGCAGAACAGTCAAGACGAATCATCCAGAGTTCCTCCGAGAAAATCTGACCTCTCTTTTTGTCGCTGCAGCTCCAACGGTCAATTTGGTCTCGCATTGCATCGACGGACAATCTTGTAATTTTCTCAGACTGTCACCTCCGCGTGCTGTGCAGTTGCCAAGATGCTTACGCCCAACGAATCGAACAGCCTGAGTGAGTGATTGATTGATGGATTATTGATTGAGGGACAGACTGATAGACTGAAGGGAGAGGCAGAAACGGAAAGTTGGCTGGTGCCCCATCTCAAGCATGAATCGCTCGCATCCTTCCGCTTGGCTGGCTCACTCAATTCCCGTGACCCGGCCTCGCCTCGACTTGGCATAACAGCGAAACAGCGAGCAGACAAGGTGGACCTCGTGTGCGCATCAGCCATTTCTCAATTTCCCCTCCCCGTCTCGTTCTTCTCGCCTACAAACTGTCTTCATTTCACTAGCCAGCCCGCCTCTCCTCTTGAGTTGACTTTGGACTTTCTCCACTTCACCTTCTCTTCCTACCGCATCGTCGGATCACTATCCGAATCGACCATCATCACGCCATCCTTTCCCCATCGTATCTACCGAACTAAGGCGTGTGAACCTCTCCCAGGATTCCAGAAACATCATGCCGGCTGTTCCGTCCATCTCGCGGCCAGATGCCATCAAAGCCATCGAGGAACAATTCACGCTCGACAAGCCTCTCCTCGAATCCCTCATCGCCCGCTTCCAGGAACTCTACGACCTCGGTCTTGCCCATCATGGTGCTGACATGCAAATGATCCCCTCCTTCGTCACCGGTGTCCCAACTGGTTCTGAAAAGGGCACCTACCTTGCTCTCGATCTCGGTGGAACTAATCTCCGCGTTTGCGAAGTCGCTCTCGACGGTAAGGGAACCTTTGCTATCAAGCAAGAAAAATACAAAGTCTCGGATCAGCTCAAGCAAGGCCCTGTCAAAGATCTCTTCGATTACATGGCCAACAGTGTCGACAACTTCTTGACAGACTTTGGCACCACTTCGACCGAGGATGTGCTGCATTTGGGATTCACTTTCAGTTTCCCAGTCGAGCAGAGTGCGATTGACAGGGGTCATCTGATCCACTGGACCAAAGGATTCAACTGCCCCGATGCGCCGGGTAAGGATGTGGTGCAGCTGTTGCAGGATGCGTTGGATAGGAAGCATATCAAGGTCAAATGCAGTGCGCTTGTCAACGACACCGTCGGTGCGCTGCTTGCGCATGCTTATGCCTCGAAAGGTGCGCTCATCAGTGCCATCTTCGGTACGGGTACCAACGGCGCGTACTTGGAAAATATCAGCAAGATCAAGAAGCTCAAGACGGCCGAAGGCTCGATTACGCACATGGTCGTCAACACCGAATGGGGAGGATTCGACGACGAACGCAAAGCTCTGCCCGTGACGATTTTTGATAATCAGGTGGACAGGGAGTCGATTCGACCAAGAAACCACGTCTTCGAAAAGATGATCAGTGGAATGTATCTGGGTGAAGTCACTCGTTGCGTTCTGATTCACTTGATCGATCAGTTGGTGCTTTTCCAGGGATTCTCTTCATTGCTCCTCAACACGCAGTACGGATTCGACACCGCATACATGTCGGCGATCGAGGCGGATAAGGAGGATGCTTCCTCTCCCTCCAGCCCAACGCGTAAAGTCCTCATCGAAATCCTCAAATTGAAAGAAGAGCATGTCTCGGCGGAGGATGTCGAGACAGTCCGCGCAATTTGCAGGATCGTCGGCACGCGAGCGGCGAGGCTGAGCGCTGTCGCTATTGCCGCCACTATGGTTCAGACGGGCAACGTGCAGAGCACAGGAAAGGACGATGAGGGTGTCAAGGTGGGTATGGATGGAAGTGTTATTGAGTTCTACCCGCATTTCGAGGAGAGGATGAGGGGCGCATTGAGGGAGTTGATTGGCGAGGAGGGAGAGAAGAGGGTCAAGATTGGGTTGGCAAAGGATGGAAGTGGTGTAGGTGCGGCATTGGGTGCGTTGCAGGCGGCGAAGCAGGCGGCGAGCGGACACAGGGTTGAGACGTGAACGGACTTTGAGTGGAGCAAGAACAGTTCAGTCATTTGTATCGAGCAGAGAAAAAGTCAATAGCATTGTTCATCGCTGCCAAGGAGTGCGTCTGCGCGAGTGATATGAGGAGAGATGGTCAAACAGAAAAGTCATGAGAAGGGTATCTTGATCAAATCTGATTGTGTGCGGCTTTGAGTGTACTACTTGGCCCAACTCTTCTCGATCTGCATAAAGCTGTACAGCGAGCCTTTGATGACCGACTCTTTCCAGTCTCTGAATTTGATACCCAGATCAGTCTGCGCTCTTGTTGTGTCCAGTTTTGCGAGTGGGTTAGGTCTGTGTTTGGCTCCATGGTTGCCCTTGGGAATGTGATCTTTGAGTTCCTGTGGGTATTCGGGATTGTCGTGAATCTCATCCGCCACTTCCTGCCATGAGACGCTTCCGCCGCAGGAGAGGAATCGTTTGTTGGATGCGTTGGGACTGTCCAACGCCGCGACATGGACGAGAGCTACATCTCTGACATCGCAAAATGACCAGAAGCTTTCAATGGGCACTTTGCCGTCTCCGTTAGGTCCACCCGCTTTGTAGAGCTTCCAAACCTCGCCAGAGCTCGTGTTGATGGCTTCTTCCGACTTGATCTCGTGAATAATAGGTCCGTAGATTTGAGGTGGGTTGACGGTAGCAGCGTCGAATGTGGGGTTGTGCTTTTGAATAAAGTTCCAAACTTCCTTCTCAGCGAGGGTCTTACTGACGACGTAGGCGAGTGGACCGTACCATTGCGAGAGGAACATGGAAGTGATGGGTTGCCAATCGGCTTCGGTGTAGGTGTAGTTACGCTTCTCAATGCCGCGGAGGGGGTTGAGAATGGCAGCGAAGGAAGAGGTGATGACGATTCGTTTGAGTCGAGGGGTTTCACCTGCGGCTTTGGCCTTGTTCTCAGCCTTGAGCGCGGCCTCGAGCACATTGCGCGTCATGTTGACCGCGGGCTCGAGGATGTCTTTCCTGTTGCTCTGGGCTGAGAGGATGTAGGGGGAGGCGACATGCACAATGTAGTCCTTGCCCTCAACCGCCTGATCGAGACAGCCGGGAGCGAGGAGGTCCGCAACCTCTGTGATATCGATCCGCTTGCCAAAGTCATTCGCGAATTGCTTCGACAGCCATGGTTCCGTCTTGGCTTTGGATCGAATCACACAAGTGACATGGTAGTTGCGCTCCGATTTTAGGAGCTGGTCCAGCACGTGGGATCCGACGAAGCCTGATACGCCTGTCAGAAGCACTTTCGGTGCAGCCTGAGCAGTCTCCGAGGCCGACATGATTCCCTAGAAACCTTTTGGTGAGAATGTGAGGGAGAAAGCTTGCTCGACAAGTGGTGAAGAAGGGGGTAGATACAAGCATGAAAAGCGAAAGGATATTAAAAAGGTTGGCGCAGTTCTAGCATGAAACTATTGCAAAGGGCGGCTGATGATCCGCCGACTCGCGGAATGCGAGCGCGGTGTTCGTCCTCTGAGGCCTTGACATGCGGGCTTGTCTCGCAACAGCAGCAGCAAAGAAAAATAAAGTCTAGTTCGAGGCTGCGATGATTGAGACCCTGCACTTTGCCGATCCGCTTGCGGTACGTCATCCCATTGTTGTGGCCCTGTTTGCAGAGCGGAGAACCGCCTGTACGAGGCTCTGAAAAAAAGTGCCTGATTTTCAGGTCGCGTGCCGAGTGTCAAAGTGTGCTTCAACTCGCGAGCAACTTGAGCATGGTGCAAGCAAAGCATATGCAGCCTTTCCTGTTTGTCCTACCAATGTAGCATAAGCATGGATTCCCCACTTTTGGGCACTTTGAGGGTCAGAGCGAAAGGAGACGTTGTTCCGACTGTGTCAGAAACAAGAACCCGATGATAGGAGGCAAGACCGCATCTGAATGTAGCTGTCTCTGTTTGCTTGTGATTGGCAAGGGTAGTTGATCAGATTCGGTAAGTCCTGTGCGACAGACAAGAATATGACTTCGAGCAAATCGAGCACAATGCTGGGCTTGGCACTGTTGTCAGGAGCTGGGCGGGCCTTTATCGCAACCGAGAGCGAGAAGTCGGTCAAGGCTATCGGGCTTTCTGTTGGTAGAAGTGCTCTGTCTTCAAGCTGGACGCTGGGCTGGGGCACAAACATTCAAAGCGGTGTCCATCCTTATCAGATACAGTACAGAACAAGGCTCAGATACGACGGGTCGGGTGGTAATTTGCAAAGCGTAGTTGAACATTAGAAAGCCAGGCTGCTGGAGTTGGCAGCTTTCAAATTGGCTGAGAGGTTTGGCGATTGACCGAAAAGCCGTCAACGCAGTGTTCGGGCGTTAATTGGGTCGATATGAACATGTCCATGGCGGTGAGGCTGATACAAAGAAGCTGGCAACGAAGGTGTCCGAGAGCTGAGATCCTGTTCGCCTCCGCAATAAGAGGGACCCATGAGTTTCGGCGTGCGCATCTCTGGCCCGTAAGCTTGGCGTCCCGTTCGCGTGGTCATCAAGCCGGCGGCTGTGCAATTGGCGAGCGATGACATTGGTGCCTGTCATGCCTTCTACGAGGAGCAAACAAGCGAAAAGCTTCGTAGCCGAGGATATTGACCGACACGTTTTTACGCTGTACAGCTCATTGTCCCCGAGACAAGGGTGACTGAGAGTCAGCTTGTCTGCAGAATGGTAAGAAGGGTTCAATTACTGACGTATGATTTCTTACCTTTGTGGCGCATCACAAATCACCGGCGGGTGGCATCCGAGCCTTTCGTGTCATCCGCCCGCGTCTGTGGTCATGTGCTCGCAGCAATTTGCCTGGATGTGCATGACAGAGGAACTCTTGTCGACTGAGCACAGTGAGATCCACTTAGGTCAGTGCTGTTGAATCAAGATACGAGGCTGCTTGACAGTATTAGACTGAGTCTTATGCTGGTAAGTTGTTAGAGAAGCACAGAAGGTCCTTCCTCCTCGCTCATGAGCTGTGTTCGATTCGAGACACTGAGCCATCAGAAGACCTGCGTTGGTTCGAATTCTACAAAGAGTCGCCATCAAGCTCGTGTTCGCTTCATCAATGACGAGGGCAATTACTCGGCAAATCTCCGACAGCCGCCTTGTTCCGAACTCTGGGCTCACGAGAGTCGTGGATCGTCGAAGGGGGAGAGCCGGTCGCCGATTGACGTACATCGGGTTCGGCCGTCGAGTCAACGTCGCTTCGATACCAACCCGTAGCAAGCGTAAGATAGCGCAGCACGATAGGCTTTGATCTCAACGTCGACGTCCGAAATCCGAAATCCGCGGAAGCTGTCACCTCGAGATGCCATGGAGTTACGAATGAGCTGGCGACTTGGCATCGTGGCTCATGGCCTTGGGCGTTACGGCGCACAAAGGCCCATGAAAAGAAGAAAAAAGGGAAACCAGACGCGGATCGATTTTTCCGAGCGTCAACATAAGGCAGGTTGACCGTCGAGCTTCCAACAGATGACGTCCCATCACAAGTTCGAGTCTTGGTTTTCATGTCGCATGGAGACTTTTTACCGAATCGAGGCTGATTTGACTACAGTAGTTAGCGGCTGCATGCAGATGACGCTAAATTGCGAAACGCCGTTGGCCGACTATCAAGGTTTCCAGCAGAGCTTAGACGGGAGAGCGCTCGTCTCAGTTACGTACTGTAAGTTGAATTGTTGTTGCACCCTCGATTTCATTTCGCATTGCACCGGGCGTGTCGCGATGTGCATACTGTGTGGCTTGTCGGCGTCTCCGATGGCAGCGGAGAACATGTGCAAAGGGGGAATGAGCAAGGCTTCGGTACATAACATTGGGCATTGGGAGCCGTTGCTCTGATAGAAAGAGCTTGTGTCGGTTGTCGCATACCACTGTTAGTGGTGGCTCCTAGTCATCATCGTCTTTAGATTGACGGCGAGTAGAACCGCTCGGACAATAAAAAATCGTCGGAATTCGTGACAGGACGGATGCATTGGTGGTCAGTCGGAACAAATAAACGAAGAAGTGTACCGCGCAAAAGTTTCGGCGTTTTCAGTGCGTGGAAGGACGCTAATTGTGACTGGAGACCGGCTTTTAAGCACTCTGTCTCATCCGACGTCAGACCATGTCTTGCATGGTGCTTACGTTCGCTGCAGTACCCTAGTCTCGCTCTCAAAGTTCGTCCTAGTGATTTCAACCACGCTAGTGCAGCTAAGTATGCATGGCCGAAGTGTTAGCATCAAGCTCTGTCAAGCGAGTCACTTTGCGAGTGTCGAGCAAAGCACAATTGCTTTTCTCCAGGGTTCCAGTCATGATGCTCCGTACCACTTGTACTGTACGGTACGGTACAGTAACCCACCCCGACCGTGGGGATTCACAATCAATCCGAGGGTTGATGGCTGACGCCCACGCTAATTGTGATTCCGTATCACTGTCTAGCTGCACGGCGCATCATAGCGTATCGCTCGGAACTTGTGTCGGTTGCAGTGAGACCTTGTCTGCAAGCCTCCTTTCAGCTCACTCTAACTTGCTGCGCTCGGTCGCTTGTGAACCGATTCCATTATCCTCCTCAATAGCAGGCTCTGTGTCTCACAGAACCGAGTCTCACACCGACGGTTTGAAGAACATTTGTACCTGTCTGACATCTCTTATTCCGCCTCCCCGGAAATGACTTGCTCGTAACCCTCGACTGACTCTAAGTATAAAGACTCTGTATACCTATCTCCCTTGTTGTCCATCGCTCCTTGATTGTTCACCCATCTCTATAACTCCGACCTTCCTCGAATCTTGCCTGGCATCGACGTCGTCCCCCGCTCCCTTCGCCCTCCGTTCCGTCTATTGGCAACGGCCTCCATTGCCACCATGTTGGCTTCTCAATGCCACGAGATCGATCCGATGCCGGATACGCTTTGCAACATCAAGAACTCGTCGTACGGCTTCCAACCAGCGCTATGGACCGGAATCGTCTTTTGTTGTCTGTTCGGTCTTGAAACGATCGTCCATATTGCCTTGCTCGTCTACCACCGAGGTTTCCCCAAGTTCATGATCATCTGCGTCGTTGCTGCTGTCGGAGAGCTTGCAGGATGGATTGCTCGAACATACGGACACCACGATCCATTCGACCGCAACGGCTTCATCGCCCAGATCATCTGCCTCATTCTCAGCCCTGCCTTTGTCAGTGCGGTTTGCTACATCGCCTTCCAGCACACCATGGATGTCTTTGGCAGCAAGTGGTCGCGAATCCCACGCAAGTACTACGTGATTGGCTTCTGCTGTGGTGATCTGTGCTCGCTCGTCGTTCAAGCTGTCGGTGGTGCTCTGTCAGCTCAAGCCGAGACTGAGTCGGCCATCAACACCGGCAAGGCGGTTATGATTGCTGGTGTCACTGTCCAGGTGGCAGTGACTGCACCCTTCCTGATGCTCTACCTCGACTACAACTTCCGCCGTCTGCGCGAATGGAACAAGGCTGGTATTCCGAAACGCGAGCGACCTCACCAGCGAGTTGAAATCTTCACGGCTGCGATCGGCGTTAGCACTGTGTTTGTACTGATCCGATGTATCTATCGTATCGTCGAGATGGCGGATGGCTGGGTCGGCTATCTGGCGACTACCGAGGTCTTCTTCGATGTGCTCGATGGGCTGATGATCACGTTCGCCATTGGTGTCTTCATCCCCTTCCATCCCGGCTTCTGGTTGCCGAGGGATATCGAGAAGGGCAGCATGTACAACGCCGCCGATTTCGTCGAGGCGGAGAAGCCGCAGAAGACGCGCACTGAGCTCTCGCAGGACTCTGCCAATACTGCAAGTCCATCTATTGCCAGTTCTCGCAGCTTGCACAGTCCTGCTTGATTGGCTCAGAGCCAATCTCGAATTCACGGACACTCTCTTTCCTGTATCTTGGCCATAGTGATATTTTAGGTTCTGCACGCATCTTTCTCGGCTTCGTGAACATGTATATCCTCTCCTAGCAAAGCATCTTCCTCTGTCACCGATACACTGTAGACTCTGGCATTGTTTGTCCCTGTATACCCTCTTTTGTTGTCATCTAAGCACCAGCCGGCCAATTCGAAAATCTTCCTGGACCTGCTTTCGCTTGTTCATGACTCAGTTGCATGCTCCTTTGCGATCCAGTGCCGGAAGCCGCTGCCGCACTATCTTTGCACATCAAAGATCAGAAGATCTGATGGGTCTTCCGAAATCACCCAACATGCCGGCTTGACATCTCCATCCGCGAAAATAAAGCCTCGGCTCAACCTTCTTTTTCCCTCTTCTTGGACCCTGACTTGTGAAATTGTTTCGGACCTGCCGACGTCGTCACCTTCCTCTTTCACATCACAGTCGGACATTCGCACTACACATCCACCACTCTTCTTCGGCGTTTGCAACTTTGCCCACGTCGGGAAGTCTGCCGACACGAAAGGTGGCGCAACCGGGCATGCAGGTCCGACGACCTTCGTAAAGCGCGATTCGGACAAGGGAACGAAGATGGCAGTGGGCAGCAGCTCGGTGAGCGAGCAGAATCGTCTGCTCTCGCAACTGCTTTCGGTCTATCCGTCAAACAGTGACCACGCAACCAATAGTGTACTGGTCGAAGTCTCAGATCAGGTCCCTGCCGGTCGAGGTTTGGTATTCACTCGAGATGTGGAACCGGGGCAGGTTCTGCTGACGCTTCACGCTGACTTGTTGATCAATGTTAAAAGCTTCAAAAGCTTTCTTCATCCGGACACTATCCCGCATGCTATCAGTGTCGCCGGAAACGCCAATTCGATCGGACATCGGCTCTCATCATCGCAGCTTGTTTCTTTGCTAATCGCACGAGCCAAGGTTGAATCGGAGCTTGACGAGAGCAGAAGCGGTGAGGACAACACGCCGAAGCATGAGGTGCTGCGCCTCTTCGTGCAGACTCTGCCCGTGGGCTTCGATACGCTTCCTCTGACTTGGTCTTTGGTTGCCGGCAGACTTGAAAGCGATGGAGAAGCCGAAAGCGCGGGAACGCCAAGCGCCATTCCCGACTTCGATGGTGACTGGCAAGCGCGCTTCTTCCGATGTCTGCTGCAAGCACTTCCTCGTCACAGTCAAGCGTTGCAACGCAAAGTCCGAAGTCGTTTCGAACGGGACTGGCTGGGCTTTTGCAGGACGCGAGCCTCGAATTGTGATTTGCTTGCTGAACCAGGTCTGCTAGCGACAAGTCCAGATTTGGCTCGTCGAATCGTTCGATCTATCAGCGTAGACACTTTCCTCTGGGCATGGCTGTGTGTCAATTCACGCTGCGTCTTCTTGCCACTCGGTCTAGCAGACCATGCTGACAACTTCACCCTGGCGCCCATGCTCGATATGGCCAATCACACACCCGATCCCGCACTCGAGTGCAAGGTTCGCTACACCAAAGATGGCGGTCTCGAACTCTGCTCCCCCACTAAAGAGCAGTCCACATGTTCCGACAGCGATCGACAAAGCTGCAGAGGAGGGCAAGAATGCTTCATCACCTACGGTCCTCACTCAAACGAGGCTCTCCTTTCCGAGTACGGCTTCATACTTCCAGCCAAGTTGGACTTCTTGGAAGACGGCACGGACATCAAGGATACTCTTCGGGAGACAGACAGATGGCGAGGTAACCGTTACGTGGACGTATTGCTGGACGAGGAGTTGGAACATTACTTGACATCACAGGGCACCGACGGTGAAGCCAAGATTGAGCTACTCCAGAATCGAGGCTACTGGGGCGAGTACACCATCCACCCATGCCCAGAGCCAGCACATCCTTCGCATCGACTTGTTCCTGCAATTCGACTAGCAGCACTCGGTCTCGATACAACCCCGAAAGCAGACCAGGCTTCCAAGTTGGCCAAAGTCAAGGCGCAATCAAGCATAAAGGCGGGCAAGAAGACGTTCCATCCAAGCAGAACAGCTGATGAACCCTCCGATCTTGACAAGTGGGAAGAGACGCTCACGGGCTATCGAGACAATGTCTCTGACGAGAACGATCAACAAGCACACAACATTCTAGCAGATCTTTGCGCAAGACGTCGCAAAGACACCGAACATGCACGCCACCATCTTCAACAAGCGCAGGACCTCCTGGGGATGCATCCTGATCCACCGCAGGCAAGCGGCTGCGTTTTGAGCCTCGCCTTTGTGAAGCAGCTGCTCGACGAGGAAGACTCAGTACTCGACCTCGTTATTCAAGCTGCGCAGCAACAGACCGAATGGTGAGCAGCGTTCTAATCTTGGCAGCGATCAGCATATAAGAATCCAGCATCAGAGGCAATACACCCACACATTCGACGACACAATCGCAACCGACGGTCAAAGCATTTGCAAACAAGTAATAGATTCCCTTGACATCATAGAAATAGTCGTGACAAAACAAAAAGTATAGATCAAGACAACCGATTCCCCACTCGGATCTCTGGGGAGTGTCTAGAAGTTCTTGGTGCTCAGGTTGGTGCGCTGCTGCTGCAAAGCGGTAGCGTCGCCGCCACGGCTGATGGTGTTGGCGATCTTCTGGTCGAGCAAGTCGGCGTGGATCGACTCGAGACGCTGCATCGTGTCGACGTACTCCTGCTGAAGGTGGTTGTGGATGACGTGGGCAGCGGGTCGGCGAGTGTCGGACAGGAAGAAAGTGTAGATGGCAACCCCGACCACGGTAGCCGGAATGCAGGTAAGAGCCGCCAAGGCCGAGTAGCCGGCGGGGAAGCACTCGTTGCCCCAGAACATGCCGCAGACGAGACGAGCGCCAAGATCACGCGCAGTGTTGGCAGCAATGTTGGAAGACGAGAAACACCATACGACAACGGTGAAAGCCATACCAATGTTGAACGAAGCGGTCTGAGGGCTGACGAAGGGGTTCGAGCCGTCCAAGTTGGCCCAGACAAGGATTCCGACAAAGACGTCGCAGATGAACTCGTTGAAGAAGATGGAGCCCAACGAACGACCGGGGGTAGGGAAGAGAGCAATCGCACCAGCGGGTCCCTCAGCTGTGAAGACGACCGCACCCTTGCCAGTGGCTCGGAGCAAGTGCGTGATCTTCATCAGTTCAGCATGCCATGAACCCATGACGATGAGCGCACCGGCCATACCACCGAGGATCTGAGCAATGATGTACAATGGTGCAAGCTTGATCGGGAAACCCTTGAAGATAACCTGGGCAACGGTGAAACCGGGGTGGAAGTGTCCACCGGATGTAGTGGCACACGTCATGATAGCGAACATGATACCGAAGGCGTAAGCGAAACCGATCAAGGTAAGGTTGCCCATAGGACTGCCTGCGTAGGTGGTGATGAGGAATCCAGCTGTGGCCATCTCTCCAGCCATGCAATACATGGTGGTACCGATGAACTCGGCAACCAGGGCAGGGATGAGCTTAGGCATAGCATGCTCAAACTTGACACGACCCGACCATTCCGAAAGACCGGCCGACTGGACGACGGTACGCTGCGCATCCTTGCGACCTTCGAGAATCTCGGTAACACCAAGCTCGAGTTCGCCGTTCCTGCGCTCACCACGCTGGAAGTGGTGGCTGTGAGCGCTGTCCTTCTCGCTCACATCTTGCTGGAGCTGATCGGCGGGGATGTAGGTTGGGTGGGATGTTTCCTGCGTCATGATTAGTGGCAAGCAAAGCTATCTAGCTTAGACGAAAATGAGGACGTGAAGAGATACTGTCGTCACAGAGAACAGGGGGTGAGAAAGGTGTGGTAAAGGGGGAGGGTTTGGAGGGTATCGTGGAGAGAGACGAGGGTGGGTTCCAAGCTGAGGGGTACATTGACGTCGTGTCTACCCGGGGTCACATCTTATATACGTAAAAGGATCATGTCAGTTACCCCATGGGGTGGAATGGCGGGGATGACAGCTAAGATGCACAAAGTGAGGCCGGGGTTCATGGAACGAGCAGAGGTACAGAGGATAGAGTTTGGGTGGGCGGTGCGCCAATCTGGCACGACTGCGAGCAAGGACTGTCTCCACATCTCGCTCTCTTCTCATCTCGGGGAAGACGGAACCACTGACGGAGTGCTGGCGCCGGTACAGAAGCAGTCTGGGCGCTGCTCAGCTTACAAGAGACGGAGTGATGCTGGAACTCAGCAGCGATCCAGGAACCGAAGTCTCGCATGCACCACGCCACGAGCTCCACCATAGCATGCTGTTCAACAGTGCGGGGGAGAATGGCGAATGGAACAAAGAGCTCCGCTCTCTGTGCGGGGTAGCTCGTGCATCTCTGCTTTGAAGGCGCAACCTGCAGCGATTGTTGGGGTAACATGAACAATTGATGGATGGCCAGGCTGGATGCCAAACGGCAGTGGGCATCCGAATGCAGACCAGCGCGAAGAGATGCAGCTGGGGTGACACAGTTACAAATCTCTGGATGAGAGGACAGCAACGAGAGCACCTGTGCGCTCAAGCAGCAAGATTGGCGGAAAGGAAAAGCTGCAGCAACTCCGGCAAACTTTGCAGAAGTGCGGTGCTGCAGGAGAGCATCTGCCATGAGTAAGGTTCGGAGATGGCGCACACATCGTTTGATGCACCGAGCAGGCTCCAACCAGGTGTCATCAGCACCGTTCGAGGGACGAAGCGAGGAGCAACAGTGCATCAAACCAGGCAGGAGATGAATGAGGCAAGCGAACTGTTGCAGCAGCGCTTGTCGCGCGTGGCGGAGAAGAACTCGTCAATACAGTAGTTCTGCAAGAGTATGGGGTCGGTTATGAACCAACACCACCTTGTGCTGCATGATAGGACGAGAGCGCAGGAAAACACGGAAGACCTTCCGCAGGAACGGCTTTGCAATTCTACGTAGCTGAGCGCCAACTTGGATCCTCCGCGACCAACAAGTAGTGAATTCATGCCACTTTTAACTGCGTTCCAACGGTCAACAGGGCTTGACGGCGGACGAGCGGATCTTCATCCCGCGGGCTATTCAAGCCGTTTCTCTTCTTCTGTTCCAACACTTGCCCCGTCGCATTTGATTAACTCGGAGTAGCAACCGTTTATGCCGATTTGAGATCACTTACAATGGGTTGCTCAGCTTCCTCACCACACGCTCATTGTTCGTGACTGAAAAGTGCTTACAGCCACTCAAAACCTGGGCAAGACAAATTCGTGGCTGCGCATGTGGCAGGACGTAGGACACCGGTAGAATCGAACCATTTCTAGCCGAAGCTGGGAATCTCTCTGACCGGTTTTACGTGCGCACCTCTGTCCTAAAGATGGCAAAGCGGCTGCTTTCCATCCCCCACAACCTGAACCACTGCAGCACACAATGCTGTATGTCGTAAGCGGCTTCTGATGCTGTGGGAGGACAAGAATGTGGCTTGCTTACTCTGTAGACCGGCACACGTCCTCCGATGCGCCAAGTATGAGGAGGCTGGATCGCTTCGCTTTCCATGCTGCTGTGCAGTCAAGCGGACGAGACCTTGGGGGGAGTGTGCAGGTGTGTGTCATTGCGTGACTCTAGCCACGCGGTATCATGCTAACAATCTTCAGCGGAGTCTGTTCCTGATGCAGAGACCTTGCACGCACGCATTCGAGCACTTGCTTCAATGACACGGAAACATCCGCGAAACACCTTCTTTCGATACATGGTAAGATGGTCAAGCTGATGGAGGGAAGGCAACGGGGGGAGCAGGAGCGGCAGGACAACAAGCTTGAGGAAAGTCCACAGAAGATTTGTGGATTCGTAGCAGCGACCCGATGGTGCGACGAGGCGGCGGCGGAAGGGAGGTTCAATTGCGCGCCAAAAGCGGACGTACTGAGTCCTCATTGTTACGGCAAAACCGTCAACCGGTAGAGACGGTAGCTGGACCGGTCGGCAATGGATTGCTTCTTGCCGACGGTAAGGAAAGAAACAAAGCCGCCGACAAACAAGGAAAGGCATCACGAGGTGCTGCTGAGCGTGGGGGGTCTGCGCTGAGATTGAAAATTCAGGCGGATGGAAATCAAAGTCTGCGGAGTCTCCACGGCCGACCCGGCGGGGGGGCGACCTTGACTGACAAGAACGTTTTTTTCCCTCTTTTCCCGCGGCACATCTGGTGCACGATGTGGATGGTTCCACTGCTCTCACCAGACACGCTGCTTCCCCGCGTTGGTGTTGGGTCGACCATTCCCCGCACACTTACTCCAACCGAGACCCACCCTTCCAACCGCAAAGACGGATAGGAGGCCTCATGTCGCTTCATGCGTCAGAGCCAAGTGAGGAGAATCCTCTCCTTTGTGTTGTTGCAGCTCAGACGCGCTAGTGGTGCGGAGCGGGTGATTCGTTCCTGCGCAGAGAAGAGATGGTCCAGACCGTAGTCCCTCGGCTGGCAACAATTCGTGGCCAACAGCATGGGTTCAGTATCGTGGCATCCCGCTCTATGGCAATCGCGACAGCAACATGGCATCACAATCAGCAGAGTGTCATTGTCTGATAACAATGTTGCCGAGTCTATTTGCTACAGTACTTCGAATCTACACCAGAACTACTGACAGTCAAGATACAAGGTCTATTGCCCCATTCGATTCGCAGGTTAGCTTCCACCAGCACTCGCGAAAGGTTCCCAACAAGATTCAATCTAAACAACCTGTCGATGAACGGCGCCACCTCGCACGACTTTGCTCACGGCTGTCGTTGTGCGTTACATGTAACCGATTGCCTACGAGCACCTTGTGTACTGTCATGCCCGTCTCTGGTATGATCGGCGTTTCACACTGACTCAAGCTTCGAAGATCCCTGACATCAAGCTGCACTCAAGCATATAAGATTGCCATTCCGCGGATCTTCCTTGTGCTCGGTCTTCGCTTGTACTCAGAGTACATGTCTAGCCGTTGACGTGCAGGTGTTGTCTCCGCGTATACATCGCAAACTCATCCACGGGATTCAAAAGAGTTTACAGGACGAGCACACCCAACGTGAACTGTCATCGTTGCCAAAGTGAGGATGAGCAGCACTATAACATGCCGTATCATGGAGTGGTAAAAACTAAACTCAAAATTAGGTGGAAAAAACAAGGAGCAAAAAAAGAAACCATTTATTGACGACACCCGTCGGATTTGAACCGACGCAGGCAGAGCCTATAAGTTAACTCATCCAGAAGGATGATCGAATTAATTCAATTCGAGACTTACCCCTTAACCACTCGGGCAGAGTGCCTTATGATGACCTCTTGACTTCATATTGCATACATATACAGCAGATACTAGTCCCTCGTGACCAAGACTCAAAGGGTCAACGCTCATACATCCTCAGCTCGAATCCGTCTCCCATATGGTCGCACAATGGGCCCTTTGATGTCTAAAGTCAGCTGTCCGACGACGAGACATGAAGAGCCTGTTCGGCTGCGTGCTATAGGCAAGCCAAGATAATTCCTCGGACGAATGAACGGGTGGGTATCTAATTAAGAGCGTGATATAGTATACAAGAGGCGTCAAGCCTAGATCCGTAAGATGAGCACGAGCAGCGCAACCTCGACGATTCCAACGAAGGCTGTAGCCGCAGCAACTACCGATCCGGCAGTGACGAAGCTTTCTCTAAGCACGGTTTGAACGGGTGCTGGGGCGTGGTCGTTCGGCGATGGACTTGGGATGGCATCCTCGGCCGCATCTCGCGCTGCTGTCCCGGATGACGATTCTTGGGCCTGATGCTGATCGATCACGTCCATCTTGACGAAACGTTCCGTGTTGTTGACCGCCATACGATAGCGAAAGATGGCTACCGGGATGAAGCCCATGCCCAGGATTGCATAGACCAGACCTACAAGCAACGAGAACAGCAGGGATGTTATTTGGGTCAGCTAAAGGCTCCTGCATGCACAGTCGTTCCAGGGGCGAAGCTCACCGACATAGAAGAATTTTGGCTGGAAGAGTCGTAGGATCACGATAGCATAGCAAAGTTGGCCAAGCGCAGTTCTGGAATAGGCTCCATCAAAGGTTCGTTGCACAGCGCGGTAGTCGAGGAGATCGCGTTGGCTGAGCTTGACAATGCTAGTACAAGGTGGCAGTGCACCTGTCTCTGGTGTCGGCATGATATCCAAAACAGATCGCTGATGCTCGAATCTCGTTGACGGTGATGACGAGCAGAGACGTCTCGAGGTGGAGTATGTACTAAAAGCAAAACGCAGGATGCCACTTGCAGATTTGGTGCGTGCGAGGTGCATGCGATTGCACGAAATTTCCATCGATCGGGTTCTGCTCGGAACTGTAGACGCCGATGACCGGAATTGACCGATGCTGATTCGTGTGGTACAGACAAAGCAATCACGCTCTAGAATGTCTCAGTTACCTGCGCGCCCTTTTTGTTCCCACATGGGCACTTACAGTAGCATCTTCCGGCTTTTGTTGACAACGGTCTGTCCCTGCATCGTACTGTACAGGACTCCCCAGCTTCATCGACGTTCTGATCATGACATCCTTCTGTGAGGTCGTACCTCCCTTTCAACTGTTTTCTTGCCTCAATGATGATGTGAAGAGAAAGCAGCGAAGGATCAGCGGATTTGTGCGAGCTTGGCGTTAAGATTCTCCGTGGTTGATTTCCGTTCGCTTCGCCTACGGGCTCGCTTAAGGAACATGCGAACAAGATTCATATCGCTTGCATACGTGATACTGGCTTGCATGTCTCCGGAACAAGACTCTTCCGTGAGTTGTCGCTCCCGGTGATGCGAGTTTCTCACCCTTCGCTTGTGCTGTTCGCTGCATGATCGCGATTCACTGTGCACATGAATCTGATTCTTCCGATGCGTCACGCCTTTTGTTAGGCTCGCTTGGACAAACTCACACAGTGTCTCTGTCCTCTCCTTGCAGAAACAAGGCTTCGATAGAGATTGCATCTGAGCGCATGGCTTTCTCCCACTTGACCGTGCCGGTGTTAATGCCGATACGAACGCCGCTCATCGGTGGGAGACACCTCGCTAACAACCCCCAACTCGCTTCGATCGCAGCCACAGTTTACGAACTTGCGCTAGCCAAACTTAGATCATGAAGAGGCGCCTTTGCTGATCCAGCGGTGAAGATGGCTTCGGCGTCGACCCGGTCTTGTAGCGAGGTGTTCCCTTCGCCTTTCTCGCCCATACCAGGCTTTTGCTTTCCACCATCATCATCAATCTGTCTATCCTCACCATCGTCAGGGAAGTCGCCAATGCTTGTTTCTTCGTTCAATTGACTTTATCAGGATGAGCTGCCGCCATTGGCGTCACCCTTCTGATTGGCCGGCGCTCAGCGAGCCGCTATTACCCTCGACGTGGCGATTCCTACCGCGTGAGCTAGTCCTTCAGGTCGTCGAGAGCTCTGCTTGGCTCGTTCCTACAGCAACGCTCTCGCGCTGGTGTCTGGTCGACAGAGCATGGTACCGAAGCACCATCACTCCTCTATACAGTTGCATCTCGCTCTCTCCTTACGACGAAGATGTAGTGGGCGCCTGGCGCATAGAGCGTTTTTGCGAAACGATCTCGAACAACCACCAGCTCGCCAACACGGTCAAGGCGCTCGATTTTGCCATCAGCCGTGAGGAGGCAGGCATCGCCAATCAAGAGCAGTACCTGGCCGTCCTCACGCACTGCAAGAATCTCCTCTACCTTCGCAACCTGCAACGCTTCCGAGATCCAGAGGACACCTATCTTGTCTCTGTGCCAAATGGTGCCTTAGCCAAATTGAGATGGCACGATGCAGATCTGCGCGCATTCGAGGAGCTTGTCGAATCCGTGTTCAAGCCGCTCCATTTCCGCAGCAACCCTGATGCGAGAGGTATCGAGCGATCAGACGCGATCGCCACGGACGCACGATCGGCTAGTCGCATGCTCTACGATCTGAGGTTAGTTGCCAGACTTCCGAGCGTGCATAAGCTCCCCAAAGGATTCTTCAATCGCATGATTAGCAGCCAGCTTCCTCGACAGAGGATCCTGGCAGCAAGGTGCAGCAAGAACTATCAAAATGATCGGATCGGTACGAGGATCGCGATGGGGATACTTTCGATGGTCGCCAAGCTCTTTTCTCGACTGGAGCTTGTCGAGATCTATCTGGCGGACAGGGACTTCCATACCGGTGCTCCGCTACATTTCGTGTCAAAGGCGAGCAGAACGGGAATGCCATGTCTGTATCCTCGGTCGTTTTGGGAAGACAGCGTCAAGCAACTCCTCGCAAAAGGGCCGCTTCCATTCGCAGTGGCGGTGTACCATGTGTGCTCGAACGAAGTGGGAGACGCACCTGGCTTCGATATCGGAGGCGACTACGATCTCTTCCCGACCGAGCAGTCATCAGGCTCTGACGTTGTCGCTTCCGGCAACGAATACCCATATACGGTCGAAGAGGACGACATTTCTCGCCGCACCACCACTGGTCATGGCTGGCAGGAACCCTTTCTTCTTTTGCCGAATTCAAGCACCATCGTACCGATCAAGCTTAAGGGCGGATATCGCTCGCTGCCGTTCTCTACATACAAAGTCGGTGGAAAGCCAGCATGGGATGTTCTGGTCAATCCGCCAGCAGACATTCTGCCAGATCAGACACAACAGAGGGACGCACACGACGAGTGGGACGTCGAGTCGATGCTGGGTGCTAGCTTACCTCGACCGTCGACCATGCATCCCATGACACCGAGACGAGGTTCTCTTGACTGGTTGCGATTAGTGTCTCGCAATCTCGAGTTTGGCAAACACGACTTGGCTCTGTAATCAGCACCATCCTTTCTGGTCTTCTATCGCCTTCACTTGTACTTTTATAATCTTTGCATTCGCTCCAATCCACTCTGTTTGATGAAGTGAGGCCGTCATCGCGCTACGTGGACAATGAAAGCGTTGACTGGGCAAAATAGCCGTGAGAACCAGATGATGGTACAAAGCAAGAACATTGGTGGTCCGTGGAAGTGGCGTTGAGCGAAATTGATATCGGTGGAGCCGACTCACTCGACGCAAATGGCTTGATGGTCAGACTGAAATTTTGAACTTTCAGTTGCGAGCAGCTTAGCCGATGACCATCACCTCTGCGATATCACGCGAAAGCTCAATCTTACGAGAGCACACTGTTCTGTTCGCAGCCTATCGGAGGTGTCCGACGCTACCATGGTGCGGCGAGTATTGGTTGCAGGCAGCAACTCCGGCTGTCAGCTAGGTGTCGGTCACGACGAAGACGTGCGTGTGTTTCAAGAGGCACGCTGCCGACTTGACGCCGACAGTCAGGAATCGATCCCCTTCCCACCTCCGAGACGCACTGTGCTTTCCATCTCCTCAGGTGCTAATCATACGCTAGCCCTTGTACAGCCAGCACCGGCCGACGCAAAGAAGGAGATCTGGGTGACGGGCACTGGTGCTCAAGGTCAGCTCGGGCCCATCCATGCATCTGACGTAGGCAAGCCGATAGATGTCTTCACGCGGCTTGATTTCGCTGCTTGCCTCGACGTAGTCGGCTTGTCAAGAAGATCCTATGAGCCGAAACAGATCGTATGCGGCTGGAACTGCAGCTATGTTGTTCTCACGCCTCGGGATAGCGACGAGCAAGACGTATTGATCTCGCTTGGCTTTCACCGCGATAACGAATTCGGCGAACTCGGACATGCCGCGTCTTCGGAAGCTGATGTTGCTGCGTGTGTGCATGTCATCTCCTTTGCTGGCGTTCTGTCGGAAGCGGGGTTGCCGTCGGATGTACCGTACAAGATCATTGACGTTGCAGCAGGGTTGCGACATGCGGTAGCAGCTGTCAGCGTTGGAGCTGATTTCGACGATCCAGCACGAGCGATTGTAGCAGGATGGGGCTCAGCTCGACATGGTCAAGTTGGTAGAGTGCCCGTGCCAATTGCGAGGCAGCTTGGTGTGTCAAAGAGACCGGGTCCAGCTCCAGCAATCGTGGTTGAACCTCAAATCATGCTCAAATGGAGAGCATCGAGAGCAGCGGGTTGGGAGACTGTCACATGCAAGATGGGTGCAGGAAGGGATCATACGATTGTTCTGTTGCAAGACATCGCTTCAATGGACAGGGAACATGACAGCTTGTACAGCTTTGGGTCGGATAAGCAGGGTCAGCTTGTGGATCCATCTGCATTGCCGGAGGATAAAGTGTCGGTCCAGGACATCGCCGATGTGACCTGCAACTGGAACAGCACGCACTTGGTATTGGAACAGACGATCCACTCTCCCGCACGACCTCTCATTCTGAGCTGTGGGAGCAACAGCCGAGGGCAACTGGGCAATGGCGCAACGGCGTCCATTCCAATCGAGAAGCCGTTGTCTGCTGTCCATCTTGATGCTATCTGGCCAAGTCCATCTGCGTCCTCGGCGCCATCGGAAGAGCTCTTCTTCGAGAAGCTAGTGTCAGGCAGCGAGCATTCACTCTTATTGGTACGCCGTCAGGTACGCCGTCGGACAGACGCAGAGAGCGGAGCCAGACGACAAGCACCCAAGAAAGAGGTGTGGGGCTGGGGATGGAATGAACACGGCAATCTAGCGCAGGGTCCACAAGATGAGGCGGACCGCGACCGTTCAGTTTTGCTTCTCGACGGAACGCGGTCCGGTCCCGCGACGTCACCTCACTACGAGCCACTCGATGTCTGGGCAGGCTGTGGAACCACCTTCATTCTGGCTGATCGACACAATGCATAGCCATGTCGATGCAGCCCTCCATCTTGTTAGCTTCTCTTTGCATATTGGAAATCATTCAGTAAAGTTGTGTAATTCCCACAGATATCAAACTTTGTTCAGGGTCCAATCGTCAGAAAAAAAGTGAGAGAGATTCCCTTGCCTTTCGGAAATCTCTAGCATGTGCACTCTGACCGGCAACTTGACTCTGTCATTGTGGTAGAGAAGAACGAAGAAAGCGCACCGGTCAAGGTCAGGGTTCGAAATCGCCGTAGCTTGGGTTCGCCACGAGGCAATTGCTGTCTCTTCGGTATTCATCGCGCCTCATCCAAGAATAAGTGTCGCGCCGCGGCACGCTCAAGTGTTGGTTAGGACGAAAAAATTTCAAGAAGATCATGCACATCGATAAGCAGTAAAAAATTTCCGCTTGACACAGCATGCTTGCTCTACGTCCAAACATTGGCAGCTGAACACACATTGGCGCAGCACGAGAGCGAAGCAAGTCATCACAGGTGCAGAAAGAGATTTCAAGAGCACAATATGCATTCGCCGTCAAGGAATCGGTCGAGAGTGTCGATCGGGCAGCCAGTCTCACGTTTTGGCATCAGCCTGTAGCTCATTCTCAGCATCTCAAATTCCACCGTTCTCTGGGTATACGTACTGTATGAATAACCTAGCAAATGCCGTCTTCCAGCTTGGAAGCCGTGTGGGAGATCCATAGACAGCTATTCCCACATGAACAAAGGCGTGGCAGTCTCCCGATATCTGCCTGAGAAGAATTTGGTGGACAGCAATCTAAGCGAGCGATCCCTTCTAATCAAGGCGGGAGATTTTTTGCAATCAATTTCGCCCAATCTGCCGCTGATCTGCCGCTCTCAAAGGCGTGACCGAGAGTCTATGAATCCGAAAGGCTTTGCGCGCACATCTGTCGCGACATTTGCGGCAGGCACACGGCCCGGGCAAATCACATTGCTGCTGATTGCACTTTTTTTACATCAATTTTGGATTTTGTTGGTGTCGTCACCACCAAGAAGAGGTGTTATTTTTTGCATTGTGCCTGTTTACTGCCAATTTGTTCGCCTAGTCACGCCTCTGCATCTGGCCTGCCTGTTGCTGGTGTCCAAGATAGACAGGATCGGAAGATTTCTTCGCCTCTCTGCTGCTTCCGCATTTTGATAGCGGTGCGCTCCTGAAAAAGTCGCAATTTGGGCCTATTCCTGGAGCCCGTAACGCAAGTGCCAGATTGCCGAACTTCGGTCAGGGTTCGCTCGAACTCGACTCGATAGGCTCGTCGTGCGCTTGCCTGCTCTGTGTGTGTTGATGTATGTGGGTTGCCGGCATGGCGAATGATTGAGTTCAAGAAGAATGCAATGGCCTCTCTGGCAATCTCTGTTCGTCCGGATTCCGCACCGCGAATCTTGTATGACAGTCGCGAGAAGAAGGGAAAAAAAAAAGTCAGAGTGCAGGTGCGACTCATCGGTTGTCGTGCATATTGTCCTGCTCGGTCCTCGTCGTTCAAGACACTGTAGCAGGTCGTTCAAGCAAAGATCAACAGATTGCCCACCTCGGTCGTCCCTGTGTTCTTCTTTCTCTTTGTCCTTTCTTCCACCAAACCCTATTCACCACCACTCACCCTCTTTCCGTCCACCGACGCCCCATCTCCTATTCGCCAGGATGATGTCTCCAGCGATTCGCGCTGGCTCCCTCCGCGCCATGGCATCGCCATCGTTGGCGCTCCGAGCTTCTCGACTCGGCGTGCCATCCACCAGTGCCGCTGCTGCAGTTGCGCCAGTCTCGATGGTGTTGCAACAGCAACAGCAGGTGCGCAACATCTTTGGAACTCGCTCATGGAGGAATGAGAAGACTGCCGCGGTCCTCGAAGCTGCTCAGAACGATGTACGGGCACAACTGCCACCACCAAATAACGGCGGAAAGAAGAAGGGTGGCTTCTTCCGTAGTCTCCGACGCACATTCTACGTGATCGCTCTTGGAAGTCTGGGAACATATGCTTACTTTGTCTACCAGGGACGACACCCACCTGACCAGCTTCCCCAGGATCCTTCCAAGAAGACCATCGTCGTCCTTGGAAGTGGTTGGGGTTCCACCTCGCTCCTGAAAAACATCGACACAGAAGAGTACAACGTGGTTGTCATCTCTCCTCACAACTACTTCCTCTTCACTCCTCTCCTTCCCTCGGTCACCGTCGGTACCCTCGATGGCCGCAGTATCGTTCAGCCTACGCGTCACACTACCCGTTTCAAGACTCGTGAGGTCAAGGTGTATGAAGCCGACTGCGAGTACGTCGACCCCATCAACAAGACGGTCACTTTCGAGGACAGGAGTGAAGTCAAGGGCTCCGTTTCCAAGGTCACTATCCCTTACGACTACCTCGTCTACTCGGTCGGTACCGAGAACCAGACGTTCGGTATCGAGGGTGTCAAGAAGCACGCTTGCTTCCTCAAGGAGCTCAACGATGCCGAAAAGATTCGCGCCCGTCTGATTGACTGCGTCGAGAGTGCTGCCATCAAGGGCCAGTCCGAAGAGGAGATCGACCGTTTGCTGCACATGGTTGTCGTTGGTGGTGGTCCCACTGGTATCGAGTACGCTGCCGAGCTCCGCGATTTTGTCGAGTCGGATTTGATTCGCTGGTACCCCGAGGTCGCCAACAAGCTGCGCGTGACGCTCATCGAGGCTCTTCCCAACATTCTTCCCATGTTCTCGCAAACGCTCATCAAGTACACCGAGTCGACGTTCAAGGAGAACTCGATCGACATTCTCACCAAGCACATGGTCAAGGACGTGGACGAGCGCGATGTTCTCGTCAAGACTCCTTCCGGTGAGGAGAAGAAGATTCCCTACGGTCTGCTCGTGTGGGCTGCTGGTAACACTGCCCGACCTCTGACTCGCCAGCTCATGTCGGCGCTGCCCGAATCGCAGAAGAACCGTCGTGGTCTCGACGTGGATGACCACATGCGTCTCAAGGGTGCTGAAGACTCGATCTTTGCTCTTGGTGATGCCACTGCCACCCAATTCGCTCCCACTGCTCAGGCCGCTTCGCAACAGGGTGCCTACCTCGCTCGCGTCTTCAATCAGCTCGCCCGTCTCCACGTTCTCGAGGACAAGCTCGAGGTTGCCAAGAAGAACAAGGCTGACGCATCCGAGATCAGCGGTCTCGAGCGCCAGATCGAGAAAGCTGCCAAGATTCGTCCCTTCAAGTACTCGCACCAAGGTTCGCTCGCATACATTGGATCCGAAAAGGCCATTGCTGATATCCCTCTTCTCGGTAACAACCAGATCGCTTCTGGTGGTGTCGTCACTTTCATGTTCTGGCGATCTGCTTACGTATCGATGCTCTTCTCGCTGCGAAACCGATCGCTTGTGGCTGCCGACTGGTTCAAGGTGTTCTTGTTCGGTCGTGATGTGTCGCGAGAGTAAGTTCAGCGGAGCGCTCTCGAAGACTCGTTGCTCGGTCAGCCTGCAGGCGCTTGTTTCTTCAATTTGAAGCGAACAAAGCAGGTGTCAGAGTTCTGCATAGCCGAACCTCGGCCAAGCTTCCTGCGATGATCCACTCCAAGCGACCCAGCACTGCTCGTCGTTGGATTATGCCTCGCAAATTTGGATCTTCGGATGCTTCCGTCAACGTGAGAATCTCCATCAGTTCGACTGGTGTTTGGATTCCCCTATCTATCACATCCACTTCTTTGCATCTCCTCCTCTTACTGTTATCGTCCCTCGCCATCCACTTGTACTCGTATCCCGGTCCTAGTCACAAACTCACTAGAAAATTGCAGCAACTAATCCCAGATTCGACGCAGACAAGCTTTGCACGCAGAGTTGTGTACAGAACGCATTCGGTTTTGAGATCTGAAGGGATCTTCGACACTAAGGAGACGCGGGAGGAAGCATCCTCGAGGCTCTGCGCATACAGTGCAATCCTTTCTCCCATCTGACAGAGATGCTCAAGGTTTGCCAATCCAAAGCCAATTTGGGCGATTCAAAGGCGTCGTGGCCACGGAGGCAATGCAGAGAGAATTGCGGCACAGACCTTTTTTCCGCGATGGCTACGTGACTCAGCTGGTCGGCGCATCCGACAGTCGATTCCGGTTCAAGGGCAACGCTTCTGCGCAATCTTGACACATGGCTGAGTCCAATACAATCCGAGGGATCCAAATTCGACCTGCTTCTAGTGCTTTGACAGGCCGTCTTTTTACTGCCAGGAAGAGCCGATGCATCAGCCACAGTCGCTATGCGTCCTGTCTCTCTCCTTTTCAAATACAAGCTACGCTCAAGCCAATTCGCCACCTTGTCTGCGCAGTCCATCAAACCGCAGAGTGAGTATAAGATCCATCTCCAGCCTCGTTCCTACCGATAGCTCCACTCTCTGTTACGTCAACGTTTTCCGATCCAACTGTCGAGATCGCCTTCTTCGGCTACAAGATGTCATACGACTTCTGTGCCGAAGGCAACGCCAACATGCTGCAATCGCGAACCAAGCTTCGCGAGCTGCTGATTGCACTCGATGATGCGCTGCCTGGCGACCTCCAGCACCTTCGTCGCGAAGAAGTGGTATCAGAGCAAACACATGCGCATCGACTCACCGCCGTCCCAGCTACCGGCGAAGAGCATGACGGCACCGAGGCTGGTCCGAGCCATGACCACGAGCGTCAGGATCGTCAGCCTGGCTCCAGCGAGTTTGAAGCGGAATGGGCACGCCTCCCATCTGCCATCACTGGGCTGCCAAGCTTCATCAAAATCAGAGACTTCGTCGTGCACAACATCACTGGACCATCCTCATTCCAACGCTCACTTCCTGTGCTACTCAACGGCATTGATCATTGCTTCATAACACGACCGAGCTTCAGACAGGTCTTGGAAGACCTCGAGGAGGATGCAGTCGATCACGACCTCGAATACGACCCGATTGAGCACGTAGGTCTGCTGCCACCACATCTCAGCCCTCTCACTCTGACGGAAGCGCTCTGGGAGTCTCACTTCGGGGTGCCACGCAACCATGCGTGGTACTCGGCGGTTGCAGACAGTCCCCTCGGGGTCGAAAGCTGTGTCTCGATTTCATTTGCTCCTCCAAATCCTTCGCGACTTGGCTTGTCCCAACTCGCGATCGACTCGCATGGTGACATTGTGCATTGCGCCATCGCCGGAACCAAGCGGGACATCGTTTTGGCCGGTCCAACCAGTGGTTTGCTGTACACTGTCGTGCAGGGCAGCTTGCTGATAATCTCATGGCCGTACTCGGACAGGAACTTCGATGTCTGGCACCGCCTGAGCCGCGATGCCAACACCAGTCCATTCGATCATCTTGATGATTTTGAGAATCCTCATGTCAACGTTCTCCGTACAGGCGATGGCGTCTACCTGCCAACCGGCACCACGAATCTGATCGTCTCTCTGACTCACGTATGCTTGACGAGTCGTATGATTCTCAACCCTGCCTCCAGGGAGCTAAACATTGTCACACGTTGCTGCAAACGCATGATGGACACCTACATCCGCCAGCAAAAGCTCGGCTATTCGCCTTATGACGAAATGGAAGTGGAGCGAATCAATTCGATGATGGAGGGCTGGTCTGCATTCATGAAGCGTGGCGGCGAGGGAAGGGGGAATAGCAGAGTCAAACCTCGCACGACCATGGCGAATCTCAAGATCAACAAACAGGTTTTCAGCAAATTCATCCGTGGACTCGATGAGATCGACGAGAGGATCCGTCAGTATCGTGCTATGGTGAACGAAGCATCTGGAAGCAAACATCGTCGTGACTGTGATTGCCATGACAGTCGTCCCATTGACACTCTGGAGGATCTTGCCGAACTCGCCATCTCTACTGGTGCCGGTGGAACAGTAGAAGCGCCAACTGTTACTCTGACCATCGATGAAACGAGCCCTGGATCATGCCCTCAACTTCGTATCAAGGGCAAACAACGCGCTCCAAGTTGAGCGTCCTCGTCCTCACTTGCATTTTACTGCCCGTCATTCACAATGATCACCATCGACTCACTGATCGCGCTATCATGCTAGGTGAATCTTATCATGACTTGCCATTCCCATGTTCTTCCGTGAACTTGTATGCAATCGAAATGCTTTGACGTTTCGACGGATTTCTGCAAGGTGCTGTTAGGGCGAACCCGATTTTTAAGGACTTCGGCTGGGCACCGTGGGACAATGCAGCGATTGTCCAGAATGCGACGCGCCTGATTGCGCTCGAGAGACGAGGCTGTTGCGCTCGACACTGCTGACCTTGGGAAGATGGAGAAGGCTGCTGGATGCGGGCCGAGGGCCATGGGCGGTTTCTGGCTGGCGGCGTAAAACTAACCACAGTATCGCGCGGTCATGGAGGTGCTGATAACGACGAGCTTGGGTTTGCCTGTCTCGGTTGTTCGGCTGCGAGTCCTTGCTTCTTTGGATGCGTTCAAGGATTCTCCTTGAGCCAATCCTCCTTCTTGAAGGTGAAATTGCATTCCTCCTTGCCATCCTTTCGGACCCTTTCTGTCTCGCTTACCTTGCCCAGCTTTTCCCTCAACACCTTGACCATGCCCTTATTATCTTTCATTGTTCCATATCTGACTTCGTCCAATCCTAGGTGTTTGAATGCGAAATCCATGCTCGTCTTTAGTGCATTGGTGGCTATGCCTTTGCCGGCTACTTGGTGGTCGAGCATGATCCCGGACTCGGCCCACTTTTCGGCAAAGTTAATATATCCTAAGGGACCCTCGCCGATAACCTTGCCGGTGGTAGTGTCCTCAACCAACAAGAAGAGGGAATCTTTGTTCCAGCCGGCTTGGACTGTTTGAATCCATTTCTCGACGTCTTGGACCGTTTGGTTCTCCTTGCCCTGCAGATGAGGAAGATAGGTTACGTTGAGAGGATCGGCACAGCGGTCACGTAGATTGGGTGCGTCCGAAAGTCGCACCGGCCTCAAACGCAAAGTCCCGTCAGCGGAGAGGAGATGGAAGGTCTCGTTGTCAAATGTTGGCTGCGTCATGGTAGAGATGTGATGAACAGAGGAAGAAAAGATTGCAATGAAGCCAAGGTTATATGCGCCAAGAGGAGAGAGTGCACCGTAGGAAGCTCAGTCCGCCGGAAGGTCGGAGCGGACCCTTCCGAAAACCTTAACCCGCACCAAGCGTCAAAACTCAGGGTCCACTCCAACATCACCCCACGTCGAGTCACATCACTTCGCTTCACTTCGAACCGAGATAACAACGCTACATCCTAACCGGAGTACCATTGCGAGCATGACCGCTAAGACCGTAGGATCACTGTTGAGGAGTCATGAAGAGCCAAAGGAGAGACATGCCCGCGGATACCAGTCTGCCGCGGACCGCGGGACGGTCGTGCACTTTGGGTCAGAAGCCCTCATCTCCAGGCCGACACCTGCAACACACACAGATATGAGAGAGTCATCGTCCAACGGGAGTACTTGAATCGCAATATTGCTAGCTACAACGGACGAAACGAAACATTGAAACATCGCTTGAACTACTCACAATCCCACCTCTGCTGGGCTCACCTAGGCCTCGGATTTGATTGTCTGGTCCCTTCCCTTCTTACCCCTCAACTTGTTACTCGTCCTCCTAATCCTGTCCCTAATACCATCCTTTGCCCAAACCGCGCTTCTCGCACCTCCATATCCCATCACTCCCCTATGTCTCGAATGCAATGCCTCCTTCTTCGCGTGCTCGATCTCCTTCTTCTCCTTCCTATCAATCACGCCATCATCCATCGCATGAGAGTTGGTCACTGCCCTGTTTGGCATACCTTCCAACCTGTTGTACACCTCAAACTCGTGCTTGTCCTTCCTTCCAGTCGAAGAGGCGACAAGACGAAGGTGGTCATCATCGATACCCGCATCAATGCGAACCTTGACTTGAAGCTTGCCGACCACTTCGAAGGGATGAGTCCTACGCGTGTGCTCGTTGATGTAGTTACGCTTCAGCGTACCCAAGTTGTCGCCCGCCATGATATCCAATTCGAGATCGACGACTTCGCCATCGGGAATATCGCAGAGCCCGGCAACCGCAACTGCGTCCGGCTTTCCTCCCAGAGGGCCCACAGCCAGTCCACCTCCACCGAGGTCGAAAGTGAGAAGGCTCGAGTACCTATCGTAAACCGGCAGACGTACCAATGTCTCGTCATCTCCCTCCACCTTCTGACCCGGATAGATCTTCTGGGTATCATCACCCGTGCTAACCTTGATCTTCTTCTTCTTGAGCTCCTCATTGCCCTCAATCTCAATCTCGCTGAGCAACTCGACCGTCGCTGTATCCCACCCAAGCAACGCTTTGGGAAGTTGAGCCTTGATGCTACGGAAGACAAGACTGGCGTGGATCTTTCCAAATCCGACACCGTCTTGGAGCGAGAAGCTCTGGCTGACTTGCGAAGACTCGCTGAAAAGATCGGTGAGGTCGATCGCCACAATACCCATGATCGGGTCGTGTTCGCGCAGACGCGCGTCTCGAACCGCAAGACGAACTTCGGTCCTGGTCCAATCGCGGATGAAAGTTTCGGTTCCCGCTTCGTAGAATGGCATATTGGTGTACTGCTTGACCCTCGTCTTGTAGATGATATCGTCGTTGACGATAAACTCGACATAGCCAGAGGGAAGAGCCTTACCTTCACCCGCCTTTTCGTCCACATCCTGTCCGTATGTTCCCTCCCTCTCCTTGCCCATCACTCCCTTCTCTACATCCCTGTTCTCCAGCCCCGAAATGTGGTGAACGATGATGCTCAGAATACCACTCGGGTACTCCGGATCAGGCGGGCAGTGGAGCGCGATCTTCTCATCCTCTGTATCGATAGCCGACGCCTCCCTCTGCGTCTCCTTCTCCACCTGCGTCATTTCACCCTCCTTCTTCTTTGGCACGAGCGCCTTATTGAATTCAGCCTTCTCGTAGAACGCCACCTTCCACTTGAGCTCTCCTGGCATATCATCCGCGTCTTCGAAACCCATCAGCTTGTCCTTGCGGTCTTGAGGATGGTTGGCATTCTCAATGAGCTCTTTGATGGGCTTGTTAACGCGACCGACAATGTCGTCTGCAGTGCGGGCGTCCGAGTCCCACAGCTGGATCGAGAGCGATTCGTTGGCGCGGATGTCGTCCTTGGTGACGAGGAGGAAGGCAGTCTCCTGCCAGACAGGGTTGAGGTCCTCAAAGATGATACGCGACGAGTAAAGAGGGCGACCGAACTTGGCAAACGAGAGCACGACGTAAGGGTCGCTCTTTCCATTCGCATCCTGAGCCGATAGCCCATCACCGTACTCGATCTCGACCACCAGCACACCAACAGCGTCAGTGTCCTTCTTGATACCATCACCGGAGAGCATTTGAGCCATGTTGAGCGTCATGCTCTTGGGCGCCACGTACATGTTGGCCGCAGCCGCGATGGACGACTGCACGAAACCCGAGATGAGGGGCAAATCGAGGACGTTGGGAAGAGCCTTGACCATAGGAATAGCCGAGATCTCCACTTTAGGAACACCCATCAAACTGAAAGTAAGGTTACGGATGTAAGGAGGCTGTTGAACCATCTGGCATCGCAAACGAATCGTGCCCGAGATGTGTTCGATCTGAACCCAAATAGGCAAAGGGATCTGGAAGAGATCGTAGGCACCGATGAAGAACTCGATCATGAGGTGGATGTTCTTAGCACGGTCCTTGTTCGATTGACCTGGACGAGCCGAGTAGGAGAAGGAAATTTCGTAGTTGAGGAAGTCACCGCTCTCGTCCTCATCAGGAACTCCATCTCCATCCGCATCCTCAGCAGTCTCGAGAGCCTTCTGAGCATCGCTCTTCTTCTCTTCCTTCTTCTTGTCCGCGCTTTCATCGGGGACCTGTTTGCCTTGAGTGATCCATTCTTCGCGTGGATACTCCTTATCGCTCATCATATCCGCCAGTCCCCTCATAGCGACCAGACGGAAAGGATTGTCACCGATTCCAATATCGTCGATCTTGACGGCATCAACAAATCCAGGGAGAGACTGCTGCATGATATCCTCGACCATATCCGCCATGGGCACAAACATGTCCGGGTTGATCTGCTTCCAAACACAAGCGATCGCAGCATTGAGCCATTCGACACTCTCGGGCATGGGAGGCGAGAGCTGCTGTCCACGCTGCTTGTGCATTTCAGCACGGATAGCTTCATGCTCCTTTTCAATCTTGCGGGACTGCAAGTGCAGTCCAGTCCATCCGCAGAATCCAACTCCAAGGAGGATGGAGGTACGGACGAGGAACTTCCACCATCCATTACCGAAGGCAAAGAAGAACCAGATGATAGCGAGCGAGGCGCCGAGACCGATAGCGAGCTGGTTGAAGGCGGCTTGCATGCGCTTCATGGCGTCCGAATTGACGGGCTCGGGGAAGCGGTGGAGGAGGATGTTGGAGGGCTCCGCAGGGTTGGGCGAGGTGTGAAGCGGGTGGTGCTTGGAAGGGTCTTTGGGGATGTGAGAGGAGAAGCCAGGACCGTAGCGAGAGTCGAGCTTGTCCGGGTTGATCTTAGCGTTCTCGGAAGCATCGCGAATTTGAACATCACCACCAGTAGTGGGATCGGTGACGATTCGCTCGCCCTTCTCTTCGAACTCGTTCGCTTTGCCCTTGGGGGCGTAAGCTTGCTTGATGCGCTCCTTCTCTTCAGCGCCTCCACCGGGCTGGTCGTGGACTTGATCGTCCTTCTTGGGCACAGCAGGAGGAGCTCCGGTGTCATTGGTCGTCTGGCCAGCAGTACCAGTGGTGGGCTCACCAGGGGTAGAGGTGCTCTTTCGCTGCCTCAGACCGTCAAGCGAGCCAGCGATGGCAGGTGCAGCACCGCTAGTGGTGGAGGTAGGGGCAGGGGCAGCCTCATCGGCTTTGCTGCTAGCAAGGTGAGAAGCATTGCCGTGAGCAGTGGCGGCGCGAAGCTCTTCCTGGTGCTTACGCTCTTCTTCTTGCTGACGGTATTGTTGAACGGTGGGGACCGGATTGCGCTCCGACCACCCTTCGCCCGTATGATGGTGCGACATGATGGACTTGACTCTTCAGTAGTCTGTTCGAGGAGACTGAGGAGGGAAAAGTAGTTTGCTTGCCCTCACAACTTCAGAGATGGATGAAGGCAGGAAAGAAGGAGGACGGGGAGGGGCAAGCTCGAGCAGTGAGTGGAAAGGAAGGAAGATGGAAACGCTCTGTGACGACAACCGATAAGAGAGTCTTGAGGTCCAGGGAATGTCTCACTATGCTCGCGAGGGACTCAGTCTATTGTCGAGGAGGAAGTCAGGCATGCAGCACATCACGACGACGACGGAAGGATGCATGAAAAGATAGTGGGATCGAGCAGGGCCACAGTCATCTGACAACTGAGTTGAGCTCGTCTGAGCTGTGACAGCGAGGTACCTCAGAGCAGAGGAGCAAAGAAGCGAAGACGAAGAGGTAAATTTGGCACACTCATCAAATCGATATGCGAGGGTGCGAGGGCCAAGCAGTGCGAAAGCTGTCAGCAATTCCTGCCTGACTTGAGAAGAGCTCGAGCCATCTTTAGCGCTTCATCGCTGTCTTTCCCCAGAAATTGCCCGCACAGACATTCTCGCACAAATCACCGGAGAGTGCCAGTCCCACGAGGCCGGCTCCTCCATATCCATGCGCGCTTCTCCATGTCCGACCCATTTCCTCATCACACAGCTGGTTGCACGAGAACAATGGCTTGAGTTGATTTGCCAGCCTCCTCAGTCATCTACAGCCTCGAAATTTGATAGCGAGATACAGGTCAGGAAGGACGAAGAGGATTGATGTGCTGCGTGGGAAGAAAAGAAAGACGCCGGTTGACAAGGAAGCGCCGTTCTATGATACATTTCGTCATGGGCAATGAGGTGAGGGGTTTACCGGAAGAAGATTCGCGATTGTGTCGACCATCGCACACAGACTTTTTCCAGTGCCAAGCATGGCGGCTTCCTTGACATCTGCCTCACTCGGGAAGGGGTGTTCGGGCAAGAAAGTGAGGCGATGCTCGTAAGAGTGGTCTGCGCTAATTGAATGCAGCACAGCGTGCCAATTTGGACGTCACTCTGCAGCCAAAATTGCATGCCACATCATGAATGTAGATTTGTGGAGGTGAAAATTGAATTCTATGGTGTTAAGGTGCTCGCAGTCACAATTTCGTGATTCGGCCTTTCTTTCACAGAGGTCAGGGTCCAACACAGCGAGGATCCCCGCAAAACAGCTGCAAACCATCCGGAAGCGTGCAGCCTGATTCGCACTTTATCTTTCCACCCGCAACTTCCATCCACCATCTCATACCCTCATACTATCATCCTTCTCCTCTTCTTGCTACTCGAACATCGACGAAAACCTTGTCAGGATGCCAGACGCAACCGATGCTGGTCCTAGTGCGGCGGCTTCCTCAAGACCTAGCGCAACATCAATGTCACGTCGACGATCTTCCGGCAATCGCTCTTCCCGATCATCACGGCCCATCCGTCCTCGCGCGACGTCTTCCATCAGTCAACGTTCCGACGCTAGCAATCTCTCCAGCGGCATTCAGCAGCTTTCCTGGACTACGGGTGATTGCTTCGACTATGTGGACGGCGATGAGAAGATCAGCGCTTTTCTCCATTGTCCGATCTGTCTAGGCCCGTTCTTGGATCCATATGCATCGACGAGGTGTGCGCATACGTTTTGCAAGCAGTGCATATCTACCGCACTAGCTGATGCAGAAGGTCAACAAGACGAACAAGATTCGTTGGCGACGGTGTCAGCGAGTAAGAGGTGTCCGACATGCCGAACTGCAGTTGATCTGGCGGATTTTCAGCCGACGGCGTTGTTGATCAAGAATATGGTCGACACACTCCGAGTGCGCTGTCCGAATAAGGAGAAAGGATGCGAGTACGAGTGCGAAAGACACCTTCTTCGTGGACATGTGGCTTCCAATTGCGCTTACGAGTATGTCGATCAAAATTTGACAGAGGGAAAGCGATGTGGATGCTCAGCAAAGGTCATGCGAAAAGATTGGGCTTCGCACGGATTGACTTGTCCGAAGCGCAAGACAATTTGTCCTACCTGCGACACCGTGCTCTGCGCCGACGAGCTGGAAGAGCATCGCGAGACTTGCTCTCCCGAGCCGGCAACCTGTCAATATTGTGACTTGGAGACGATCAAGAGCAGGTTGGCGATGCATATTGAAGAGGAGTGCGAGGATGCACCCGTTGCCTGTCCACACGCTGCCCACGGATGCGACTGGGTTGGTCCGCGTCGACGACTACGACGAGCAGAAGACACATCCTCCAAAAGCACCCACAAGCTCCACCTTGACGACGAATGCCGATTCGAACCGCTCAAAGCGTTTTTCACCATCTTCACCCACCACCTCACCACCCTCAAAGACGAAAATCTCACTCTCAAATCTCGACTGCACGATCTTGAATCACGGCAACACTCTCAATCTCGCCGCCTAGACGATTGTGTCCACAGTCTGGGTAGCTGGTATAGGTCTGCAGGAGAATTGAGGAATGCGGGATTGGAGGGAAGAGGAAGGGGGTCGCAGGTGGGAGTGGATGGGGAGTGGGATGAGTTCCCATTGGATGCGCAGAATTGGGAGAGGTCGATGAGTCAACAGAGTTGGGCGGGTAGGGGCCAGGGGAGGACAATGAGTGCGGGGGCGATTGGAAGGATGGAGTGGGGGAGAAGGGGAGGATATCCGGAGTTTGGGGTGAATGAAATGATCCCTTCTCCAGGGGCAAGGACGGCGTCGACAGAGAGAGGACAAAATGAAGTGGTGCAAGGCTCGGGCTCGAGGTACCTGGCACCTCCCACAGCCAGGTCCATGCCGACCACATCTGCACTATCCGGAGATGCGCCATCACCATCGCGCGAACGCCCCTCCTACCTCAGCCCCGAATCCCGCCGCTCCGCCCCAACTCTGGAATCCACCAACTCGGCCACCTCCATCCCCACCCCGTCTTCCTACGGCTTCACCCCGCTCGAGCTTGATCGAGACGTGGACAGAAGCAATCTGGACGCCGCCATCGCCACCCTCACCTCCTCCATCGCCGGCCTCTCCACTGGCCTCAACACACTAGACAAGAGGACGGAGGAAGGTCATATCGCCGCAGTCAAGGCTGGTTTCGATGCGGGCAGGGTGCAGGAAGAAGTGGCGAGTCTAAGACACGGTTTGCATGCGGTAAGGATGCAGATTCATCAGATATTGATGCAGCAGCAGAGATATGCGCTGTTCTCACCGAACATGCATCCAGCGGCAGCAGGGGGCAGTGCAGTAGGCGAGCCAGGATCAAGTGCGGGAAGGGAACAAATAGCTGCAGGGCTCGGGGTGCCAATGTTGAGCCCACCGTTGATGAGGAGGTGGGCCGGACTCGAACATACAAAGCTCTAACCACGCACTCGCTTTCACTCAATCGCAACGCATTCACAATCTTCTCAAGTAATGAACTTCCAGGTGCAAATGTATGGATGAGCTCTACATGAACGCCCAAATCGTCCCCGTCGTCGCCATAACCGCACTCATCCCCAGTATCCCTACATCTACCGCAATTCTCCATCCCTTCATCTCTCTTCCGAACAGTTTCAGATTGGCCAACAGAGGGCCAAATACGCACGTTGCGAACGCCAGGAACGCGCCCAGGAATGCCATAACTTTTTCAAACCCAGGCAGAACCACGGCGGTGACGGCGATGAGGGCGGTGATGCCGATCTTGAGTGCGATTTGGCACAAGTGGCGGGTGCGTGGGGAGAATTTGGCGGTGAGCTCGGCAGCGCGAAGGGAGACAGCGGAGCCGGCGAGCGGGTTGTCGCCTTCGGAGGAGACGGGCGCGGGGGGAGAGGGGGATTCCGGGGCAGCGAAAGAGACGCGTTGGGTGGGAGAGACGGAGAGAGGTGCGTTGGTAGGCTCCGTCGTTAAGCGCCCATCGTTTGCGGCAGCTTGAGCCTCAGCATCTGCGCGGGCTTTGGTGAGCGAACGAGCGGTGGAGCTGCGTCTGCGATTACGAGGTTCCATCTTCTGCGCCGTCTGCTCATCCACTCCAAGCAAAATCTCGAATGTCGTCTGAATCGGTCGCGTTGCCAAGGCGAATTTGCTGAGGGGATTGATGACAATGAGCCAAATCGCAATCTTGTTGAGCCAGACAGGGAAGCCCGGAGTGCGTGCGAGGTCTTTGGTGATTTCGTCCGAGACGGAGGTGCCAAACATGGCGAAGCCTACCATTCCCATGCTCAGGTAGAGAACTGTTGCGGCGACGTAGGCGAGATTGAGCATGCGAGGAAATTTGGTAGGATCCTTCATATCTCGAACCAAGGATGGGATGATGGGATGCGAAGAAAAGCCAGACATGATGAGACCAAAAGAAAGGGGAAGACGATTCCATCGCGGTAGGAGCGTTGTCTCGGCAGGTGCGAAAAGCGACCCTGGCGCATCCTTCTTGATCAACCCATCGCTGATGACAACGATGACGAGTGTGAAGGTCGAGACGATCCCGATGACTGAAATAGGGGAGAGGAATTTGAGCGGTAAGAACACGCTGGGAAGAACCAAGCAGTAGCCGAGCATCTTGAACGCCGAGGGCGCAATCTTGGGGAAGATGGCTGCCATCGAGTCGCCAAAGAGGATGATAAGCGCCACGGAAACGGCCCAGAGCTCGAGGCAAAAGAAGAGGCTGATGAGGATGCGCGCTGAGGGACCGAATGCATAGCTTCCAATGTCGGCATACGTTCGCAATGAAGGTTCCTTGGACATAATCTTTGCCAACACTTTGCCTGTATAATTCGTGAGCAAGCCGCAGACCAAAAAGAGAACTGTGCCTCCGATCCATCCGGCATAGGAAAAAGCGAGTGGTAGGGCGAGGATGCCGACCCCAACGAGCGCGTTGACCGTATTGAACCATGATTGAAGAAGCGTGCTGGTGCCCGTCTCGTAGACATGATAGCTTGAATCCGAACGGGAAGAAACGACGCCTGATCCCGAAGCTCGCCGCAATGCGCCATATGAGTTTGGCTTTCTTTTGCCTGGATTTGGGCCGTCGAGCAGTGGTGTGGCCTCCGAGTCCTTGCTTGCGTCTTGCTCTGCGTGATCTTCTGCAAACGGATCGCGCAGTACATCGTTGGATGCCGTAGAGAAGCGCGACAGCCTGTTCGCATCCGGTCGGTTCGGATTGAGTCTGCTGTTCGACGCTCGCTCTCGTGGGCCGCCAGCCAAGCGCTTTGGACTCCTGCTCCTGCTCCTCTCCCTCTCCTCCTCATCTGCACTCTCTAGCTGTTCTAATCTCCTATCTCTCGCCTTGCTTCCCCTTCTTCTCCTCCGCGACGTAGCGTTAGGCGGTAGTGCCTCTCCCTCCCAGTCTTCCCCGAACTCGACTCCGGTCTCGCTCGCTGTGCTTGCTCTATCCGTGTCCGTCTCTGTGTGCGAGTAGTCCTCACTTTCCTCGCCTGAAATGAAATCTTCATCATCTTCGTAGATGCTGTCGCCCTCTTCTACATCCTGACCTGCCCAGCGTGATTCGACGAAGGATGGAGATGTAGCAATGTTGTTCCCGTAGAAGGCTTGGGAGCGCGAATAGGACCATACGAGATCGAGTGAGCTTCGCCATGCTGGCTGTTGGCCGTCGCCGCGAGATGCTGTGCGAGTTTGGTCGCGAGGGACGGGAATGCTCTTGTTGGATGCGCGAGGCGCCATGATTGCGAGTCGGCGTCGGATGCTAGTTGCGGTCAGAGTTGCACTTGCATTCTATAGAGCACAGCCGATCGATCCGACTATGAATAGTGGTGCGGTTGATCCGATGACAAAAATAATCGAGGTGATGGGTCGAGTCGAAAGCGGCCTGAACTTGCGACCTTGGTCGATGATTTTGGCGATGGGATCCGTTCGGGGACTCCGTTTTTCGTGGGATGATGGTGAGAACAAAGAAAAGCTGTCGGTGGATCACCCCCTCTCTACAGAAGAATCGTAAGCCCTCGATATGCAGCGACCAATCACGATGCAAAGAGTGTTGTGGATCACACTTTCCAATCATATCACACTTTTGTTTTGGCGGCGGGATTCTTGCCCAAGCTCCACTAAATCACAGACTCAGAACTCTGTTCCAGTCACATACTTTCCGCTTTCTTTTTCTGTGTGTGGGGTTCGCTGCAGCCCACCTGATTGGACGAAGCGGTATGTGAAATTCGAGAACCTCGCCAGATCAGAGAGAACCCGACGCAAAGATAAAGCTGCAGCTCGCGATTGCGCTGCCTTGTCTTGATTTTGAAATTTCTGGAAAACTAGAGAAAAGGAGAAAAAAGAGCGCCACATGCTCATCACTTGTCACTTCGTAGGGTCGCTTGTTTCGCTTGTGCTTTCCCGATGCCGGCTGTTCCGTTCGTTTCTCGGAGAAGACAAAGCGGCGACTCACACGACCCTTCGCTGTCAACTGCAAACTCGGCACAAAATGTCGTTCGCCCAGCTCCGCTCGGTCGTGATGGGCGTGAGACAGTTCCAAGTGACACCTGTGACAAGTGTATTTCAACTATGCTCTCGATCAATCAGAAGCGGAGCCCTAGCAATGAGCAAACTCTCTCCATCGGATTCACAGCCCGCAATCTCGTTTCTTGGATACATCAGGTTCATCATTGCATCTCAATCTTCTACAGTGGGGGAGGTACTTAGTTGGCAGCAGCAATCTCGTGCAAGTAGACGCCGAGCAACTTGGTACCCTCGATGTAGTTCGAGATGTCCAACTTTTCGTTAATCGAGTGAGCACCGTCATCGCTCCTACCCATCGGGAGCAAAAGCACGTTCTTCTGCAAAGTATCAGCAAAAGTGAGCGTGACAGGGATCGAGCCACCCTCACGAGTAAGGTCAGGCTTGACACCGTAAACAGTCTCTGTGGCCTTGATAGCTGCTTCATAGTTCCAGTGGTTAGGATCGGCCAACCAGGGCTTACCACCGTGCTCGCTCATGATGCTCATCTTGTTCTTGCTGCCGATCTTGTTGAACTCGTCAGTGACGTACTTTGTCACCAGCTCGTTGACCTTCTCAGGGGTCATGTCGGGGACGAGACGAAGCGAGAACTTGCCGACCACCTTGGCGGGGATGACGGTCTTGGTACCAGGTTCAGAGAAGGCTCCCTCGATACCGTGCAGAGAGAGCGAGGGATATCGCATGCGACCCATGAGGACCGTGGGCTTCTCATCGCTGATGGTGCTTTCGCTACCGGTGGCACCGTTGATGTCGTCAAGCGAAAAGTCCATGACGTCGTATCGCTTGCTTTCCTCTTCAGTTAGAGGCGCGACGAGCTCCTTGATGCCGGGAATCTGGATGTTGCCCCTGGCGTCGACGAGCTTGGACATGACAGTGAAAAGATCAGTCATGGGCTCGTGCACAACACCACCAAACACACCGGAGTGGAGGTCGCGAGCAGGACCTTGGATAGCGAGCTTGAAGTAGGCGATACCACGGAGACCGTGAGTCAGGCAGGGCTTGGTGGTACCGAGCCAGTAGTTGTCGGAAATGCAGACAGCGTCGACGCCCTGGAAGAATTTGTCCTTCTCAGCGACAATCAACTCGTCCAATCCGACCGAGCCGGACTCCTCCATACCCTCGAAGCAGAACTTGAGGTTGACGGGGAAGTCGATACCGGCCTGCTTGTGAGCCTCGATAACGTTGATCCAGCCAAGGATAGGTCCCTTGTCGTCTGTCGAACCACGACCGTACATGCGACCTGTCTTCTCGTCAGTGATTAGGGTGAAGGGCTCGGTGTCCCAGCCGTCCGACTTGAGCGCAGGCTGAACGTCAAAGTGGCCGTAGACAAGGATGGTCTTCTTCTTTGGGTCGCTGCCGTAGTCACCGAGGACGACAGGGGGCAGCTCGAGCTCCTTGCCATCGAGAGTCTGCTTGCCAAGAGGCCTGAGTTCAGCGGTAGCACCGAGCTTCTTGAGTTCGGCGAGCATCCAGTCAGCCATCTCGAAGCAGTGCTTGCGGTAAGCAGCATCGCCCGAAACCGAGGGAATCGAGACGGCCTCGCCGAGGCGGTCAATCAAGGCAGCCTTGTTGGCGTCGATCTGCGAGATGAACTTCTTTTGCTGTTCAGTAGCCATGTTAGATAGTGTATGATGTGATGGTGGTTGGTTCGAAAGGATGGCGAAGATCGCAGATTGTGCCGAGCGACACTTATAAGTACCGGCCCGGTTTCAAAGATAAGATGTTGGCACAGACCAAGATTTTTTTTTCCCTTGAGTAGCTCGTTCGTTGCTATCTCTAACAGCTGTGTTCCTGCGGCTTCTTTTGAAGGTGCCTTTTTTCCACGTTCTCGTGACGTCGCGGATCCTTATTTTTCGCGTTTACCGGTCAGAACCACATGGACTTGCTGCAGCTCAAACTTCTCAGCTTCATACTGAAGGCTCTCATATTGACCATGTTTGGCACTGTCCATTGAGCAACGACGCATATTCGCAACGACGCTGAGCCTTCTCGATGCGGCGGAAGGCCGTAAGAGGTGAAGCTAAGAGTATTTGGTCTTCTCTAGGTGGAGCCTTTTTGGGATTGGCGCTGTTCCTCCACCAACACTGATCTTCCTTTCAGAGCGCGCTCAAGCCATCAATCTAAATTTCATCTCGTTGAGCATTTGATTTTAACCATCATCTCATCTGTCCAGGCTCTTCGGCGCTCTTCCATATAAGCGATCAGGCACGCATTCATACATAGCTGCCAACAATGTCGGCACCAGCACCAAGAATAGTGAGTCCATACAGACAGCTACAGCTCATATCATAAACCGAGAATGGCTGACCGAACCACCTTGTTCTAAACACGAACAGCAAGCACTCGCCATCGTCTCACCCAGAAGCGGCCCTATCTACGTCCGTCAATTCGGAAAGTCAGCCGGCGATTCTTCTGTCGCGGATCTTCGATATCACTACTTTGCCCATGCCGCCTTAGATGTAATGGATGAGCGTAGCGGATTCAATGGCCCTTCCGGGTCCGCCTCCCGCGGCACTTCTGAACAATATCTCGGCTTGCTATACACACTCGAAGATCTTGCTATCTACGGCTTCCAAACATGCACGAGGCTACGCTTCTTACTCATGCTCTCGCTAACGGATCACGCGGTGAGGGATATCGACATGCTCACGTTGTTCAGGGCGGTATACACGAGTTATTTAAAGTACTCGGCGAACCCATTCCACGCTTTGCCGCCGACATCGTATGCTAAAGCAGTGCCGAAGAAGGGTGATGAGGATGAGACAAAGAGAGCACAATCCGAACTGGAACAAAGACAAGCAACAAGTCTACCAGCCAACTGCAGACAGATTAGAAGTGCGGCTTTCGACACCAGGATCGACAGGATAATCTTTGGCGGATCCAAACCAGCAGCATCGACAACAGGAGCGAGACCACCACCGATCGCTGCCGGGCGCTAGACATATACCATTCGCAACATCTGCAGCAATTGCAAAACATATGCCGTCCCAACTGTGCCACACTGTGCTCGGCTGGAACCGACGTCAGTTGCGAGATACCCCAACATGGTCCATAGGAACGTTGTGCATCAACGCGCATCTCAGCACATCCTAAGCTGCTCCAATCTCCTCACAGCTTTGGAAGCTGCAGAATGGGCCGCACAACACTTGCTCAAACTCCTGGACCTAGATCAATCTAAACACGGTTTTCGAACCAATCCCAAACAAGGCGCCTACGATTGAGCGACCACATACAGCTCTCAGAGTGGTCTGCACAGATACGGGCGTCACATTCTCCCCTTCCCCTTCCTCGTCCCCTTCTTTCCACCCACACGCGCTCCTCTGCTTCTTTCGATGGTATCGCAATGAGTTCTGATCTGAATGTACATCTAAGCGAACAAATCTACTTTTTCTTCTTCTTATCCTTGCCATCCTCCTCCTCTTTCTTTGCGGCAGCGCCCTTGCGCTTCTTGCCACGCTCCTCCTTCTGCTCATCATGCTGTTCATAGACATGATCATCCGAATCCTGCTCCTCATCCTCATGCTGTTCTTCCTTCTTCACTCCACCCTTGTTTGCATCTCCCCCAGGTGCCCCTTCAGTCGTGTGTTCCTCTCCCTCAGGCGCCTTTGCCCAATCCGGGATCTTCTTACCCGGTCTATTATTCCAATCAAACTCCTTGGGATCGCCAAAGCCATGCTTTTTTCTCAACATCGCCTCTGCGGTCCCATTCAACACCTCTTTGTCGGTACCGTGCAGGTTTGCCTGGTAACAGATCTTCATCCTCTGCATGTTTTCCGATTTTGTCTCCTTCTCGTCCAGCATCGGGAACGGATAGTCTTTGCCAATAATGCACCCGGCCTTCTTTTGCACCTCCATCGGCGCATTAAAGGGCTCGTAGATGTACTTGTCGGGGAACTTGGCCAGTTCCGGGCAGTACTTTCGCACCAGCGAACCGCTCTTATCGTATTTTGCGGGAAAAGTGGCCAACCCATAGAGCCGGAAGTACTGGGTGAAGAATGCTGAGCAGGATAACCACATCCAGTTGCCTGGGTTGGAGCAGGGGTCCCAATCGATGAGGTACTCGTCAAAGATTTCCGCGCCTCTCTCCCACGAGATCCAGCACTGGCCTCGAGTCAAAAACGCCGCTACAGAGTGACGGCCAAGATGGTGCATCCAGCCTTCGAGACGGAGTTGGCGCATGAGGGCGTCGATCCAGGGGAACCCGGTTTGGCCGAGCTTGTAAGCCGAAAGTCGGGCTTCTGAGACAGCATCGCCAGCGGGACGAGGGAGGATGACTTCTCCGTTCTTATCAAAGTGCGTGGGGAGGTACCAGTCGATATAACGGCATTGCTCGTTTCCTCGAATGCGTTGAAAGGCGTCTCCAATCGCATGCTCCGCACAAGCATACATGTCCCTGAACAGCAACTGGCCGTTGAGATTCTCGGGCGGACCCGTGGCACTACCGCCTTTGTACTTTTTCTTGGCTTCCTCCACGTCCCACCAGAACTTCCTCACACTGAGACAGCCGAACTTGAGATAAGGAGAAAGCAGTGTGGTCGAAGGATCCTCCGCGGATCCGCCGGGGGACGTCTTGGGTTTGGCAAAAGTAGCCACGTAGCTTGAGTCCTTGCAGATCTTTGCGAGTTTCTCGAGCGCGAGCGGTTCGCCGCCTTTGATGGTATCGCGGATCTTGCTCTTATCCATTCCGAGCGATTCGAGCGTGGGGACTGAGAAGAGCTCGGATGCCTCGCCGTGGACGGTGTCGTAGCAGGTGACTTTGTCGTCCCTCTGCCCGCCGAGCTCGGTCGAGTTGAGATCGACAGACTCCGGTCCTTCGCGTCCTTTGCCGGTGTAGTGCGGCAGGCCTTCGAGAGATTTCGCCAGCTCGTTCAGCAGATCGTTGAGCTTCTTCGCCTTCCCATCTTTCAGCGAGGGGAGGGGAAGGTCTTTGGGCGCGTCCATAGGTTTCGGCACATCCCCCATATCCGCCACGATCTTCTGTAACGTACTCATACTCATCGTTGGTTTCCCCTTATTCCTCTTCACCACTTCTTCCGGATCATACAAATGGTGCCCCTGTACCGCCACTACTTCGACCTTACTCTTCTTCGCCGCCTCGAGAATGAGCTGATCCCTCCTCCTACCGTACGCGCTGGGATCCTTTTCGATGACGAGATGGGTGATATTCCACCGTTTCCATAGTTCGGGGAGGAGGTCGGTGGGTTCACCTCGAACGACGAGGAGTTGAGAGTTGGATTGGGTGGACGTGATGGAGGAGGAGAGGGCGGACATGGATTCGAGGAGGAAGCGAAAGCGATTGATGCCGACACGGTGCTTGTAGACGTAGTTGGGGTCCCAACACCAGACGGGGAAGAGCGCCGCAGGTTTAAGATCGAGGGCCGCTTGAAGGGCAGGGGAGTCGTGGAGACGGAGGTCGGTGCGGAACCAGTACAGGACCCGGGCGGATTTCGACATCTTGGCTTCTATCCGTTCTAGGTGGGACTATGGAGGTATGATTGTCTATAAGGGAAGGGGGAGTCGAGGTCCTCTTCGTACCGATGCGAATTCTATCGTAGCAGAATGCAACGTGAGGATAGTTCCGGTCGGAGTCCACTTCTCTGATCACGTTTGCGACGTTGGTGTGTACGGATGGAGGAGAGGGATGGAGGAAACGGCAAAATGCACAGCTATAAGGAGGTTCAGGCGAGGAGGAGGAGGGGAGGAGAGCTCCCCTGAAAGTGGAGGCCGACACACCATCCCGGTGCTTCTGTTCACAGCTGTCAAACAGTTGATCTTTCATATTCACTGCACCCTTGGCATCCTCGTGCATATCAGGGCTGAACATCGACAAGAACGCTTCGGCATTTGGGTTGCAAACATTACCAACGATGATCCAAGTGTAGCACCGCTTACGTTACTCCATGCGAAGCGCCGATCTGGACGTCTCTCGTTCTGGAATTTGCATCCTTTCGGCAAAAGCTGTTCCCAAAAATTAATCGGGAAGATCGAATAGGGATTGGAAATCCTGGCCCGATCAGAAGGAAAGGGTTGTTCGCGTGTCTGTCCGACGCTGGGACCAACACTTGGGTTGGACTTCTTCTTCTCGTCGTTATCATCTTGAAACTACATCCCGGTCCATCAAACCGACGACACAGTACAACGACGAACCTACATCGAGATACCATATACCGCACTGCTAGACAACACCATATTGAAGGCTCGAAACGAAGATGACTTTTGCCGGTAGACTCCTTCTCACGGTTGGGATCCGTACGTATCACCGTCATCGCAGCACCGCGCCATCTATTATCACGTTGCTCGAGTTTTTGGAGATAGAAAGGAGGAAAAGACGCTGATAGATATCTTTGTTTCCGTGAACAGTCGTGTTCTTTCACGCCGCATACTCGACATATGAACGTAAGTACTTCCCTCTTGAGCTCGGTCGGCAAGAGCAAGCCTCCCAAGCTAGCCTTAAGCCGCTGTATTCTAATTGTCAGGAACGTGTACTGACATGCTAACGCTTTCCGTCAATGCTGTGTCTTTATCTTTGCAGACCTCTCTTTGAGGAAAGCACTTGGCCTCGTTGGCGCAGAAGCAAAGTCCATGCCCATCGACGTAAGCCCAACCCCCACCCTTGCCCTCTAGCCATCCCCATGCTCGTACTGACGACTTTCATCACGATATCCTTGCCCTAACAACGTACAGATTACGTTGGAAACGCTCGTGTCATTCGTCATCATCTCGCTCGGCATCGCATTCACAGCAGCACCCCTCAAAAACATCACTTGGGCAAGCGAAATGCGCACAAAGTATGTATTCAATCCCTTTCTTTGATCAACTTTCGCTTTGCTCTCTGACCATTTCACTCCTTTTTTTTCCAATTGTGGTACGGCTTTTCAGATCAGTGGACGAAGTCGACTCACGATCCAGTTTTGGCACCCCAACACATCGTGGGCAGGTCCTCTTTGCCAGCGAGTAACACTCTCTCTTGTCACCACAGCTTTCAGTACCCACAATCGTATCTTGGGAATCCACACACGCATGCACGCGTATCGCCATTGCGAACACCGAAATCCAGCATTGACATTGTACAAAATCTTATACGTTAACCGGCTGAGCCACCTCCTTCTCCTCCTCCGAATCATGACTCCTCACCTCTACCACTGGCTTCATATCCGCGGGATTCTCCATCTTTCCATGCCTGATGTGCTCCACCGCTTCTTCTGGCGCGGCCCCCAACGGGCCAACATAATGCCTCCTCCCCCACACAAACCACCATACTGCACTCAACACAAAGAAGAACGCAAACACCACCGACGCATAATTCATCGTGCTCGCCTCGACCTCCTTGGTCGTCGGCATGCAGAACAGTATCGTGGCCAGAATGATCCAAACAAAGGTGATCATGTTGATCACATACCCAAACTTGCCCAAATTCCAAGGCGCCGACTTGAGCATGACGCGACGACGGAACATGGCGACGGCGATGGGGATGCCGTACGAGATGGAGAGGCAGATGGTAGCGACTCCCGTGAAGGCGGCAAAGGCGGCAGTGTTGCCGAGATAGATGAGGCCGAGGAGCGAAACGACGACGGTGGAGAGGATGAGCGAGTTGAGGGGGAGGTCGAGGGATTTGTTAACGACGGACCAGTATTTGGAGCCGGGGATGGCGCCATCCCGAGCAAAAGCCCAAGTGCAGCGAAGAGCGACAGTCAAGGATCCAATACCGGCGAAGGCGAAGACACCAAGGATGATGAAGAGCAGCCCGAATCCTCCTCCTGCAGAGCCTGTTGCGAGGGAGAAGAGGACCGGGATGGGCTGACCAGCGGCAGTGGAGAGAAGAGTCGCTGCGTCTGGAGTAAGTATGAAAAGCACGGGAATAAGATAGACAAATCCGGTAATGCTGGCTGCGACGACGGACCAGACGATAGCTTTGGGGACTTGCTTCTCCGGTTCAGCGACTTCCTCGCACAACGCAGCGACCGTGCCATAGCCCGTTAGCGTGTAAGCCGCCTGCAGCAATCCGACGAAGAAAGCCCAACCATCCGGCCATCCACTGGTGTTCTCCCATCCACCAAAGACGAAGTCTGCGCTCTTTCTGCCGTCCTTGGCGCGCGCCAAGATAGTAATACCAATAATGAGCGTGCCCGCCGCAGTCCAGTAGAAGCTGAGCGTATTCAGTTTGTCCAAGTAGTTGTACTTTACGCCATACGCATTCACCACCGCTGCGATGACCATGCACGCCCAGAATGTAAGGATCGTCTGCCAGGCGGTTGGCGCCCACTCATTTCCCCTAAACTGTGAGATCGCCGCCACGATCAACTGCGCACCTCCAAAGTTGATCGACAAACACAGCGTCCAATTCGCGACCAGACTCACCCACCCTACGATCCAGCTTGTCAGGGGAGCCCATTCCTTGGTCGCTACGAAAGCAGCCCAGACGTAGACGCCTCCGGAGGTGGGATACATGGAGCAGAGTTCTGCGAGAGAGGCGGCCATGCAGAGGGAGATGAGGGAGACGACTAGCCAGCCGTAGAGAATGGTGATGGGACCACCGCAGGTAAGGGCAATGTAGAAGGCAGTAGAGAGACCAAAGGGGGCAGCGATGATCGAAAAGGAGAGACCGAGAATGGTGAACATGCTAAGGTTGCGTTTGAGTTGAGCGTCGTAACCCATGGAGGCGAGGCGGGCGTCGGCGCCCGCCCCGGCGGACATGACCGAGTGAGTGCTCGTGGTGGGTTTGATGTCGGTCATCGTAAGTGGTTAGCGCAGGTGTTCGGGAGGGGACGACGACCTATCTTTAGCAGGAGAACTCCGTTGCGATGTAAGGAGCCGTTCGTATGATCTCTGGCTTGATGATGTTGAGGTTTAGGCTTTGATGGAGAACGCAGGATGTGTTGAGGGATATATGAAGGTCGATTCAAGGATTCGGAAAGTCAGAAAAGCCAATCGCTATCCTCGATCAAGGAAGAGTGCACCAACGAGGACGAAGATGGTAATGATAAAGGGAGAATAGCAGAGGAGGAAGCCAGGGCAAGCATTCTTGTGGCTCGAGTCAAACGAGCTCTATCTGTTTGCTGGCTGGCTCGAGCGGGCATGCATGAACTTCGCAAAGCGTCCAATCGTTATCAGGGCAGGTACTGTACTTTCAAAGAATCTCACGTGTCTGATGGTGTTAGGGAAAAGATAGCTTCAAGACTTGAGAACGACTGAAATACGGTTCAACCGAGGACTCAACTTGAGTTTAGGGTCATGTGGTCAGTTGTGATACAGCGGTTCTTAAATTATGGCAGAAACGGGAAGCGGGCTCATAGCTGATGATTGAACTCAATCTCCGACTCAAGTAAAAGTCATGGACAAAGGTTGGCTGTTGACTGTGACTGTCAAAAGGAAGGATGCTCGGCTCCATCGTGAGACAAGCAGAGCGCGTGGGGGAAGTTGAGTTGAGGCACAATGACAGTCGGGCCGACTCAAGACGAGCTGCACGATTAAGCGACACACTCTCTTCGCGCGGGGCTGGCAGGCGTCGTCAGATAAGGCAGGCGCCCGTGTGACCTTGTACAGAGCTGAGCAGAGAAAGAGAGCGTCCAACGCGGCTGTTCTCTGCACACTGATTAGCGGAGTTGAAGCCTGATTCTTGATTTTGGCTTCAGCATGGTTGACCAATCACAGCAAACAAAAAAGCTTGGCGTTCTCGACTTTTTAGGGCGAGATTGTGTTAGACTTGCGTAAGCCACAAGGCTGTTTTCGTCGCCGTCCGAATTCCGAAATGAGGTTCTGCCGCTTCCGGGAGGACAGAATGGAAGGGTGGACCCTGCATCGCGTGGCTGCTCAGACCTTGTATTGCAGAGCGGCTAATCCTTTACCATGCATCTTCATAATTAGCCACAACCGCCTTCGATCGTCTTGGCATTCACTTCTGCAGCTAGCAGAAGATCAACAAGGGGGCGCCCCAGCGCCTCTGCTTTTCACCTCATCACCATCATCATCCACATCCCTTCGAACAAGTGCAACGATGACGGCTGCTCCACATTTCAGAGATGCAAGCGTCTCACAGCTCTACACGGCTGGTGTTGTCGGCTTCGCAGCTTTCTTTCTGCTGTACTCTGGAGCCAATGTCGCGAGTGCATATCTTAAGCATACCATTCAGAATCCCGCTTCAACGTCCCAAGATACTGATGCAACATCACAGAGCGCGGGATCTCAGAGCAGACGAGGCAGCGCATTCGGTTCCAGCGATCCACCAAAAAGGGGCAAGACAACCGACGAAAGCACCGTTCAAGTCACCTACCCCATCACTTTGGAGATGTGCGACAATGCTTTCCAATCCGCATCTTCTATAGTCAATCATTTCAGCAAAGAACCATCTTTCGACTCTTCCGACGCCTCCCTACCAAAGATTCGTGCTGGTGCACTTTTCAAGCTCATCGACGTTGTCGCAGGCGTCTCTGCCAGAAAGCATGCCGAGCTGAGTTGCGTCACCATTAGTGTTGACTCGGTGCTGTTGCTGGCGCCAATCTATCTCGGGGATCTAGTTCACCTCTCGGCCTCAGTCAATCGAGCTTGGGGCAGCAGTCTTGAAGTGGGAGTTCGGGTGGTGAAGGAGGATCCCAGAACAGGTGCCAGAGAATACGTCAGTCACGCGTACATGACATTTGTCGCCATCTCAGGCCATAGTGCTGCCGCGTCGAGCTCGTCGCAGCCACCATCAAGGGTCAGGCTGGCGTCCCGACAGAGCCTCGCCCCCATCTCAATATGGTCGCGAGTAAGCTCCATGCTCGCAGGATCAAGTACGTCAGATAAGCCGCCCAAGGTGCAACTTCAGCCACTGCTACCGCAAACGCCCCTCGAAGCGAGGCGACACATCCTTGCAGGACGCAGAAGGGCCAAGCGTATCGCCAATGCGCAAAGGGGCGAAGCTCGTGATGGTGTCTCCACCGAGGTAAAGAATCGACTCAAGCAAGAAGTCCAAGAGATCTCAAGGACCGGAGGAAAGTGGAAAGGTCCGGCGGAGGCAGAGATCGGAGGATGGACTCCGGGTAGGTTGAAGATTGAGCAAGCCGATTTGCTTTCTTCTGCTGTAGGCACTGATGTCTCCGCTTTGCCGGGAACAAAGACAACCCAAGAATGCCAATTGGAAGCGCTAGAATTGGAGTTTGTCGTACAGGCTTACGTCTCTCGCGATCCAGCGGTGAGCGTCGACTACGACGCTGGCATGGTCGAGATCAATCTCTCCGGCGACATCCCCATCCGACATCCGCTCAAGGTGGTTGAGCGACTCGCACAGCAGATCACGCAGGAAAACGAATCCGAAGCGCCGGCTCTTTCGACGAACTCTCTATTTGCGACAAAGATCCCAGAGTCAGGAACTTTGCCTCTCCCTTCGCCATCTGCGCCACTTACCGCTCGACCAAAGATGAACTTGTCTATCGATGACGGACCTTACTCGCCGCCCAAGACGCCCTTCAATCGCCGTCGGTCTGTCTTCTCACCGCTCAAACCGGCACAGGATAGAGAAGGCGATACAGACCTCGACCAGTCCACCACCGGCACGCCGATCAAGACTCATGCAACTCACGACTTTTCCCGTGCAAAGATCTCTTCGAAGCTGTCTAAGCCTATCAAGGTGGCCAAGACGATGGCGAGGACGCTTCACCTAGTCTTTCCAGAACATACTAACTCAGTAGGGGTGCTTTTTGGAGGTCAATTGATGGACTGGATGGAAGAGGCTGCGCTCCTGTCCGTCCGTCACGTCGGTCGTGGGCGCAGATGGGGCACAGTCTCACTCGACGGTTTGGAGTTCGAACAAGCCGTTGCCGTCGGAGAAAGTATGACTTTCACAGCCGTCGTGGTACGAACATTCGTTCAGAGTTGTGAAGTATACGTCCTAGCAGTGGCCGAGGCGAGGGATGGAACGAGTAGGATTACGAATGATGCACTTTTCACACTCGCTTTCCCGCTCGATGAGGGGGATATCTCGTCGACAATGCTATCATCAGTAAGGGAGGGGACAAGGGCGAGGCTATTGAGACAAGTGGAGATGCCGAATGGCTCGGCATTAGAGACTTTTGCGGATGTAGCGGTCAGGAGAAGGGAAGCGAGGCTGGAGATGAAGTCGATGTTGGTTAGGATTTACTCGAATCCGAACTAATCTCGCTGCCCGAACCGATGCTGCGTTGACTTCGCATTGGCTGTATTCACGCTTGCACTGTTCTATCGCATTTGCATTGTATTGCGTCGTTCATTCTGAACCGGCCCGTGTGATGTGACTTGGCACGATAAACGAAGCAGAACTGAATGACTCGTCCTTACTTCGGCTATCAATAAGAAAGCTTCGGAATACGGTCAACTTTGCGCTGGATGACTCCATTTCGCCGCCGCGGCGGAGCGTAATTTTTTGGTTCGGAATTCGGGTCTCGGCAACCTAAAATTTCCCGTCGTTCAGAGTGTGGAGGACAGCTCCTCTTTGGACTCTTAACCCTCCTCCTCTTCTCTTCTGGTAGATATAAACCCTGCGCAACGATGTCGTCTTTCCTTCCCCTCCTCACCAACAAAACATAGACCATCAAGATGACAGACATCAGCCCATATCTTGCCAAGATACCCAAGGCGGTAATCGATACAGCAAAGGCGCTCAAGACTTTGCCCAAGCTCGAAGCGGTGTTGCAGGAGTATGCCGAGAAGCGTGCAGGAGGGGGTGGAGAGGGGAGAGAGGAGTTGGAGAAGAAATTGAAGCCGGTGTTGACAGATGCAGGCGTGGGTAAGAAGGGCGTGCTGGAGATCGTCGAGGCTTGTATCGCTGCACAGCCAACAGAAGCCTCGCAGGTGGAGCAAGGTACTGCGACAGCTTCCAGCGAAGCAACTTCAGCTAGCACCGCTCCAACTAGCGCCCCTTCAGCTTCATCTGAGGCCAAGGAAAAGAAGGTCAAGAAGTCCGATCGCCCTTCGAAATCATCTTCCAAGACCTCGTCCACCCCTGAATCCTCCGACCTCGCCTCCGCAACCGCCAACCTCTACATCACCAACCCGGACCCTAAATTGCCCCTCATCTCTGCTTTGTCGCAAGAATCGCGCTTCCACCTCGACTGCACCGACACCTCCTCGCCCGAGATCGACCTCAAATCCGTCACCCTCACGCTTGCCGGTCGCGACCTCCTCTCTGACGCCCACCTGCGCCTCAAATCCGGCGTCCATTACGGACTTATCGGACGCAACGGCACTGGCAAATCTACACTCCTCACCGCGATCGGAGAGAAGCTGATCCCCGGCCTGCCGAGGGGCATGAAGATCTTGCTAGTCAGTCAGCTGACAAATGCAAGGGCGGCGGAGGAGAATCCGGAGGCGAGTGTGTTGGAGGTGGTGATCAAGAGCGATGTGGAGAGGAGGAGGGCGGTCGAAGAGAGTGCGTTGTTGGGGAAGGTGCTGGAAGAAGGGACCGAGGAAAGGGCGAGAGATGCGGTGTTGGGGCTGCGCCTCGAACGCGCGAGGGAGAGGTTGAAAGAGGCGCAAAAGATCGCTGTCAAGTGGTCCGGAGCGAGAGGCTTAGGCGCGAGAAAGGACCTCATGGCCGCAGAAAAGGAGTTCCAGTCTGCCGAAACACTCGTCTCCTCACCTCCCCCGATCTCATCCTCTGAAGAAGGGACATGGTCGACAGAGGCGGGCAAGATGCTGCTCGAATCGCAATCGCTCTTGGAAGACGTCGATGCCATGTCTACCGAAGCCAGGGCGCAGAAGATCTTGCACGGGCTCGGGTTTTCGCTCGAACGCATCTCTGCGCCGTATTCTTCACTTTCGGGAGGATGGAGAAGTCGAGCCTCGCTCGCCTCGGCTCTCCTCCAACCCGCCCACATCCTTCTATTGGACGAACCCGTCAACTACCTCGACCTGCCCTCGGTCCTCTTTGTCCAATCCTTTCTCCACTCTATCCCACACACGATCATCACCGTCTCGCACGACCGCGAATTCCTCGATTCCGTCTCTGGCGCGCTCATCATCCTGCGCAACTCGACGCTCTCCTATTTCGACGGCAACCTCACCACCTACGAACGCGAAAAGCGCCAAGAACGATTGCACAAGATCAAGCAAGCCGAGGTGTTGGACAAGAAGAAAAAAGCCGTCGAAAAAAGTATTCAGGATGCCACCAGGGCGGCCAAAAAGAGTGGCGACGATAACAAGATGAGGATGGTGAAAAGTCGACAGAGAAAGTTGGACGAGAGATGGGGAGTCGAAGTGAATGCAAAGGGGCATAGGTTCAAGTTGAATAGAGATTTTGGTGGGTATCACCTTACCAGCCGAGGTGGGGTACAAGTCGAAGATATGGACTCAAGCATTAGGTTCTCATTTGCGGATCCGGAGGCGCTGCGCTTCCCAGGGAACTTGGTGCATCTCGACAACGTCAGTGTCCGGTACGAAGGAAGTAAGAGCGATACGATCAGAGGGATCAATCTGACGATTGGGCCGGGGGAGAGGGTGGGGATTGTGGGGCCGAATGGACACGGAAAGACGACGCTCCTCAACACCATCGTCGGCACGCTGACCCCCTCAAATGGCACAGTGGAGCGCCACCCGCGAGCCAATATCGGCATGTATCTCCAACACACATTGGAAATCCTCTCCACATCCCCCTCCACCGCCTTGGCTCACTTCACATCCAAATTCCCCGACGCCACCGACGCAAACGCACGCAGCTTCCTCGGCCAACTCGGCCTCAAAGGTCGAACAGCCGACACCATCCCTCTCACCGGTCTCTCGGGTGGCCAACTGGTCCGACTCGGATTGGCAGAAGTCATGTGGAGCAGCCCCGACCTGGTGATACTGGACGAGGTGACGACGCATTTAGATAGCGACACTATCGACGCCCTCATCGATGCACTTAGTGTGTACGAAGGCGCAGTGCTGCTCGTCAGCCACGACAGATATGCGATCAAGCGCATGATCGAAGGTATGCCAGATCCGGTAAAGGACGAAGAAGAGGAGAATGAGAGCGAGGATGAGGAGGCAGACGCAGACGCTAGAACGGCGGCAAAGGAGCCAGGAAGGACGTACTTGTTGCAAAATGGAACGCTGAAAAAGTTGGAAGGCGGAATGGACGAGTATACAGACTCGGTGATTGAGAAGCTCGAGGCGGCATAAGCCCCTTGAATCACATTGCGTCGCCAAATGTTGCGTGACAGTGTTGTACAATCGCAAAAGCGGCAGCTGGAATGCATAGCAATGTGTGAGTGATGGAAATGTGCCTGGGCTCAGTTTATCGCTGAGCCCTTTCGGCGTGTGATTAGAAAGGATCGTAGTAGAGCTCCAGCTCTGGGACAAGCTCACGAAGTCTTGCTTCCACTTTTGCATCTAGCATTTTGATGCCATAGATGCAAAGATGTTGTAGTCGAGAAACGCTGCTTGGGTCTGCCAGACGGGGACCGCCCATCTGTCGTACCGGCTCCGGCTCAGCTGACTTCGGCGTTCCTTTCGCGCGCTGAAACGGCGAAGCAGACATCTGCATGCTTGTGCTCGACAACGGCTTCAGATTCTTCCGCGCTTCCTCCTTCGCCCCCATCAATGTCGCTCCAAGTCTTAGTTTCTCACGCAACTCCAGTATTACTGTCAAGTTGGGGATGTTCTGGCAATCTGCGTAGACTGTGAGCTTGCGGAGCTTCGGAAACGGGAAGTCCAATGCATCTTGACCCGCTTCATCCCGAATCGCAACAGGACTCAGCAATGTGACTTGCAGATCCTCTCGCCTGGTGCTACGGCCTCCAGAATGCTTGAGCTCCTCTAGATTACGCAAGCCCCTAACGGCCCGGATTACATCATGATGATGTGCATTGGCTCCATTCGTAAGGACATTGAGTATCTTTATCTTCGGAGAGCCAGTCAGGATGCGTGCGAACTCCCTTTCAACTTGATCGTCGAGAGGGTCGGGTAAGTAGCTTTCGACTAGCAAGTCGTGCACTTCGACTAGTTCAGGAAAGTCGAAACGTAGCTTCGGGTTCACGACGAACCCTTCCAGCTTCCTGAGCTTCCTGAAAGTAGCCGCGACAGGTGACATAGGTGCATCGGGACCAAAGAGGCGTTGAGAAGGCCAGTGGTCACTGAATATGATCCATTCTTCAATGGTGGGCGCAAACGAAGTCATAATTCTTATCTGCTCTGCTCGATTTTCCCTTTTCGTAGGCCTGCGGTCGCCCAGTTTCTCGAGTTGACGTGGGACATAATACTCCAAGACACGTACGTTGAGGATGTGTTCCGTGAGGTGCGAATAATTCGTATATAAGTTGCTTCGAAAGACGTCCAGCGAGAAGGCTTGTTCGGGATCGGGAGGGAGCTCGTCATCATCACGAGCAATGGAATCGCCCACGTCCTCAATACTGATACCTGAATCGCCATTAAACTCCAAATGTTTCAGGTTCGGACAGTAACGGAACAAGCGATGAAAAGCCTGACTGGTGTGCTGCAGGGGCATGACGATGCGCTTGATCGTGCTCGCTGATCGTCGGAGGATAGCGAGGACGTCAATAGTCAAGCGCATTGGCCAAAACCCCGCTAGCTCGATGCTGGTAAGAGCATTGTTAGCCCTGTCCGAGTACTCGCGAATGTGTTCCAGCCACCTGGCGACCTTAGCTTCAGACAGCTTCCTAGTCTTGACAGCGACCACCATTTCTTGCCATAACGATGGCGTCGCAATCGTGAGATGACGCCAGTGCCGGCATACCTGGCTCATAGCAATTCTGTCGCCGACTGCAAGATGTTCAGCGACTAGAAGCAAGACCTCACCGGGAAGGCTGTTGATGTGGTGTGTCGAAAACGCCGAGAACTTTTTTCGTTGCTTGTCGATTCTCCGTAGCCAGATCGTCTTGGTCGATGGCTCGTATCTTTCAGCTAAAGATATTGCTCTGTCGAGGCAGCTGAGAGCTTGCGGCTTGTAGCCTGCATTCATGAGCATGACTGCTGTGCGAAGGTAGGAGGAGACATCGCTCGGATCGAGCTTGAGCGCTGCTCGAGCATCCTTGAGAGCGAGCTCGTTGAGTCCTTTGTGATGATATGCATTTGATCGAGCCCAGTAGAGGTTCTTGCGAGACTTGATGATGGTCGGCTTGCTGGGCTCCCTCGGGACAATTTCAAGGGCTTCAGAAGCAACAGTGATGAGCTCGTCGTATTCGAAGCTGTCCAAGATCATGGAGACCTCCTTCTCTGCGGAGGCGAGTCGTTCTTCGAGTGGATCAGCGGCCATATCCTCTTTGCTCCGATCAGGGCTCGAATGCGTTTTGGATGACTCCGGCATGCTGGGCGAGATACCTCATAGAGTGCTGATCCCAGTATTGACTCAGCCCTTCAAAGTGGCGATAGGGACAAGCCCCATGGTTGCCTGAAGAGAGGGTGAAGTGATGGTAGGTTGAAGAGAGAAGCCTACATCCGGGCGTCGGCTGAGCAAAATTGTGGTCGAGCCTCAGTTTCTTTTTGGCGAAATTCAGGGTCCAACACTTTCCCTTTTTATGTGCTTTTCGGCTCGCGGAAGTTCCAGACGTGACGCGCCTAGCGAAAGTCACAGTTCGGCCTCCTTCCGAAATCCCTTGCGCTGCTTTCGGCACATCCGACGAAGGGCCAGCTTACCTGAAAGATCGCCAGACGTTGCCATAGTCAGCTGTGAATCCCTTCAAAGCTCGACACAAAGACTGCAGGGCGAATCAAGATTGTAGACCGCACGAGGTTAAGAACAATATCTTGGCACTAGCAGCCCTTGCGCCCGACGTGCTCCTCCACCCTTTCCTTCACACACGTCAAAAGCACCGAAACGATGACCATCTGCACCACAAGTAATGGCACGCTGACAACCTTGTGCTGCGTTGGCGCCACGTCCACGCTCACGACAATCAACCAGTCCGTATACTGTAATACCAAAAACCAAAGTTCTTTCGAGGTCTGTCTAATAGATCAGACCAGAAACAACCCTCCTGCCGGATACTGTTCCCCTGTTGCCCCCAACGGAACCATCAAGATCAATAACGCTAAGTGGCACATGACAGCCTTGTTCCTCCTACTCGCGCTTGCCGGTATAGCTCATGCATAAAACGTCACTGGCAATCCATCCTGACGACAAGATGCCTTCAGCTCGATGGTGTGATGCCGCTCATTCGAAGAGGCAAAAATGCAGACACAGACGCTTATGAGAATACAGCTGCCCGGGCGGATATATTTAACTTGAGCAATTGAAAAGGGACAATTCTTCAGGTCCTTCCGAGACCCGTGTGAATCGCAATCCGCTCAGCGCAGGTGACCATGTTGTGACCGAGCAAAGGTGGACGGAATGGCAACGAACAACTCTCCGCAATCACATTTACCCCTCTCGAGAACCTCACCCAAACAGAGTTTGCCGGTGTGCGGGGCGAAATTGAGCGGTGAAAAGATTGCCGACCGACCGACCGGTAATCTTTCCCCATTCTGCGGACGTGTGTTGGAATATTTTTTTGTGTGGTGTTGGACCGTGCTTGTGCGCTGCTCCGCATACGACACTCTTTTGAGAAGCAAGCAAGAAGAAAGCTGACATTCCGAACCAAAGCTGCACGCAATCCACAGAGTGGCGTGCAGCAAGAAGATCCCCGCGTACGTGCCTGATTGCCGAAAGTATAGCGCTTCCCATAAGAACCTTGCTCTTTCGTTCGACTTCTTCGTCACAACCACCGTCCTTACCCCCCCATCAATACTCCATCACTTTTGTCGCACACAGTGAACACCGAGGTATTCCAAGATGGTCGCTCCCAACAACTCCCTCAAGACCGAGCCTGCTCAGGGCAACCTTTCCTTCGTCCTTCAAGAGGTCGAGAATGTCTCTTTCGAGGACCGTCCCATCGTCCCTCCTAAGCCGGGTCAGGTTCAGGTCAACATCCGTCAAACCGGTCTCTGCGCCTCGGATTGCCACTACCTCCACCACGGTCGTATTGGAGACTTTGTCGTTCGCAAGCCCATGGTTCTCGGTCACGAATCTGCCGGTGTCGTCACTGCCGTCGGAGAGGGCGTCACCACCCACAAAGTCGGCGACCGTGTCGCGTTGGAGCCCGGAGTTCCCTGCCGATCGTGTCACGTCTGCTTGAACGGCGACTACAACCAGTGCCCCGATCTCGAATTCGCCGCCACTCCTCCTTATGATGGAACTCTTTGCACTTACTACAACATCATCGCTGCCTTCGCTCACCACGTGCCCGATACGATGTCGATGGAGGAAGCCTCGCTCATGGAGCCGCTCTCCGTCGGTGTCTACTCCGCTGCCATGCGTGGCCAAGTCAAGGCCATGGAGAATGTGCTCGTCTTCGGTGCTGGACCTATCGGCCTGCTCGTCGGAGCCGTCTGCAAAGCCTACTCTGCCAAACGCGTCGTCGTCGTCGATGTCGTCGACAGCAAACTCGAATTCGCCAAAGAATTCTGTGCCACTTCCACCTTCAAACCCACGCTGCCCAAAGACGGCGAGACCAAGGTCGACTCTGCCACTCGTAATGCCCAGACCCTCATCAACGAGATTGGTGACGACGTCGCCGCGCGCGGAGGATTCGATTTGGTTCTCGAATGCACCGGCGCGGAACCATGCATTCAGATGGGCATCCAGGCTCTCCGTGCAAAGGGTAGGTTCGTCCAGGTCGGTATGGGAAGGTCCGAAGTCGATTTCCCTATCACCCGCGTTTGCGTCAAGGAGATCGATGTCACAGGATCCTTCAGGTACGGTGCAGGCACTTACCAGACTTCAATCAACCTGGTTAGCACGGGTTTGATCGACGTCACAAAGATGGTCACGCATAGATTCTTGTTCAAGGACGCAGTCAGGGCGTTTGAGACGACAACAAAGGGTGTCGGTGAAGACGGAAAGACGGCAATCAAGGTTCAGATCAGCCAGGGTGAGGCAAAGCTTCAGTAAACTCATCACCCTAGTATAAAGCATAGATCGTGTACTTTCTCTCTCTCTTCTTTCATTCGACGGACTCTCTCTTGTCATGACTATCTATCAAAACACCTGGATCAACTCTTTCTGCAAGGCAAGCTTGGAATGAGAGAATGTAGCATGTGTGTGTGATTCAATCATTCGAACGGTACGACAAGTCGAACGATCTAGTTGAGCAGGAGAACGATACTTCCGTTCTGATCCCCCGCACGACTCGGAGCACTTGCTCTCTGTTTTGGCATCAACTTTTTCAGTCCATCCGACACGGCTGCGCCGACTGTGTGAACATATGGTCGTACTCGCCTCCAGATCCTGCCGAGACCATATCCAATATAGCCACCGATCCTATGCAGCCAGTAGAACGCTGAAACAAAGAGAGAGAGAGAGCAAAAAAGCAAAACCTTGGAACATCTCCCGGTCAGCCGTCTACCCTAATTCTCCTTAAGAAACTGTGCCGTGGGGCCCTTTCCAACGAGCTTACTTATACTCAAATGAAACTTGGGCTCGCCCACCAGTGTTCCACTCTTATCCTTCTTGGCCTCCCTACTCCAGAACCCCCAGCCAAACGTGACAAAGAAAAAGTACCACAACCTATTCACCCTAAAGAAGAGGAAAGTCACCAACCAAATGCACAGCTCCATGTACGTGAAGAAATCCAACTGCCCGCCCGGCGCTCGGTCCTTGATAAACCTGATCAGGTCCACCCAAAGCCTCATATCGCGCGGCTTGGGACGCGTCGATTGGTCCATCAAGAACAGCATCAGCGTCCTCGCCATAATGCCAATATGGATGTGGCCCACCGTGCCGACCGCATTGCGGAACGTCGAATTCGTACACAGAATACTGCAGTCCTCGATGGGGAACACTTGAAGGTACATGTTGGGCCGCACGTAATCTTCTGGGAACAGATCTTGAGGCAAAAAGTCGATCGAGGGCACCTCGAACCCGGTGGCGACGACGATAATGTCGGCATCGAAATGCGTTTTCTTCCCCTCACTCCCTTTCTTCTGCCCTCTCTTGCGCAGGTTGAATTGGACGCCGGACTCATCGAGGTCGATCACGTCGCCGCGTTGGTAGTCAGCTCGGCCACGGCGGATGTGGTACATGGCAGAGGTGTTGACGATGGGTGTGCCGGTGTAGAAGCCTTGGGTGGGCGCCATTTTTTCTTCGAGATCGCGATAGTGCAGCTTCTTGAGGAGGAACTCGGGGATGAAGCTCAACCACGTCTCCCTACCCAGGGGCTGCAGAGCAAGCGCGCAGTTGACAATGGTGTTGCGTGGGATGATCCATTTATCGCTTCTTGCGAGGATCGTCGGCTTGTCCGCACCCTGGGCGACGGCGAGTTCGAGAGCCTCGATACCAGACGCACCACCGCCGACAATGACGACTTTCTTGCCCTCGCAATCGAGTCCATCGAGCTGGGAGGAATGCACAATCTTGCCCTTAAACTTCTCCTCTCCGGGCAGGTCCATCTTTTTTGGCTTACCGCAGGTACCAGTGCTAACGACGACGCCGTCGAAGACCTCATCCTCGTTGCCGTTGATAATCCACCTCGCGTGTCCCTGCTCATGAGGGTCGGTCGAGGACGAATGTCGGGTCACCTTGTCAACCTTGAAACCAAGGCGGGTGCGCTTCTCCAAATCATACATCTTCCAAATCTTTTGCGTATTCTTGAGAATCTCGTCTCTGTGCGGATATCCTTTGGTCCACTTGACGGCAGGATGGAAGCGGTACATGATGGACGAAATCTGAAGACCTGAGGTCGAGTTGACGCGAGACCAGATGCCACCGATTTCTTCGGCTTGGTCGAAGATCGTCACTTCAAACCCATGACCGATGAGATGCGAAGCTGTAGAAATACCAGTAATGCCGGCACCGATGACGGCGACATGACCAAGCGGTTTCTGCTTAACCTGCTGGGCGGGTAGTTTGGGCGCAAAGACGTAGGCGATGAGGATCTGGATCCATTGATAGACGTAGCTGACGAAAGCCGACGGGCTGAAGTTGGAGACGGTGGTGGCCGCCATGTTTGCGTCTAGATCTAACGCTACCGTCTAGATACTTGCAGACAGTGGTACTGGTGGTGGTGATGATGGCAGCGACTGTCTATGGTGAATGGTAAAGAAGAGAGATAGGAGGGAAGTCGAGAGCTGAGCTAGATAAGTGCAGTCTGAGAAAAAGTGGACGAGAATAGAAGCGATGCGCCCTTGCATGCGAGGCAGAGTGAGTGAGTCCAACACAGGGGCGAAGGCTGAGCTGTCAAAAGAGCCAACAACGGAGAAAGTCTCCGATTCCAAGGATCGATAGAGGCCTTCTTTTTCACACGCGCATATTGTGATTGCATCTCTCTACAGTACCTGCGTTTTCCCGCGAGGCATCATTCCTTCGATTGGCACCGTTCTCTCGTAAATTCCTATCGGCTCTTCCGACGCACCACATTGACGATGCGACACCTATCGGAAGGTGCGATCCGGAAGAGCTGGCGATTGCGAGAAGAAATTGTCGCAGCGTTATTCACGATTGTTTGGCTAAGAGCGATTGAGTTCTTCGGAACGCATCAAATGCCTCCACCTGCAACGAGTGTGCACGTTGCAGGATGACCTCAGACTGCGTGCGCGGGATCAAGAAAATTCACCGCTTTGGCGGCATCTCACTTTTCCTCGCCTCACTCTAACACGGAATTCCGAATAAAAATAAGACAAGCCTTTCGCGGCCATCTTTTCGGCGTCGCATTCCTTGCACTAACTCAATCATGCTCGACTTCGCTACCTGCTCTTGGAAAAACACTTACTTCAACAACACCAGCCTACCCCGGCTTCCTCTGTCAACCACATTCAGAAAGGGCCACATCACTCGCAGAATAGTACGCTGATACAGTTGTGATTGCGGAAGGCCTATTTCCAACCCTTCCTCCTTTTTGAAGACCATGAAACATATATAGTGTATGACTGTATCTACCAACCCCAAGGGAACAGAATCGAAATGGTATATGAACAAAGCGAAAGATAAAATAGAGCAGCTTTCTTGTGCAAGATACACTCGTGATCGGAGCTCAGTCCGTGCGACACCCGCCAAACTTAATGGTGGTGAACACCCTCCTCGTCACGCGAGACAACACCAAGCTTCTGCTTCTGCTCTTCCGAAAGCGTGCTTCGAGGACCCTGGTAGTGCTTGTGAGCGTATGCAACGAACCAAACAGTTGCCAGAAGAAGAACGCCAACCATGATGACCCACGAGTAGTTGAAGTTGTTCTGGGTGATAGGCTTAACGGTGGGGATGGCCAGGATGGTGCACTCGAACACAGTCCAGCAGATAGCGATGCCGTTGACTGTCTTGCCGAGAATACCACGGCCGAGGGAGAACGGTCCAGGCTTGAACTGAACATCCGGGTGGTCCCAGTAAATCCAGCGAGCCACGATGGGGACAAGATAACTGCTGTCCATACCAAGAGCGGCAAGAGCGAAGATGGCGGTAACGGCGGTGTACGAGGCGAGAGCGAGACAGCCGAGGGCCATGCAGGGGATGACGACGAGCCAGACGGCGTTGACGGTGGTACCGGTGCGCTTGTTCACCTTGGCAAAGAATCCGCGGTCGGGAAGAGCATTGTCACGCGAGAAGGCGTAGAACGAACGAGCATTGGCCTGAAGAGCCGTAGTGACGACGAAGAAAGCAACGGAGCAGACGAAAGGCCAGATGACCAGGAATCCGACCTTGCCAGCACGCTGGTAGAGAATCTGAGCAAAGGCAAGTCCACCGGGCCAGGTCGAGATGTCCTGAGTAGCAACATCACCGCTGACGAGGACCATGACAATGTTGAGCAACCAACCCATGGCACCGGTACCGGCGACGGCAACGACAATAGCGACGGGAGCGGCAATAGCTGCGCGCGAGACCTCTTCAGAAATGTGGGCAGTTGCGTCGTAATCCGTCATGACGAACTGAACGCAGTACAGACCGAACAGGAAGGCAAGACCGTTGCTGCTCCACCCACTCTGGTTCTCCACACTGGTGAAGGTGTACGAGGCCGAGTGCATCTGGTCCAGGGGAGTCTTGGCAAGCACGACGATGATGATGATCATGGTAATGCCGAGGTTGACAATGACGTATGACGAAGTGAGACGAGCAAGCGTCTTGATACCGAAGCAGTTGATGACACCATGAAGGGCAAGGAGAGCAACATAGAGACCGACGGTGGCACCGGTGGTAGCGACGTAGCGACCGTCAGTGATAACGTAGGCCCAAGCGAAGATCATCTGCGCGAGACCGTATTCGGTACCAGCGATACCGGCGATCTGACCAGTAAAGTTGAGCCATCCAGTGAGCCAAGCGACGAAGGCACGCTGGTTGCGAGGCACAAGAAGACCGGAAGCCGAGTAGAGACCACCAGCCGAAGGGTAGGCGGAGACGAGCTCGGCGATCGAGAGACCGAGGGTCATGTTGAAGCAAGAACCGATGAACCAGGTCCAAACCGTGGCAGCGGGACCGCCGAGCGTGAAGGGACTGTTGAAGGTGGTAGCGACCGAAGAGACGAGACCCATGATAGCAAAGGCGTACGAGATAGTCGAGAAGCTCTTGAACTCTCGGGCAAACTCGGATTTGTGACCCATACGAGAGGCGAGCATAGCATCATCCTCGTCGACGATAAGGTCGGCGGGCTGGTGGCTGACACGAGCGCCATTCTCGTGGGCGTCGGTGACGGGAACCTTTTCAGTCTTGACCTCGCCAGAGGATTTGGAGGATATCGAGGACGGCATATTGGAACGCTTTCGAGGGAACGACACGAGTTAGTGTTCGATGTGGCTTCAGTCTGTTGCGATGGTGACGAAGATCGACAGTAGGGACAAGGTGGAGGAGAAGTAGGGAGGAGCGGCAAGGCGCAGAGAGAGTATGCACAAAGAAAAAGTCAGCAGGATGAACTGAGGATGATGGGCATAGGAGACGGGCGAGGGTTGGGGAAAGGGTCCAAGGGAAGCAGGGATGTGGGGTAGGGGAAGGTATAAGTACGAAGTTGAAACTACGGCAGTAGGGATAGGTGTCTGATAAGATAGAGGGGAGATCTGCTGCAGTGGCCAGGGAGAGCGAAGGACGCTACTGAGCAGTGTAGAGGAGATCAAACACAAAATGAAGAACAAAGAGGGCCGATCGTTGCAAGCAGATTTCCGGAGGCCAAGATAGGCAGGTTGGAAAGCTGCACCACCGTCTCAAAATGGACTGAGCTGCAGCTGATGGCGAGCGTCGATCGAGAGACGTCGGCGAGAATGGGCCGACTTAGGTGGAATGACGCTTGGATGCTTGGGCGGAGCTGCACCAACAATGCAGAATTGAGGGGAGCTTCCGATGAGCGGATCAGGATGCGGAGTCTCTTTTTCGGCCACGGCTCCACTCGCATGAGTGTCTTACACCTCAAGCATCTCGATGTCGACACTGTGACAATGGACATGCTATGAGCAGTCGAGCAGCTGCGAAGGACTTGCAAGGAAATGCCCGTGGACAACAGCCAAGACGCTAAGGAGCAGCCAAGAGTCTAAGCACGACTGCACTGCAGCAATCATTTGAGGGCAGAAAGAGCGCAATGAAACCGGCACATGACATGCAACTGTGCGGACATCTGCACTGGCAAGCGACGTGAAGACGATGTGATTCTATGAAAAACAAAGCCTGCTGATCCACCGGAGAAGATGACCCGAAGGACAGGAACAAGGGCCAAAGAGCAGGAAGCGAAGGGGACGAGGAGGGATAGGAAGAGGAGAAGAGCGGCAAAGGAAAAGGAAGGACAAACAAAAGCGGCACCTACGAGCGGCGGAAGGCAGAAGCAGAGAGGCACAAAGCCAGAGCAGATGATTGTGCCGTGGGCCAACTCGCGCCAAAACAATTTTTTCGGTGCTCGAGTTTGGCCGCGGCTCAACTCTGCCAAACCACTCGCCACCTGTCCTCGTCCTGAGCTCTGCAGCCATATGAGCAGATTCCGCTCATACACCGGCTACAATGCAGAGCGGGGGAACGGCTGTCAAACAGCGTCATTGCTCTTGCCCATGGCCGGTACCACATTGTGTAGACCTTGCATCCCTTACCCCACACTCGTGAGAATGAACGCAAGACCCTGCCGCCATCAGCTGGATGTGCATGCAAGACACACGAGACGCTCCTCCTCCCACTCTGCTCGTAGAAGCTAATGACCCTACAGCATAGCACAGCACAGTGGAGCCGCCAGCCGCACATGTGCTACGCAGGCAAAAACCCCGAGTCGGACTAGCACATGCCCTCCGCATCGGATGATCCACTTCTCGTTCCAGGAAGAAGTGCAATCGCAGAGCGGTGTTGCACTTGCTCGCAGCTCGATCTTTGTGTGCGTGAAAGTGAGAGAAACAGGGATTGAAGCCAGAGTGAATCCATGGTTGAACTTACCGAATCAAGATAAGATAGTAGATAAGATGGCGAGCTGTCCAGCAGAAGCGCTGCTAGTGGTTGATTGCGGTTCCAACACTTGCAAGAACAACACAAGGAGTGGTTTGCGATCCGAATATATCAGAGCAAGAAGTCGGGTTGTCGAGGGTGGGGGATGGTGATGGAGAGGATGATGAATGAATTGTTGTCTTTAAAGAGGCGACCACGCTCTGCGCTGGAAGTGGAATCGCGCGGACGGGCAGCAAAGGGTCAAGGTGTGCCAAGCAGAGCAAGTGGGTGTGCGGTGAAGACGGGGTTGAGAATCAGGTGCGATCACTTGCAAAACACAAAAAGACAGGAGGAGGGTGATTAAGCGCGATGCGACGCTGGGATTGGCTGAAAAAAGTGGTTGAACGACGTCTGCACCAGCCAAGCTGAGCTTCCAAGATGGAGGCAGTAGCACTCTATACGACTTTGGCCCACTTTTCTGCATCCATCTCTGCAAAGCGGTCTGTGGTCCTGCGTGAATTTTATCGGCTTCAGAGCAGTGAGGCTCGAGAAGAAATCGCTCAAATTCGCGACTTCACTCGGCCAGTGCACGAAAAAAAAAGATAGAGAAAGAGCTCGAGGATTCAAAAATGCGGCTTCAGATCGCGGTCAATGCCAAAGTTCGAAAAACTTTCCCATTTTTTTTTTCTAACGACAACGTGTTAACTTTTTTCCCCCTTGCCTTTGCCTGAGCAAGATACCGCGCTTTTTGAAATTCGAAGCGTGAAAGGCACGTAAAGGTCAGACTCGTGGTTGACGAACACAGTCTGGAACCTCTCGACCCACGAGTTTGACCCGCCATTCCCGTTCGCCATCTTGATATTGATGCTCGAATCGTGTTGATAGCAAACCCAACATCGTTCTGAAGGTGATCATGAGATGCTCCGAAAACTTCCCGGACCGCCCATGGTAGAGACATTAAAGTAAATCAGACGACTTTCGATGGATGTGTGATCTTTCGAAGTGGATAAGCTAGAAAGAAAGAGGCAACTTTGTCGCTTTGGGAAAAGCGGACTTGACCTTCTCATCATTCATGTCAGTCTCAGGTCCCGGCGTGCGGACTTGAGTCTCCGCTCGATCCAATGCATGTTGAATTTGCGTTTTGCTCCGCCTTGTAATGCTCAATACCAAAAGCGCATGACCATTAACTCAACCCGGTATTGCTTTCGGATGCCGAAGATTGAGCATCCTCGCCGCCACCAAAAGGCATGTCGATTGCCCACGGGGCATGCGAATTGATCAACGAGTCGCTTATCTCTGTGTTTGGCGAGCTTGTGTGCGAACATCCATCCTAGTCAATCATCAGAGAGCTGCAGCCGTCATTCTGTGAGGTAGGGTGAAGGGCGTGAACGATTTTGACCGTCTGGACAGACCAAGAAAGTGTCAACATCTCTCCAAGGCTAACACAAAATGAGTTGAGAATTGGCGAGACACCACGCGGGATCCTTCGCTTTGTGCCTTTCAAATTCACTCCTTAAATGCGGGATTGGAATCTGTGAGGTGGGGCTGTGTCGCCTGAAGCTGAAGAAGAAGCTTGTTTGTCTCCTTGGACCCTTCGCTTCCGTTGAAATGGGCGCTGCCGTGCAGTCACAACTGCCAACAAGTATCGATGCCGACGGTTCCTAGTCTCATGCCCGACAATGGCACACCACGCTTGATATGCCTCACTGCAATCAATCACTGCTCACCGTTTTCAGAGAAGCGCGTCGCAGGTGGTCACTGGATCCGTTGAAGGTCGCTAACACGTACATGCATCGTACGTGAATGAGTCGAGCATGGGTTAGCTTGACGTTCGGACTCAGCAAGACTCTCGACATTGAGAGGGAAGCAACTTTGCCCTGAACAACCATTGCAGGAAGAAATCTTTCAAAAAAACAGCATCTCTGCCTAGCAAGCAGATACAAATGTCAAATGTCCGCTCAAGAAGAGCCTCACCTTGACCGATGCACAGTCGCGCTTTGACCACCGCTTCGGTGTGATCCGAAGCATTCGACAAGGACAAGTTCGACCTTTCAACAAAGATACTCTGTATCTCTGCCCGGATAAGACGGGTTCAGGATTCTGCAGCCTGTCTGCGTTGGCCGCTCTTGACCCTCACACTTAGTACTACGCCCATGCGTATCGAAAATTGGATCATTCGACCGGTCATCTCTTGCCCGACTCGTATCGGTCCTCATCATGCAGAATCATTCGTCGGCATAGATCCGAACAGACTGCAAGTAGCGGCTGTACCCGACATGCCAACGATTCTTCTTCAGATCAATACGCAACACTCTGCAGAAGACTTGTCAAACCATTGCCGTCGTGCGATAGTAGGAACGGGATATCATTTGTGGGGGATGCTATGGATCACTCCGATGGCTTGACTGCACGAGGCAGATAGTATCGGTTGCGGAACTCGAGCGGATCACGATCAGCCCGATACACTCCGCGCTCGTCCTTGTTCTTTCCAAGTTCGCCCATTCTCTCCTCCAACTCACGCAGCCCGTCGTCGTCCACATCATTCTCGGGTGAAACCTTCTCCATTGTGATGAGCCATCTCCCCCATCGACCAAAGTCTTGCAATGAGTAGTGGATCATGCGCATACGTCCCTGACCTGCTTTGCGTCGATGCTGGGGCAAGTCGATGCTGACAGACCTCTCGATGGCAGCAGATGACTTTTGATACTTTCCGTTCTCGTCCACATTCTCCTCATCCTCCTCGGCATCGATCATGGAAGGCAACCAGAAAACCAGACGACCACCATCAGTGAGCAAAGTGTAGGCGTAGTCGAGCAGATCGTTGACCAGGTCTTCCAGGTGGTAAGGTCGAGTCGGAGGGATATAGTCGGAGCGCTCGTGCGACCAGCATCCTTGGCCCGGTCCAAGACCATCGGGCATCCAGAAAGGCTCACTACGTTGCTTCTCCGGGTCTCGCTTGCCGAGTCGCTTGGCGCCAGCTCGAACTCCGTAAGGAGGGTCTGCCACAATACCATCAACGACACCAGTGGGTCGCTTACCGGCATGTTGCTTGCTGCCGACATCATCATCGACTGGGAAGAGCAGGTCCTTGCGCCATGGATTCTGCGTCATGTCAAACACCACAGTATCGAGAATATGATCTCTGATGCCGTACTGCGTCGCACTCTTGACGATGCCCGTCTTACTGCTTGCGTCACTGATATTTTCCTTCCCGCGCATAGGTCGGCCATCGATGTCACTGCCCACCGCCATGGCACCAAAGACGGCGCTGGCATACAGCATCGAGCCTGTACCAGCGAATGGATCGTAGATGAGCTTGCCCGGTCCTGCAAGCGCCATGCTGGCCATGAGCAGACTCATCTCGGATTCCATCGAGGTATTGCCAATGTAAACACGCTTCTTGAGGTTGAGCTTCTCGATCAGATCTCTTGCCAGTCCCGTCTGTCCTTCCTGAGTAGGGTCACTCGATTTGCGAGGTGCGCTCGGAGCCGCTTTTGCCGAGTACAGAGGCCCGGCTTTGACGTCGATACGTCTTCCGCAGAAGATCTGCACCAGTCGAGGATCCCTGTCGCCGAGCTCCTCTCTTCCTTCTGCCTTTTCGTCGTCTTTACCGGAGCCAGGGAAGTTATTGTGCTCGTCCCTCAGGTGGCTTGGCCACAGCTCTTGCGCGATGAACTCCTCCATCACACCCCATCGCATCCAAGGCGTCTTCAGCTGGATCTTTCCCTTAAGATCCATGTAGCTGAAGCTCTGGATGATATCGATCTTGCGTTTGTCACTGATGGTGTAGCTGTACGAGAAGACGTGGGCTTTCCAAGACGGGCAGTCGACTGCCTCCACATAGGGTGCCCACAGGGCTTTACTAGCCTCTTCCTGATTCCGAGCATGCAGCTCTTCGTAGTTTGCTCCGTGCGCCCAGTGAGCCCAGACGGATTTGAGCGAGACACATCGTCGCAAGAGATTGACGGCAGCCTCATCGCTGGGAAGGTGACAGAGCGCAAATGGTCGTCGAAGATCGGGTCGGTAGGTAGAAGAGGAGGCTTCTTCGGCATCGTGAGCTTTGCGACTCTCCTCGAGGACCGGCTTTGCAGGCGTCGGCACGAAAGCAAACGGGATGCGGAGGTACTCGACAGCCGCGAGTAAATCTGGCAGTCTGAAAGCGTGGTTCGATGTAGCAAAGTGGAGGATGTAGAGAGGACCGATCGAGGCAGGATCCTCGACGGAAGGGAATGACGTCGCCATTGCTGTCGGTATGGCCGCAGACGATGCTGATATCAACAAATGACAGGTTGATGATGAAGCTCAGATGAAGTATTGAAGAGCTGCTTGGTGCTGTCCAACGACCTCGTTGAGAAGATGTCAAAATGGACTTCTTCTTCACCGCCAAAGGAAGAAAAAAAAAGGCACAAGCCCAAAAAACAGGGCGGTGAATTCTCCGAAATCCGAGAGCGGACCCGAAGCTGAGTTAGGACCCTGAATCTCTTTCAAATGTCATTCAATTCTTCACTTTGGCGCGCAAGACACGCAACCATCTCACTTCCAACGAGACCTCTACGATCCTCTTGACAGCAAGACCCTGACCATACCATCCTCGAGGTCCTCTTAGGTGCACATCCTTCGATCAAATCTCGCTGCTCCACCTGTGTCGATCACGTCCGTGCTCTGCTGTCTATTGACGTTATTCAGTGTCAGCAGAGGAGCGTGCGGAACGGGCGACAGCATCGGCGTCATCGTCATCATCATCATCATCATCGCAGCTTCTAGGAGCATCCGCTGAGCCTGCTGAACTCATCCAGAGAGGCAAACCTTCACGATGCCGCGACGGAAGATCGGGGCCGACCTCAAAGAGGCGCTGTGCAAGTTGTACGAGGCGGGCGACATCAGCGCCGATACGATCGAAAAGCATGGCATCATGTCCAGAGCCACTTTCTTCCGCAACTTGAAGATGTACAAGTCTGGAGCAAGTCTTGAGCAGCGTCATAGTACCGGTCGAAAGACGAATGCGGACAAGCTCAAGGAGCAAGAGAAGCAAGAGCTTGACTCTCTACAGCCAGCACACCTCTCTCATCTCGAGCTAGTCCTAATACTTGACGAGGATGAAAGCAATACCCAAAGTCTTGCCGGGAAGAACAAGAGGAAGGCTAAGGGGCCATCGGGAAGCTCAAAGAGGAAAGATTCGAGCAAAGGAACTTCCAGCGAAGGTCAGAGCAATGATGTTACAGGTGCAGGAGAAGATTCAGATTCAGACAGTGATGCTGAAGTAGATGACAGCGCCACATTAGCGAGAAAGCAGGCACTTGAAAAGCTGAAGCAAGCTGCCAAGACCTTCCTGTCGACATATAACACCAACTTGCCCTCTGCTGGAGAAGGTGTCACGGACACGCTCGACAGCGCCAACACCTTTCCTGACCTCGACTCGCTGCTCAAGCCGGGAGATAGCCACTACTCACACAGCAACCGGGGGGCTTTCTATGTCGTGAGGCGTAAAGTAGCGAACGCAGACCTGGAAGGATCTGGTGAAATTATCGCAGCCGTGGCATTGCGGTCGTTGATCTGGACGCCTCAAATCTACCAAGCACTGGGTCCAAGCTATGCAAGTCGCAGCATCGACAAGATCTGCAATCTTACGCACCTGCGTGTCGATCCGCTCTGGCAACGCAAAGGGATAGGGCGTTGGCTTGTCAACGCCGCCGAACTCAAAGCCTCTAAATTGGGCTTTTCACATCTCTACACACAGAGCGACGCCGACAATTCCCAGCTTCTGTCCTTCTGGCGTAGCACGGGCTTTGACGAGTTTGCCCGTCTCGACAACATGGCAAGGCTGGAGAAGGTCGTTGCTGCTCAATCGTCGTCCGAAGCTCAAAGCTCTAAGCGAACAGCGACACAATCATCTCCGCAGGGGCCAGGGAGGACAAATAGTTCTGCAGCCTCTTCATCGTCGACAAAGGCAGACACGGTGCCTGTCACGGGGTATGGTGTTAGCGCAGGCACAGCCGGGAACAAGCGTCGGACGGAGGTTATTTTCCCGAACGTGAACGAGAATCAGGCGAGCGCGGCTCAGACAATTCCGTCGGACGCTGCAACCGAGCTCACAATTCCGCTGGATCCAGCCATGTCGATCCCATCTGCAGCCGACTTGGGTTCAACAGCATCTTCAAACCCGCTTAATCAAACGAGCCCGACAAGTCGGCCAAGAGCACATCAGCATGAGCAGTCTACACTCTCGACGGCTATGGGCGCGCCCTCGGCGGCGGCTCCATCTTTCGTCCATCCTGCGCAGTCAGAATCAAACAATCTCGCAGTGGGTCTGTCTCCGAGAAGAATCGCTTTTCACGACTCGGTTTCGACGCAGAGTCATCCAGCGCCTTGATCATCTTCTCGCACACCCATTTTTTCAAATTGAAGAACAATATACCATTCATCTCTGCATCCTCCGCGCATAAGTTAAGTCTCACATCAATAACTGAGGCGCCGTGAGGCTTGGAATTAGATCGATGCCCTTGCAGCAGCGACCGTGGCGCCCCGGATCTTTGCTTCCGGACTATCGGGCTGAGGATCACGGACTAAGCTGAGTCTGAAGTAGCGCGCAGCATGACGTCCTGAATGCAGTAGCGCTGAATGGAACAATTGATCGCGGCCAGCACTAATGGCAATGAAAAGCTGGACCCTGAGAGAGGTCAAATATGGCTTGCTCTTGAAAGAGAGAAAGTACTCTCGCAACCGAGGTAACTCGGCAATGCTCACGCGAGGTGTACTGTATAAGGTTGCTCTTGGTTTCGTGGCGTTCTACAATGAGCTCGACCGTGCAAGGCTGCAAGCGAATGGAGGGTTCTAGCTACTTCTGTGCAAAGTGTTGCTGGTAGCATGGCAAATGCTCTGAGGCAGGGGCGTTGATGCTGTACAAGCGTACAGATCGACAAATAGCTGGCTCCCATGAAGGAAGGGTCCAAGCACATTTGCTCATGATCCACCCACGAATGCCTACCCCACACATGGCAACCAGCCTGATCGCCGCTTACTCGTTCATGCGCACAGAAGCTTCTCCGATTCGAGCGGTCACCTCATCCTCCGCAAGCAGATGGAGACCGTCTTTTGTGGTGCTCAGTGATGGCGTCCAGAGCGAAACCGTCGGTGTGTTTTTGCAAATATTGCCCGAGGGCGGGGCTTTAAGCTCAGATGCAGGAGAATTAGAATTCACGGGGAAAGTGTCGCTGCCGACGTTTCAAGGCGTTGGTGCCTAGTTGGACAGGTCGAACAACTTTTCACGAGCCTGGTGCTCCGCACCGCCGTTCCATCAAACTCATGCAATCACCAACACAGCGTTGCTTGTTTCACCCGGAGCACAATACTGTACCACAAACAAGGTTGCGATGCTACCAAACAGGACCGTGCATATCGGATAAAGCTCTCCCCCCGCTCCACAGCTCCACCCCGCAAAGACAATTGCCTAGACACGGCAGATGCGCTAGCGCCGCGGATCTGATGCTAAGCGAGAAACTCGCTATGGAAAGTTTTGGCTGCAGGTGAGGTATCGATGGGAAAATCGCGCTGTGCTTTCACGTCTTACCCCACACCCGCACCTGCAAGGCGTATAATTAGCTACTTGCCAAGACGATACGAGTATCTTGCTGCCGGAATCTGCTTGACAGCATGCGGGGCTACGCTGACTAGGTTTGCAACTGCTTGTCTTGGACGACGTGGAGAATGTCCTGATTCCGCCATTGGCGTTAGCCTTGTCAATCGTCTCTGGGGCTCTGCGCTGCTTTTTGATCTCCTGGACCAGGCTTGTTCTCTGCCTCATGTTGGCTGATGAAGGTGTGGCGCAAGGAACGGGCATTGAGATTCACGAAAAGGTGGACTTTCGACTCCACCCGTGCTTTGCAACTGCTTCAAAAGCGGAACAAACAGAGCGGTTGCAGGAATCGTCAAGCGCCGCTTCGTGAATGGCATTGAGTATGCTCAAGAAGCGGAATGGAACGAGAAGGCTGAATTCCGAATCGTTTCCGCCGAATGGAATAGGCTTTTGGTTTGGTGATAAGCGCCACACCACGGAGATCGACACCACATGTCAAAAGGCGCACTTCAACAGAAGAAGGAACGAAGCCTGTCATTGAAACTCGTTAAACTTGGGCAATGTCAGTTGGAGCAAGATGCTTTCTGAATTGCTCTGTCTCCATGCGATCCGCATGATCATCTGAATACTTAGCGACTAAAGGCCTTCTTGCCGAGTTCAACAAGGGGTAATTGAATGCAGCAGACCCTGTGACACAGACACGTCGCTCAGACATGCTTGGGCCTACTCTGCTTGTTCACTGAAGATATGCATACCCCATATTGAGACGTGAAGCCGTCGATCTCCTACAGGCATTGTCTCGCGAGCTGCGCGGACATACTGGAAGAGCTAAGAATTTACACATCTGCCCTGTAGCTGCCAAACATTGCGTGTACAGGACAGGCCGACCCGCCTCGCACTGTTCGGGATTTTCTACCAGAGCGAACCTTCTTGCTTCTCTGCCCGCCATCGTCTCCCTTCTCCTCCTCTTGACATAGCAGCAACAAATACCTGGCTCTCAAAGCCGACGGAATTGTCAGGTTTGCCCAGACGCTTCCATGCTCGTACCGCGTGCCCAAACCAATCCTTCATAGCCGAATCGTAAACCTTTCCTTCGGTGCTTAAATCTGAGTTGCCCCCTCATGCTGCTGATGGATTGGCTAGCGACTACGCCCTGTTCCTTAAGCGAGGCCGAACTTGGTACAGCAGCTGTTTGTGAAACAGTCCAAATCGTTCATGCTTTCACTAGCTTGTGGTTTGTTCCGAGGGGGTTAGGCCTCCACGGGCTTGCGGGCTCATATGAAGTTATCTAGCCCGGGCAGAGCACTGTGTCTTGCGCTCCAGTAGTGCTTGTCACACCGCAGAGGATGATTCCGGGGCCCGCGCCAGTGTAGTCAATCCCCTCGCACAACTCGGGTCGGTACATCCGCCTTCGGGCTATCAACATGTCCTTGACCAGGTCTATAAAGGCGGCATGATCCGTGGTTCCTTGTCGGATGTGTTCTCCCAACATCGTACTTTTCTCGGTCCCTCTCCTCCTCATCTTGCCTCTTGGCCTCCGAGCATACAGTGAAGCTCCCATCGGCCCCCTTGCTCGCCTCATCTGCCTCTACACTTCTTTCACAGAGCACTCTAGTCTACGATGAGGAACACAGTGACCCTTCCCTTCCTGTCGGCCCTCGCCGTGGCCGTGGCATTCCTTCTCAACTGGACATCAGCCTTCAATAGGGGACCTTCCAGCTTCATGCTACAGAAGCGATTTGTCAACGCCACTGAGTTGGACGCTTGCCAGGCCATCGCCAAGGCCATGACCACATCCGGCAGTCAGGTTGTCTACCCTCTCGACCTCTCCTACCTCGGCCTTATCAAGCACTACATGTCCACCTCAACACAATATTCCACCTGTGTCGCTGTCCCCGCTTCCCCTCAGGACGTCTCGGCCGCGATCAAGATCATCGGCCAGCAGCGCATTCGTTTCGGTATCGAGGCCGCTGGTCATGCTTCCAACCAGGGCTTCTCGTCCACTCCTGGTGTGCATATCAACATGAAGAAGTTCCAGCAGGTCAACGTTTCGGGTGACAAGAGCTATGTCGATGTCGGTCCGGCTAACGTCTGGGACAACGTTTACTCCGGCACTCTGCCTCAGGGCGTGGCTGTTGTTGGTGGACGCGTCTCCGGTGTCGGCGTTGGTGGATTCCTCACCGGTGGTGGTGGATACAGTTGGTTGACTAATCAGTACGGCGTCACCGGAGACACTCTGATCTCGGCTGATGTGGTGCTGCCTGACGGCACTATCACCACATGCTCAGCCTCGCAGAATGCTGACCTCTTCTGGGCCATCAGGGGCGGTGGAAACAAGTTTGGCATCATCACCAACTTCCGCCTCAAGACCGTTCCCCAGGGTCAAGTCTACGGAGGTCTCCGAACCTACACCCAGGACCAACTCCCCGCTTTGATCAACGCCACTGTCAACTTCTCGGACAACAACAAGGATCCAAAGGCTCAAGTTATTCCTACCTTCAACTTTATCCTTGGTCAGCCTGGAGCTATTCTCCTTGGATTCTATGACGCTCCCACTCCCCCTGCTGGCGCCTTGGATGACTTCAGCACCACGCAGGTCAAGGCCTTCACTAACGACTGGAAGACTCGCTCCCTTCTGGACCTGGTCAAGTCCGCACCCTCTGACTTACAGAGCGGCCAGCGCGGAGTCTTCCACACGGTCTCGCTCGAAAGATACAGCAAGGCGCTCCTCGACCTGATTGTCAGCGAACTCAAATTCTACGGCGGCCAAGCCTTGCTGCACAGCTCCACGCTGATCTCGTACGACGTCGAGCCCTTCCTCCCTTACTCGCAGTATGCTAAGGATGCCGCTTGGCCGCACAGCACCAACGCGCTCCCCTTGAATCTCTACTTTGCCTGGACCAACCCAGCGGATGATGAGTTCTGGACGAACGCGATCAAGGCTTCTGCAGCCAAGATCACTGCACAGGCCAAGGCAGAAGGTCAGAATTTGGATGACAAGTACCTTTACCCCAACTATGCGATCGCGGGTACGCCATCGAGCTCGCTCTACGGCCCCAACCTCGCAAGGCTCTCGCAGCTCAAGAAGCAGTACGATCCTGAAGATGTCATGGGTCTGACTACCTACTTCTCTTTCTAACTATTCTGTTCGCTACTTACTCTTTTTTGTTATCATGACTACTTATCTTCACGGAATTCCCAATCCTTTGGAAGGAACACCACTAGCGCCTGTGACCGTGAGCATCGACTGAAGCGCTACAGGGAGTGTGAACTGGGTGTAGGCGACAGCATCTGCCTTTTTTTTGTTCAGCGGACAACAACATGTCAGAAACACGCGTGCAAGCTGTCAATTTTGGAAGTATCCGGCTGATTGCCGCGGACGCTTCGCCGGCTATACTCCGCTAGATGGAGGTTGCCCAGAAGCTTTAAATTGCAGCACGTACCACCACGAACTACTTTCACCTCTTTAGTGCACCGCTCCTTCCACCTCACCACGCTCCACTGCCTTTCATTCAATTCGGACCATTAGTCAAAGATGCCATTACTAGCGGTGGGAACGTTCAACACGAACGAACTCTTGACGGTCAAGTTTGATCCCGAAACTGAGACGTTGGAGCTCCTCGAGGTTTCAAGCGCCAAAGGGAATCATTCCTGGCTTTCCACCGCGAGCATTTCCAGGCGTATCGCGGGTGGTGCTGCACCGACGCATCTGTATGCGACGTGCTGGACGCAGCCTCCGAGCGTTGCTGCCTATAGGATCCATCGGCAAGGTGAGGAGGGTGCAAAGTTCGAGCTGCTCAACACGGCAGAGACAGCGGCTAGGTCAGGGTACGTCTATGTTGGGTTTCCTGAGAAGGGCGCTCATCCGGTGCTGTACACGTGCGGCGGGCCTACAGGCGAAGTTGTCGGTATCGACTCTGATACTGGCGCATTCGACCTGATTGGAGCAAAGCATGCCGATGGCATTCCCGCCGAAGCGCCCTCGGACGGCGTCACAGGCGTAGGCTCAGCCGGAAGGATTCAAGAAGTCGACTTTGTCACCGGCGAGTGCTCAGTTCCTGGCAAGACTCTTGCTCAAACTGCCGAGATCCGTCGCAAAGAAGCTCTCGCTGCCTCCGCCGACTCTTCGAACTCCTCAGCTACCACTCAACTCGACTCTTCTGGCGGCAAGAACGCAATGGATTTCGGTGGATTGCGTCACGGCTCGCACGGAATTGACCTTTCCCCTGACGGAAGCGTCTGCTACGTTCCCGACATCGGTCGCAACTGCGTATGGACCATGATCGTCGACCCCACAAACGGTGCGCTGAGCTTGGGCGAGAAGAGCCTTGCGCCGCGATCCAACGACGGCCCGAGACATACCATCTCTCACCCCGCCGGAAAGTACATCTACAGCCTCCAAGAACACTCATCCATGGTAGACGTTTTCGAACTCATCAAAGACAGCCGCGGAGTCCGCCTGGAGTGGAGACAAGGCGTCAAGATCATCCCCACCAACGATGATCCAGGGCGGTACTGGGCGGACGAAGTGCGCCTCTCCGTTCCCACTACTCAATCGGACGGCGAGTATCCGCTGTACATGTTCGCCTCTACCCGCGGCCTCTCCTCCGAGACCAAGGGATGGGTGGCGGTATTTCAGCTCAACAAGGAGGGTCTCGTCGTCCCGCGTGGGAGAGAGGGGAAGGATGAGAGGGGAGAGGCGTTGTGCTTGTGGCAAACGCCAACGTCGGGTGGGTGGGCGAACGCCATCGAGCCAGCACCAAAGTTCTTCAGCGGGCCAAAGGGGGAAAGACAGTATGCGGCGTTGACGTGCAGCGAAGTGGGCGTAGTGAGGATGTTGAGGTTGGATGCGGAAGAGGAGGGAAACGTGGAGGTGAGGGAGGTGGCAACGTTGGAGTTGGGGAATGATGCAGGTGGGAAGTTGAGAGAGGCCGCGACTGCGGTGTGGATCTAGCCTAAAGGCGTTGTTGCAATTCAACGTTTTGCGAGCTCACATCTCAGTACTGTTGTGACCTGAGTCGAAGACCGGAATGGGAAGGTGTCCGGGTGAGTCTCGTCGGCAACCTGAACCGAGAGCAAGGTGGGTGTATCCGTCTGCATGCTCAAGACGTCGCTTGAGCACAGAATCACCCCGTTGCGAGGCCGAAAAGTGGGGCATATCAGTCATGACGTAGAACAAGCGTGAGGTTGACTTGTCGAAAGGCAGACTCGGCCCCTTTCTCCATTTGTGACCGTGCGCATGTGGACGGAAGGACTGCGTCAACGCGCTGCTGTACCCACATCGCTGGCCTATGCAACGTAGCCGCATCAGAGTCGACCAAGATAAAAACTAGAGATGATCTTGCATCAACCGGTTCAGCGTCGACAATCTCAGGTAATGCTTCGACTTCGAGCGTCTACGCATCATCTTGCTCGCGGTCATGATGAGGCACCTTCTCGCTTCCTTGCTGCTGCTCGGGACTGGTATCTGGGCAGCCCCAATGCAATCGGCTGGACTGGATACCTTGCCAAATCCGGGCTGGCCTCAGCAGAATCCTGACTTGCCCGGTCACTATGCTTCGAGTTCACACTCAGCGGGACCTTCAAACGCCAACTACCCTCAACTTGTTGGTAATGGCCAGTCGATTTGGCATGGCGGCGGCGAGTCTTCGCTCCGTAACTCTCCTCCTTTCGCGGCAGACTTGGCTGGAGCAGAGGCCGCCTCAATGCATAATCACGCGTACGCGTTTGAACCGACGATCAAGGCGCCTCCCTTGGGTTCTCGGCCAGATCTCGATACTCTACGCTATTTCATCAAGAAGATGCGAAACGAAAAGGCGGAGTTGATTCGCGAACTGCCTCCAATTCGAGAGTCCTTGCAGAACGGCGCTCAAGTCATACATTCGGAGCGAAGCGCTGGTAGAGTGTACGAAGCCCCACATGCTTTGGGAGAAGATGAATCACAGCACAAAGTCACATCGCCAAGTGGTCACGCATCACCCAGCCCTGAAGAAGAGCAAGCGTTCCTGGAGTCGCTCCTGGTCGATCTGCCAGATGATCACCATCTCTCCGAGTCTCCGCTTACGGACAGTACCAATCTTGATGTCGTCCCTTCTGACCGCAAAACCAAGGAACTGGAGGCCACCAGCACCCAACAGCCAGCAGAAAAAGCAGCAGCCGAAAATACCGAGCCCAGCAGCTTTCTCCGTCTTCGCTCACAATCACGCCAACCGAACATCTTCCGCAAGATCCCTTACTCGCCTCCCTTTCGCATCGACTTTCGTCGAGGCCGTCTCATCAAAGACGAATCGCCCGACGTACAAAGTTTGATCAACTCTCGAATCTTCAACAACAAACTTGAATGGGTCAGTCTTGACCGAGTGCCACGCCTGCAACGCATTCTCACCACTCGATACCCGCTCCGGATGCGCAGTCGCCAGCTGCCTTTGATCCAGCTCGACCCGGCGCCGTGGTTGAGGCAGGTTCCATTGAGGATTTTTGTGACGGATCATGGAGTTAGTTCAAGAGAGTCAGTTCCGTTGAAGGGAACGCCGCTCGAGGATAAGCCGTATTATATGTTCTGGGGTATTCCGTCGCACAGGCAGACGGAGAAGTTGCCGGTGGTTTACTTTGGCGCAGGGCATGTTAGGAAGGAGGATCGCCTGGCGGTGCGACAGCATTTGGAGAGGGAGATGATGAAGGTCGCTGACGCTGCGGCTGCACATGTGCATGCTTGAATGGATTCGAGCTTCGAACTTTGACGGGCAAGAAAGACCGAGTCGGGTACACTAATGCATGAGACATCAATTGTGCTTCATCAGATTCATGTGCGGCACCGATCCAACTCGGAAATGAAAGCGTACATCATCTTCGGAAAGGTTGCTCTCGGCTCTTCAGCCGAGCCGTCGCCGGCTCGAGTCTCGAGTCAGGACCTTAGGATGGATTTCTCGGAGAGCAAAACATGCCTAGTCGAGCTCGAAGCACCACCGTCTCATATGTCTTTGAGTGCTTTGCGGGAGCTGGCGCAAGGGTCGAAACTTGTTGTAAAGGATTCCAGCGCACGGCAGTTGATAAATTTGGTCTCTCCCCGCCAACAAATCCAGCAACACTGACGCCACCACCAAGTGATCCTTTCCGCGTGGCAGCATGGTGCTTTGGTGGAAGTTTTGGCTTCTCACACTGCTGTCGGGCGCTGCGGTAGCCATAGCAGCGCCTATGGACGACGCTGGACCGAGCAGCACCAGAGGCAAAACAGTGATTGACAAAGCGCAGGAAAGGCCTTCACTGAACAGGAACATCTACAGATGGCAGTTCAGGGCGATACAGGAATTGCTACCTAAGGCTCAGCGAATGAGTACGGGCAAGGTCAGAACGAAACCTTCAGCTCCACTGGAGGAACCACCTGTCACTGCTTGGGCCCCGATTTCAAGCGCTACGCAGACATCTTTGAGCCAGGAACGCACATCGTTGCCTCGATTGGTGGAATCTTCTTCGACTCCACAGACATCCTCGCCTCAGCAGTTTGACGAAGCTTTCCTGGCATCCTTGCTTGCACAGATCGAGGAAGATCAACATGGAAACAAGGCATCCAACAGCGACGAAAGTACGTTGGACGGATTCCTCAAGGCGAACCGGAACGACCGGCATCCGCGTCAAGCATCTCCTACGGCAAATCACCGGGAGAAAGTCCATGATGCAGAGTCGAACGAAGCGAATCGGCAAGCCAAGGAAGCCTCGCATGATGAGGCTGCAGCCATATCGCCGTCAGAGGACGACGCTGTAACGCCGCCACGGTCACCCTCTCGTAGCAGCTCACGCCCAACAACCAAGTACGCGAGGCTGCCCAAAGGCCGCTGGACATACGGACGAATTCAAAATTACTTCAGTCATCCCTCTCGCCGCGGCAAAATGCCGTTGCGCATCAAAATGCTCGACCATGTCGCGCCTCCCATCTCGAACTATCGAGGCAAGCGAGTCAGCGTCGAGTACCGCACACCATCCGATGACACGGTCAAGAACCTTATCAACTCGCGAGTCTTTGCCAACCGGCTCAAATGGGTGAGTCTCGATCAAGGACCAACGAGGACGAGATCTCTACGTTGGAAAGGCGCGCTGTACTATCCTTCCCAGATCCTCCCTTTTATTCGCGACGTCGATCGCGCGAGGGACACTGACGGGCTCATACGCATCACCACGCATCAAGCGGAAGGTGCGAGGTTGCAGAACTTTAGAGGAAAGGTGCCGGAAGGCAAAGTGTATTGGCAGTTTTGGGGATTGCCAAAGAGGTTCACTGATCATCAGAGGCCGGTAGTGCAGCATTACGGCATGGGTTACCTGGATGATGACGATATTGAAGTAGTTGATAATTTTTTACGACAAGAAGAAAGTGTGGTTGGTGCAGCTGCAGGGCTTCATTTCTAGCGAGATCCAGCTTGAGCCTCAGGAGTCTCACTCGCATGGCTCAAAGCCGGCAGATCTGCAGATGTTCTCACGCCAATCCATTGTTGCAACCATTCAAGACCGCTTGATGATGGTCGCAAAGTCGGTAAATTGCCATAACGCAGGTCTGCTGTCAAAAGCCGGCGAGAGCCCGGTCGGCTGCTATGAGGCTGACTTCGATGTCTGAAACTGTTGTCGCGCTCAGTTGCCGTTTAATCCTGACGTTTGCGTGGGGCCGTTGTTTGCGCTGCTCAAAAAGATGTTGAGCCGCAGAGGTGCCACAGATGAAACAGTGACCGTCATTTTGAGTAGATCCGGAATGTCGTTGCCGAGATTCCACTGCCGTTGGTTCCAGCTGGACTGTCTCTTGACTCTGACTAGTGGGGCTCAAATATGATTGATCAGAGCAAGCTTACGATAACACCAGCCTTTCCTCCTTGAAGAGAATTACGCTGCTATCATTATCATGACGAGGAAGATTCACGCGACATTCTGGAATTCAGCAATGTTGCTGCTCTGGTCCGCACTGCTTGTGGCTGGCGCACCAGCTGGACAACAAGACGATCTAGCTTCGAATTGGTGGACACATCACGACACAAGCATTGCTCCTTACACTCAACAAGAGGGCAGTCGGCAGTCGCTTGCTTGGCGTGACATATACAATGCTGTGCCACATTATCAGTGGACAGACATTCGGCACACCCCAGATCTGCCTATGGCGCCACCGTCACCCCACCATGAGCTTGATCAGCAAATCCTTGCGTCTTTGATGCGTGATTTGGAAAGCCAGGATCAATCGAATGAGCGCATGGTTTCGGCCGCCAGTAGCGATCACAACCAATGGCCCTCACCTCCCGTCACTTCAACTTCCTCTCAGTCCACGTCGAGCCAGAAGGAATCTTCACCCAAAGCACTCTTCGTGCCGCAAATGAATGCAGGTATTAATCTACAGTCATCAGGCACAGTCCGCCAACCACCTGTTACCGACGAGGTGCCGGTTCCAAGGACGGTCTGGTATCAGCTGTCGACATCTGCCGATCATGGTGGACCTGCCATTGTTCGTGCTAGTCTTCAAGGGCTTGGCCCACCAATCGAGGAAAGAGAAGACGCAAGACAGACCTATGCCTCTTTACCAAGACGTGTTGAACAGATCACACCAACTTCTCCTATCCATATACAAGGTAAAGGCTTCCGTAACACGCGTTTCTCTTATTCCGGCACTCCCGCGATCCAGAACGTGATCAACTCGAACGTGTTTGGAGGCAAGCTGAAATGGGTCGACCCTACGACCCTGCCTCCTCGTGTCAGACGGTACCATCGACGATCTTCCGCAGAATTCACTCGCGTTCTTCCTTTTCTCAAACTTCCCAGAGCAGTACGTCCAGCCAATTCTCCAGCAGAAGTAAGAATGTCGGTCCATGGCGGCCGTCAAGCCCGCAATCAGTTGCTGAGGGATCATCTTTTGGAAGGAAAGTTTTACTTCAATTTCTGGGGCATGCAAGAGAAAGTCCCGACAGGCAAGCGCAGGGTGGTACATCACTACGGCACTGCCTATCTCGAAACGGAAGACGTTGCGAAAGTGGACGAGCATTTGCGTAGATTGCAGGACAGCCTGATGCCGGTTCATGGTACCACTGGTAGCCCGCTCTCACTGCTACCAAGAGGATAGATGTACGTCGATCCGTTCAGAGGGACTGGTCATCCACAATGCGAGAGAAAACTCGGTCATCGGGCCGCTTCAGTAGTGCAATTATATCCAATCGATCTCATCATCTTAGAGTTAGACTTGTCAAACTTGTTTGCTCTGTCTGTGAGACTTGTTTGACCACGCTCGTCAGGTGACCATCGGTGATAGGAAGCGAATGTCGAAAGTCACTTGGATCTCGCCATCTGTATGATTGCTTCGCCTTTGTCCCTCTCAAGAGGGCAGGGCTATAAAGAAATGACGTGGAGCATAGCAGCGGTCGTTCTTGCCATCTCAACGGCTCCTCAAGCTACAGATTTACAACCCGATGCTGAAGCACATTTTTCGTTTCCATCTGGTGCACCTTGTGCTGATCCTCTTGACAGCGCGACTCGCTGTCATGCAGCCGACCGACTCCGATGAAGATGTCGGTCACCAAGCTGGATCGGACAGCATGGAGGAGATTCCCTTTCCCAACACGCACAGGGATCGCACAGCACATTTGAACAATATAGCAAAGACAACATACCTTCAGAACCATGAAGCTGCGAGTACCAGTCGATGGAACCCTTTCTCACTGCAAGAACCTCAACCCTGGTCTCCTCCACCCTCGCTCCCGGAACCGAGACGCAATGAGCCGATCGAGGTCCCCGAAGGATGGTCAGAAGCCACACTCGACATCTTTGGCTGGAAAAAAAGCAACCTAGACCGATGGATCAACACTATGCGCCAAGCCTTGGGTAGCAAAGACATGCAGATCGCACCCATCGATCCTCATCGCTCGAGCTTCAATCGAGTCATGATGGCTCAGGATGGTCATGTTGTCCAAGGCTATCACCCAGCGCCAATCGCTGGGTCAACACCAAAGGTCCTGGGCCGGCAGCATTTTTTGAGCCGCATGTCCAACGTCCGCACCATCCTCGCCGGTAGCGTCCCCAAAGGCGAGCACTTGGACCGCATCTACGTCTACCTCAACAGCTACATCAATCTCGACTACATCAACCACAATTACTTTCTCAATCACCTTACCTTCCTCCCCATCCATCTCGAGACGCTGACCAGGTCCGAGTTGTCCAAGATTCACTCGAATCGCGTGGTATACCACATACTCCCGCCGCTTAGCGAGCATGGATTTCCGCTCATTATAGATCGACACCAGCAGCCAAGAATCAACGTAGCCCCGTCATCGGAAAGGATTACGGGACATACGAGCACGGATCAGATCATATCGCTGTGGAGTCCCGTGCTGTTTGATGGCAAGAGGTATACAATTGTTTTCTATGGGATTGCACAGTTCGATGATAGTCATACAAAAGAGTTGCAGGCGCATTGGAAGACGCTGTATGAGAGGTTCCCCAAGGAAAGTTACTCGCCTTTCTACGCTACACCAGAAGGTGCCAGGTCAGAGGTCGTGCACGAAGTCATGCGAATGTAAACTCTCTTCAAATCCGCAAGTCTTGAATCCGGTGTAATTTGATTGCGATGCTCGCGTGCATCTTGTTCATGCCTACTATACGGAATGAGATGATGATGAATGGGTCGACGAATCGATGTCGACGAGTAATGAAATGCTTGAAGATGCAATTTCTAGGATGCTAACCAAGACCGAAGGAGGTTTGGGATTCATACTTGGACAAAAACGACCGAGTAGTCGATGATCGACTCCTGAGCCTGAGCTGGTACGGAGCTCTTGTGAGGCCTCAAAGACGGGAGCATGGGAAGAAACGTGCCGGCGTGTTCTCGCTTCTCCCCATTGTCGTTGCCTTTGGGCTCTTGATTGTTGGAGAAATGGTTCGATATCACCTCTTGTTGTTCCTTGCCTTGGTCGCGGGGCTGACTCGCTCAGCGGGAGTATCTGATCACATGACGCTCAGCAAGACGCTGAGCGAGCCTGCTCACCAGCCCAACGATGCGGACGATCCTTGGTGGCAGACACTTCTTCATCCTGACAATGGACGGTCTGGACTACTGGACAACATGTTCTATCCACGGGTGCAAAGGACAGTCAATCCGAACTCTCCCACGGTCACCAGTCTTGCAGGAGCCGTGGGTCAGGCTGGTGGTTCCAACGTTGGCGATCCGAGCCTCGCAGGCTCACTGCAAACCATGACGACGCGAGGTGATGGGAACGGTTTGGCCCGCCAACAGTCTTCTGCAGTTGCGTCGGATATAGGCCAACGGCGTTCAAAGGCTCAGACCATCCGGGTTCAGGCCAGTTTAGGAAATTCCGGGGTAGGAGAGCCTAGGCCAGCCACTACATCGACTCTCATTCGGCACAACTCCAAAGAGCAAGACGCCGCATCACTGACTATTCTTGACACGTCTGAAGATGCCATTTCCACCGTAAAGCCTCATAAGCGTTTGAAGAGGAAGCAAAACTCTGCACGATGGGACGAATCCCTGATGGACGTCTTTGATCGAGACCCCGCTGCTTTCAAGAAGTGGCTCTCCCAGATGCGTCAAGCTCTTGGTAATCCTTTCGTCCAATTGTTACCGCTTGATCCCGAGAAACAAGCCCGTGTGTTTATAGCGAAAGACGAGAATTCCGTGCAAGGCTATCACCCCCCTTTGACTCGGTCTAGTCAAGCTACACTACATCTGCCAACTCCGCTCCAGAGGCACTTTCTGCACGGATTTACCGACATCCGCAACGTCCGCGTCTTTGACATCCCCAAAGGTCGTCACGATGAGCGCATCTATATCCACTACAACAGCCGCCATAATCTTGACTATCTCAATCGCGAATACTTTCTCAACCGCCTCCAGTTTCTGCCTATTCGACGGGACGAGTTGAAAAGGACCATGTTGAACAAGATTCATTGGGATCGATATGTTCAATTTATCCTGCCGCCTAGGACTCCTCACGGGTTTGCTTTAATTGTGGATCGGTTGGACGAGCCGAAAGTAAGATTCCCTTCGATGGCAGAGGTGTTGACGGGTCATGTTGCAAGTCAGAACATTGTTGCACTCTGGAGTCCCGTATTGTACGATGGCCAACGATACACAAGTGTGCTGTATGGGATCGGGCAGCTCGACGATAGCTTCCAAGCAGACCTCCATCTGCACTGGGCCAAGATGCAACAAAATGTTGCGAGCCATACTTATTCGCCCTTCTACTCGACTATTGAAGCCGCTCCAGCCGTAAGGCGAGTACTTGGCCTCTAAACAATGTCATACTGTATCTCGGTCACTTCCGTGCAGCTCGGTTGGCGGGGTGGGCGTGTGGCTGTACCTGAGAGACGTGCGTGTGGCTTTGCTTCATTCCCGACCAAAATAAGGTTGGACGAGGTGGGGTATCAAGGATAAGGGTGGGGTGTGAATGCAAGCGTGTGCAAATTTCATGTGGCAATTGGAAGGATATGACGTTGCCGACCGGTCTTGTATCACTGGTTGTCAAGGTGCCCCTTTGCGCAGTTGGACATGCTAGGATTCCAAGACGGAAGATATGAGCCCGGTAAAGAGTGACCCGACCAGTCGATAATGCTTGGTATCCAGCAGGCCGATCTACTCAATCCCGTAATGGAGAAGGCCGTATGGTCAACGCTGAAACTTGTGTATATAAGCAGAGCCTCGAGCGAATGTGTTACTGACAGGTCCAAACCATCAAAGCTGAGAAACGGCACACGATGATGTTCAGAGGCCTGGCGATCTTTGCGCTGGTCTGGCAGGTTTGGTGTTTGCCCATTCCGAACGGAGAGTCTCCCTCGAATTCGCCTATGTTCAGGTCGTCAGGAAGTAGTTTCGTTTGGAACCCTGATGCACCCATTCACTCGCCTGTCCACTCTCCCATTCAGTGGTCCAGCTTTCCTCACAACAGTCTTGATGAGGACATTCCTGACTTTCTTCTCGACTCTCCCGTGAGTGAGGTACAGCATAACGACCAGTTCAACTCGCTCGTACCTTCGGAGCACCACGACCAGCTCAGTAGGGAGACGCATGTCGACGTTCCCGTTCGAAGTCCAGTCACTGGCTCGCCTGGGACTGAAAAGCATCCCAACACCCCGTTGCTCCAGGCACAGACTCTAGCTTCCGTGGCTCAGCCGGCTACTCAACCGCAGAACTCGCTGGAACGAGTCATTTCGCCTCCACATGCAGCCGAGCTCTCAACTAGTCGTCTTGCACTTCCCCTATCTCCTCTTCCTCCCTCTCGACCCATCGAGACGTTTTCTCGCAATTCGCATTCGCGCTTTGGCTACCTTGGCGCGACGTTCCCTGAGTGGGCCTCTCGCATGCGAATCGCACTTGGCAATCCCTCGCTGCAATTCCTGCCGCTTGACCACGCGTTTCCATTCCTTTCCAGGGTCTTTGTCGCCCAAGACGCACTCAACCCTTCCGATCACCACACTCTGACTCCTGCCAAGCCCATCTCGTCGCACTCCAGGTCGAACACGGCGCACTTTTCGACGAAATTGAGTTCGATCCAAGCGCTACACATCCGAACGGTTGATAAAGGCAATGCGCTAGACCGAGTCTACCTTTATCTCAACTCAAAGTTCAACACGGACTATATCAACCAGCAGTACTTTAAGGGACATCTTCAATGGTTCCCGATCAAAACCGAGGGATTGAGTTGGGAGGTGCTGAATACGCTTTTCACTCGAAGACATAGCATCAAGCTGCTACCACCTAGGACCGAGCATGGATTGCCCGTGTTGATGGGCGTGCATGGGACGGGAAGAGTGTCGTTCACCAATTTGAGGAGGATGATCAAGGGGAAGATGCAAGATGAATCGCAGATTGTGAGCTTGTGGGGACCGCTGCTGCATGAGAAGGGGAGGACAACAGTGTTGCTGTATGGTGTGGCGCAGTTGGACGCGCGGGGGTTGGCGGATGTGTTGATCAACTTGGATAAGATCGGGAGAGAGTGGGGGGAGAAAGAGGTTGCCGCGGGATGGAGGTTGGCAGAGGAGCTTCCTGGGCGTAGTTTGTGACGACAAAATCCGTGGGTTGAAGATGATCTACAATGATAGTCACAATGCTCGCAGACAAGACTTGGGGGTGGACTCGGCTTTATGTGCCTGTGTTGACCAAGAATTGACAATGAGTGAGCGATGCGACGTGCGAGTTGGTCGATATTGCGTTCGGGTTTGGAGTTATCGCAACGCTAGCTCGTCTCCTCGCCGAGCCAGCAAGGCCGCGGTCTCGGACGCGCTTGCTACGCTTCCACACGCTCAACTCATCGGGGCGCAGGAGGTTCGACTTCGCCGTCTTCCCCCCAATCTTGTCGTTTGACGTCGGCAGACCCGGCTTTGCTGCGTATTGCAGCACCAATGAGGCACCGAATCACGCCGAGAATCGTTTGGTTGAGGAGCCGGATGAGCAGCGAGATTGGATGAGTGGGGTGCAAGGGAGGCAAGGGCACAGAAAACCTCATGCGGGGTAAATTGATATGCTGGCCTGCATCATGAGAGTGGGCAGTGGGAGCCACTGATGAGAGCTATGGAATGCAGATTAAGACGCCGATGAACCATCCTGCCCCAAGCTCAGCTCGCCACTTAACGACGAGACCAAGCGGATGGAGCAAGTGTAGTTGACATCCTGCTTCGGTGCCGAGAGACACAGTATGAAGCGAGCAGCAGACGGACACCAAGACGAGATCTTCTTACTGCGCATCACTCTCTGCCACACAACGCTCAAGATCAATGCTATTGCAAGGCATAGTCCTCGAATTCCTTGTATAGTTCTGCATATCTACAAACAAAGACGAACACGATCGATTGCCGACCATCTCTATTACCTCCGTCTTCCTTTAAAGGGCAGAAACGAATGCTGCGGCGGCGACCACTGCTGCCACACTTGCCAAGACTCGCGGGTACGTGATCGACTTGTGCGCATTACTTTCGCTCTTCTGCTGGGCTGTCTGGGGTGAGTTGGCGGCATTCGCTGTGCTTCCTCCGTTCGTATACAATCTCAAACTCTCCACCTCCCAGTACGACTGGTTGAAGCTGCTTCCATTGTATCCGACCTGATAGCTGCATGCGGGGTACTGCTGGTTGCACCCGCTTGCATTGTATGTATTGCCGGCCCAGTCTCCGCAGAGGGTGATGTCAAAGATGATTTTGTGGGCGTCAAAGTCGTTGTAGCAGGACGAGACGGGGAAGTAGGCGTTTGGGGTGGGCCAGGTGTCGGTGTCGACGGCGTTGGAGCCGGGGAGAAGGTCCGAGGGGAGCGAGGAGGGCGAGGAGTTGGGGAAGTACCATACCCTTACACCCTTGCCCGTGGTGCCAAAGGAGCGTTCCATGGCGATAATGCCGCCGCCGGCGCGGTTCAGCGCGGTACCCCAAGTGGGTGTGGAGGTGCCATCCATTTCGACTCGACAGCCCGGGTTTTCAGGGTAGTAGGCGGAACAGTTGGTGTACTTGACCGTGCCCGATTCGCCCTTGATGGTTTGCGGGATGGTGCACGACGACGAAGTGTGAAGCGAGGCGAGGTTCGAAGTGTACTGGTCGTTTGCGTTTTCGAGAATGTCAATCTCTCCTCCAATGGGCCACGCCTTCAAATTTTCAGTGACCGTCCAGAACGCCGGCCAAGTAGCACATCCAGTGGGGACATGGGTGACGTTGAGGACGTAGACGCCGTCCGAGTAGCTGTTCTTGGATTGAATTCGGACGCTGTTTCGACCCTCGAGCGCAACGGGGACGGTGGAGACGGCCAGCACAAAGTGGCCATCGCCATCGACGAACGAAAGGTTTTGGGCTTGAGCAGCCGACTGGGATTGGTAGTTGACGAGACCGTTGGTGGGGTCCTTTTCGGTGAACCATTCAAAATTGTTGAAGAACTGGTTGCCGCTGATGCTGGCGGATTGGGTCCAGTTGGCTGCAGAGACGGTGCTGACGACGGTGCTGAGTGCCACGACCACTGCGGCGACCTTGGGAGATGATGAGCCAAGCATCGTTGCAAAACCTGGAGTGATGGATAAGAGGGTTAAAGGGATGCTTGAGTCTAGCAGGGAGAGAAGACTCGGCAATATATACTTGTGGCAGGTTCGAGGGCAGCAACACTAGGTCGAGCGAGACAGTGCAAATCTTGGACCGGCAGCCACTCGGCGTGAACAAGAAAGGGACGACTGTAAGTGCGGGCCGGATTGTCTTGGTGCATGTGTGCGCAAGCCACAGGGGGGCATGATGCAGGTCGGAGACACAAACGCAGCATCTTTATGCTTCTATCTTGTGGAATTCTCCTTGTCCGCTGAGACACGTTCGGCGATGATACATTTTTGTGATTCTTGGATCTGTGCTGAACGCTGGAAGTCTTCTTTCGTGCTGATGTTCTGGCAGCAATGGATCAGCGTTTGTGACAGGGAACGATTTCATTACGCCACTAAGTGGATGAGCAGGCAGGCTCGAACTGGGCTGAAAGTGAGTGCATATGGTTTGCGTTGAATGGCTTTGTGTACATATGCACAGAACTGTATGTTTCGGATTTGCCGATCCTTCGGCATGGCGAATTCAACACTGCGCTTGTGCCGCTGCCGCCTTTCGGTTCAAGTAGGATTCTTCGGAGGATTCTTCAAGATTTGGTTGATCTCGGGTAACGCAATTCGCTGTGCTCGCTCACTCGGGCTTTGAATTTTTGGAAAAAAAGAAGAAAATCACGCGGCTGCTGCATACAATCGCCGATCAAGACTTGATTTACTTTAAATTTCGTCATGAATCGGGTGATGCGGTCGAGCCAGCCAACGTTGCACGAATCTTCTTGAGCAACCGGCCATTGATTCTTGTGACATGCACTCTCTCTTACTTCCTACCTCCCTACCTGTCTCTTCTGCATAGAACAAACGACGCCATGGCACCCATCCCAAAAAAGCTTCGAGTGCTCATTGTTCGACACGGCGAGACTCGCGAGAATGTCGAACGCATCATCCAAGGACAACTCGACACCGACCTTAATGATCGTGGTCGTCAACAAGCCGAGATCACCGGCCGATTCCTTGCCGACACCCATATCGACCGCATCATCGCTTCTCCACTCAGGCGTGCTGCCGACACAGCGAGAGCCATCCACAAATACCAAAGAAATGGGTTGGAGCTAGAGTTTGACGATCGACTCAAAGAGAGAGCGTTTGGGGTGTTGGAGGGCAAGGTGTATAACGGGGGTTCGAAGAAGCCCGAGGATACCGAGGGGATTGAGCGAATGGAGCCGTTTAGTGAGAGATTGGCGGGGTTCTGGAACGATCTCGTCACGCGTCCCGGCGATATCGCTGAGGGTGAGGATGCGACAGAGACGGTGGTGTTGGTGAGCCACGGAGCGGCGATAAGTGCATTGATGAACCAAGTGCTGGTTCCAGGTCGGTACTGCTTAGTCCCACCCACCGTCATCCCGTCGAGGTTTTGGAATTGCTCCATCACCGAACTCGTCATCCCCACCATCCCCACTGCCTCTACTTCTATCTCTACGACCTCACCGGGCCATATTTCTAGAAAAGCTGAATGGTCCATTCGCCCCATCCACCTCGGCGTTCAAGGCTCTCAATTCCTCCTCGACCACCAACTGCAGAAACAACTCCTTGCCAACGCCAAATCCCTCCCTTCCTCTACCCAAACTGATGCCATTAGCCATCTCGAAACGATGGTCAACAAGACTGCCAGCGAGCTCGAACGAGATCCCGCAGGAAGACAGCAGCTAGAAGCCGACTGCATCAAGGCACCCGATGGGAAAGAGGTGCACAACGATATCGGGCATGGAAACGGAGTCGGAGTGGTGCTCCAGTGGTCCAACGTAGATCATTTGAAAGAGTTGCAAGTGCCAACTCCAACAACCACAACCACCAACAGCAGCGCTTCCAGCAGTAACGTCAATGTCGACGAATTGGTCAAGTAGAATTTTTTTTTCTTTTAGATCAAGACTTGGATGTCTTTATACCCACTCAACATCATAGAATATACATGATAGCATTACTCGAACCTGAAATCACGGCATGAAAGCCAATGTCCGTTTAGCTAGCTAGCTAGCTAGCTAGCTGATACAATCGCTCGCTTGAGGTTGACGTCTAAAAAGTTATCCGCCTGCTGTTCCGCCACTGGCGTCTTGAACGCTACGATCCCCACAAGAATACCGCACCCGAAGAAAGCGATTGAGATCAACAACCACACGACGCCCCAAAACTGCGGTGCACCTCCTACGACCTTGCTGAAAGCAGACGCATCGCTCTCGTTGACCTTTCTAAAGATCAGATCGTCGCAGATATCCCATACCGAATAGAGACAGTTCATGACGCCAATAAAGAGGACAAAGTAACGGAGGGCGATGGAGGAGGCGACGAGCCAGAAGAGGACGAACAGGCCACACATGGCAAGAATCAGAACCCAAGTGAGCCAGTCTCGCCTTGCCCACCAGAGGGTGAAGAGGAAGAAGACGCCGATGACGATGCTGGCGACCTTGGAGGCGCGTTCGTCGAAGCCGCAAGCGATGAGGCTGGCACCGATGATGGAGGAACCGAGGTAGCCAGCGGGGAGAGTGAGCCAAGGGATACCGCCACGCATGCGAGTGGCGCCGCCTTCGTTGGGTTCGAGCGTGATGGATTCGATCCTGGCTCCAGTGCACAGTCCAACAGCGGCATGAGAGAATTCGTGGAAGCCGACGGTGAGGAGTTTGAATGGGTAGAGGAGATAGTTGAGGATGGGAATGTTCCATAGGATGATGATGATGACGGCATAGACGCAGGCGACGATGATGGTGGTGCGCTGGTCATGGGTTGGATCGAAGCGGTTGGTGGTGGTGGACGACGACGATGATGTCGGCGCCCGCTCGTAGAGCAAGGGCATGATTGGCAGTGGCTGTGCGCTAGCTGGTCAAGTCTATACCGTGTATGCAATTGTGATGGTGTTGCTTTGAGATAGGTTGCAGGATATCGTCCGAACTCTATGTAGCTGTCGTATCGTTGGTCTAGTCGTGATGAGTAGTCGAGCCGAGAATGCAGCTTCTAGAGGGAATCCAGGTGATGGTCGATAGACAAGAGCGAGGCAAGCCGGGTGGAGACTCATCATGTCGAAAGAGCAACTAATGACGCCAAGATTCACAGCCACGAGCCGACACTCTTGTGCCGTTCCAGCATGCTTTTTGCTGTGCAGGTTGCCGAGCCTCATCCCCACATGGCCGTTCGCCTTCGCCTTCGCCTTCGCTTTTTCCCCTTTTGTGGATTTTCGCTTGGACCCCTAAAATCTCAGAGCAACACACACACCTAAAACCAACACTTTCCAAACTCAGCTTAAAAGTTGTAAACTCTCCTTGGCGCTACAACGCTCTAACATTTGGAATCGGATCCCCAACGAATAAAATCGGACGATCGGATGACGTTTTTCTTCAAATCGATGCTGTCACTTGCGATCTGACCAATTTCAACGTTTGAAAGCGGCAAGCAAAGCGATTCTTATGCATGCATGAGAGTGAGGATGTGCAGATGTCAAAACCCTTCTTTCTGCACCAAAAAAAAAAGTGAACCCATCTCTCGGGGAGCGATTCCCGATGATGATGATGATGATGATCATAACAACAAGTAGTGATTGACACGGCAAGATCTGTGTGTGTTTGTGCCGGTGAACCTCATTTGTATACAAGCTGTTTCACTGCCTTCTCCGCAAGAAAGCGCATGTGATAGATAAGGTTACGTACCTACCGTATTCTCCGCTCTCTCTTTCTCTCCACACCACCATCGTCCTCACTCTTGCTCCCCATCCTAGCGTTTTCGGCAACTTGGAAACCTCTGATGCGAGTCCACTTCACCTTATAGCTATCCTTCGGGACTAGAACTCCCCTCATCATCCCCCAATACTCTTCAAAGATGTCGTCCAACAATCCTCAACTGCAGCTGGTCAACATGCCACCAGAGATCCTGCATCTGATCGCCCAAGCCTACATTTCGGACCTTGAACCCAACTCCAACATTCTCTCGGTTCTGACTACATGCACTCTGTTCCGCGATCTCTTCCTCCCCAAGCTGTACTCTTCGATCTACATCTACTCTGTCAATCAGCTCGCTCGCTTTGTCGCCCCCACCTCGGGCGCACACCGGTACTGTCCTGAATTCACATCGGATAGCATTGTCATCAACATCCCCGGCGTTCCGGGTGGGGGAGATGGGACGCTAGCCTCTGCGGTGGGGATGGAGAGGTCGAGGGATCGGCTACTGCTCGCATCCCAGGCGTTGGCATTGTGCCCCAAGGTCGAAACCGTCTCGCTCGAGTTCTTCAGCATTCGACACAGCGAGATCCTCACCTCGGACGAATTCCGGCATACCGAAGCCCACGCTCTCGAATCGGCCATCAGAGGATTGGAGCGGGTGAAGCGGTTGCGCTGGGTGCCTCCTCGATGCGACTCGAACGCCATCATGGGACTCAGCATCGTGATTGTGGACCAAGTCATCCCCGCTCTCGCGCGAGGTCTCGTCGGCTGCCACAACCTCGAAACGCTCGAACTGTGGAACACCATGCTCCCCACCACCGGAGGCGCCGATTTGGCCGCATCGCTCATCTCGATCGCCCAATCGCGCTGCTCCCAACCGCACAAAACCCTGAGTCTGAATTTGAGATCGGTCACAGGACTCCATCCCCAAACCGTCTCGTCTCTCGCCCTCACCTCCCCTCCCATCAAAGTCAATATCGCGGATGGGTTCGTCGCATCCATCTGGGGCGCGAGAATCGACAAACACACTGTGCAAGAATGCATGCGCCAAACGCTCGATCTGGCCGCAACCAGTCCAGAATCCTCCTCCTCCCCGACATCCTCGGTCGCATCCAGCATCGCCACCAGCAGAGCCACTACGCCAGACCTGCTCTTCCAAGACGCCATCCAAAAAGCAAGCCAGAACGTTACCATCAAAATCCTCTCCAACGCAATCGCCGGTTCGCAAATGCTGCCCCATTAGCCCCCCCACCCCCGCCCCCCTTTGCTTGTTATAGACTGTATTTGTACCTCTAGAAATTCTTTCCTTTGGTCTCTGTAATCGTGTATCGGTTCTGCAATGCAATGTTTGATTCTTGTCGTTACAATGACCTATGCTACGAGTTTCTTTTGCCCATCCCCTTGCCCTTTGCCGCTTCGTCGGTGTTCTTCCCCACGAATCCGCCCAGATCCAACGCCTCCCTCGCAGCCCTGTTGATCAGCTTGAAGCGGTCAGGCCCCAAATGCACTCCTCCATACCACCTCGTCACCACTACAATCACATTGTCCAATTCCAAAATACTCAACAGATGCGCCAACCTCCCTCCTGCCGCCGTCTCGCCGTCATCGTCACAGTCGCGATGTACAACGCCGTCCGGCGCTTTGCACACCCACGCGTTGATAATCGGATGCGTGGCTCGTGCAACTCGCTTATCCGACAGAATGAGCGACAGAATCGACGGCACATCCGAAGGAGAGGTGAGCGCAGCGGCGTATCCGATGAATTCCGACTTGCGCTCGATGATGGGTTCAGTTTGGAAGAGTTTCCCCATGAACGGTGTGGGTTGGGAGGGGGATATTGTGAGGTCAGAGAAGGTGGTGATGTTTGCTTCCTCTGACGGTGTGGAATTGGGTTTGAGCGAGGGAGCGGCTTCCAGACGGTGAGCCTCCTTTTCGTTCCACCAATCGAGCACCTTCTCTTTGACCCATTCGATGCCTTCAAACAGCACCACCTCGCCGGGTTGCCAATGGACGCCTTTATCCATACTCCCACCTACCCATGCCGCGCTCGCTGCTGCCTCCTCCGCATACACATCCGCCACGCTTGTATCGTCGTCCGCTTGGTGGTAGAATGCACGCAAAATCTCGCCGAACAGCTTCGAGTCGACACTGAATCCTCCAATGTAGCGCGACAGTAGTTGCAACTGTGGCGGCCGTTTGCTATGCGGGTAGAATGGTGGGAGTGTCACTGCGAGTCGTACTGGGATCGCATCTTCTCCTGCGCCTTCGACGTCGGTCGAGATGGAAAGCGTGATTTTCGCCCCTGGTAGCCAAAAAGCCGAATCAGCAGCCTCGTCCAGCCCTGACTGCGAATCTACGGAGTCATCAGACTGACTGCTGAGATTGACGATCTTGAGCAAGTGTATCGCTTCGTCCGTGTAAATGCTCTGGAGTGCCATGAGCTCTTCCGCGAGTTGAGTTGCTGAGTCGGTTCGTTGCGATTCATCGTCCAACCACAGCTCGTGTCGTGTTGTTGATGCTGGCACATTGAAGGATGCTGGATCTGAGGCGTACGCCTCGATGCGTGCTATAAGCAGTGAGAGACTCGATTCTCCACCATCGTCCATCTTGCGTTCGTAGGTGATGAGGAGCGAAAAGAAGCTCTTGATGTCAACATATTCACGATTTTTGACGAACACAAAAAGACAAAAAAAAAAAAAAATAGAAATCAACGCAAGTCCTTGCTTGGCCCGAGCGTTGACTGTCAGGGTCTTGCTGCACTCGACTTGGCCCAAAAGTGGAGTTGAGAGGACACTTCCACCGCCCCGCTTATCATCCGCGACTCAGCCGCGTCATTCGTCATTCTCCCCCTCCTTACCACCAACCACCACTTCTATATCGCTACCACAGAAGGCTATCTCACGCACAGCCATTTCGACCATTCAAGATTCTTCCCAACTTTCTCACCAAGCTCCCCCTCTTCCTTCTATTCTCTGCCAAGATGGCCGAGCACAAGCCTTACATGGTGTGAGTCTGTCCTCATTCAACTCACTTTTTGGTCTTTACAGGTTCGGTCGACTCATCTCCTCACTCTTTTTTTTGGTGCATTGTGGGATCGGCGATGACGTGAATAGCATCTTCAAGGAGGGCGTGCCCCAGTCGGCCATTGACGAGCAGAAGGCAGCAGTCCAATCGGCCGGTGGTACTATCAAGCAGACGTTCGACTCGAGCATCATGAAGGGATTCGCCGCGACAATTCCCGACAACTTTGCTCAGGAGCTGACGGCTAGCTCGCTCAATGGAAAGCATGAGCACATGTAAGTTTCTCCTCGCTCGCGCTTTTCCTAGACTTCGATAGACAGTTGACTGACCAGCTTTTCAATTTTCGGCAATGTCGTTGGCGATGGCGGTGGGGACGACAGCGAGTATGTCGAGCCCGACAGTGAAGTCAAGACCCTCTAAGAGGCGATGCCAGGCAAATGTTGATGTCTGATGTTTGTAGCGTACGCATGGATAGTGCTCAAGTCAATCAATATAGGAGAATTTTCGGACCGATTCGGGGCCTACTGCCCAGCGACGTGCGTCGTACTGCGAATAAAAGAGAGTATTGCTGCGTTTCTGCTTGCATAGTGATACATCTGTTTTGTTTTGCCCATATCTACTCGTCATCCCAAAAATCATCCTCTTCATCCTTCCTGGCGCCCACCACGCCCTTCCCGACCTCATCCACGCCGCCGTTATCCGCAAACCCAAAGATAGGTTTTCTGTTCTCCCTCGGATCGATGATGCCGCTCTGACCCAACCTCCACTCGAGCGCGCCTGTTGAAAACTTGTCCGAGTTGCCCAACTCTTGGAAGCCTATGATCTTGTCTTTGCTGACGCCGTCTTTGAAAGTGATGAGGCAGGGGAGGATGGAGACTTTGAGTTTTGCGGTGAGGAAGGGGCAGTTGAGGACGTTTGCTTTGAGGAAGAGAGTGGTAGGATGGAGGCGAGCGAGGACGGTGAGGTGGCGATCCAGGAGCGCACAGCGTTGGAATTTGGGATGGAAAAAGTGGATGGCAACTTGTCGTTCGGTCGAAGAGAAGCCAATGAGATCTTTCTCGTTGGTGATTTCGGTGAGCAAGCCTTTCATAGATGCAGTAGAAGTGTGTTGCATCCCTTCCCGGCTGGTCGAGTCCGACGTCGCTTTGCGTGCAGCGATCCTGTGGTGTCAATGAGAAGTCAGAGACTGTCAGTAAGTAGAGGAGATAGAAGGAAAAGACGGAAGTGGAAGGGAAAGGGAGGCTTACTCTTGCCGTAATTCGTCCATTCGACGTTCACGGAATTCTGCCATGTCAAAGTTGGCGACGGTATCTTGGCCATCTTTCTGACCGAAATTGGATTCATCCTCCATCATGTCCAGCTCAGCGTCGAGTTCGGCGAAAAGCTTTTCGTCATCGTCGTCGGCCTCATCCTCCTGTTCTTCGTGGTCAGAGTCGTGACGGTTGGGCGCCGCGTGGTACGCCGTGGAAGATTCGATGAATGTGCTCGAGCCTGAAGGCTCTGCTAATGTTGATGTAGAGGTTGAGTTTGATGCTTCTGCCATGATTTGAGACGGTCTGATGATAGATGAGAGAGAGAGAGTAAAAGGAAAGAGAAGGAAGAGTAGCAGGAGGAGGAGGAGGAGCAAGAGTGACACTTTGCCAAAACTTTCTTCTTGCTCCCTCAACGCGTGTTGGTTGCTGCATTCCGAGTCTGTCGAAAGAAAAGCGCGCGCAAAAGGCAATTAACACCAACACTTGGTGCTTTGGCTCAATCGGGAAGCACAAGATCGCCAAATCCAGCCGATTGGCTCCACACGACCCTGACGCTGTCTCTGACGCATGCACAAATGATGCTTTGACAAGCAAACGGTTCCGACACTATCCTTTGTCCCTCCTCCCTGCCATCTCCATCCTTCCCACCTAATATCAACATCGTCTACCTCGAATCGTAGGGCGTAAAGGCAGAGCGACCGAATACAAGGACCATGAAGCCATCAATACGCACCTGGACGACGACAGCGCCGAGTTGTAGTTTGTTGCAAGCGACGATCGGGAGCTCATCAAGGTTGGCTCGAGCTAGCGTGGGAAGCATGGTTGCTCGCACTTCGACCTCATCATGGACGAATTCTACCGAATACCCTGTAAAGTCTCATTCGACTCCCTCTCATCGCCCAAACGCACTGCCAACTGCATTCCAGACTACCGTAGGATACCGACACCTTTCAACATCATCTGCCGGCACGACCCCCACGAACATCACATTGAACCCTTCAAGCAATGGCTCACCTCCAACACGGACTGCAACACCAGCAGCTTCGTTCTTTCGAACGTTCAGCTCTAGCTCATTGCTTCAGATCAATCCATTATCTTCCGTCCTTCTCTCCAAAATGCCTCGCCAACGGTCGGAAGATAGTCCCAGCCGTCTCCCCAATCGACGACGCTATCCCTCTACCATCTTTCAACGCCCCTCGCCACGCCGTGTGGTCCTGTCATCTTCATCCGATTCCGTTCAAGGAGGCGGAGGAGGCGGAGGAGGGCCGTGGCGCCGTCCACCGTCCACGTCGTCCATTGCGGCCTTTATCGCCATGCTCGACAAACGTCTCTTCTCCACGCTCCCCGAGCGTTTCGTGCTGTACACCATCCTCGCGCTCAACTTCTTTGTCTTTGCCAGCTGGATCTACGCGTCGGAATCCTTAAAGAAGTTTTCCGACCCACGGGCGTACATCTGGCTTTCCAAAAACTTCCTTTCCGGGTGGCACAACGTGAACGAAGGTCGATGGTGGACCATGCTCACTTCGTGCGTATCGCACGAGCGTCTGGATCATTTCCTGCTCAACATGATCTCGCTCTCGTTCATGGCCCCCCCGGTGCTCAGCCTCACTGGCCCCACCGCGTTCGTGCTGCTCTACTTTGGAGCAGGGATCGTATCCAGCGTGGTATCCATGGTGGGCAAGAAGCTCGTCCCCAACGTCGACAGCAACGGTCGAGTCAAGCAGAGAGACTTCAGCCACGGAGCTAGCGGCAGCGTGTATGCGATCATGTCGACGTTTGCATGCGTCATGCCAAAGGCAACGTTTTTGGTGTTTTTCGTAATCCCAGCCCCAGCTTGGGCGTGTGTAAGCGGAATCTTTGCTTGGGATCTATGGCACGCCGCCAAAACCCCCGGCGCTAGAACCGACAGTGCAGGTCACCTAGGTGGAATCCTAGCCGGAATCCTATTCTGGAGATTCGGCTTGAGAGGTGTAAGATTAAACCCATAACAAACACCATGACAGCAACTGGCTTTTGATGAGAGATAACAGCACACTACTGGAAAGAGTGAGATTGCAGACAAGACTTGCCGAGCCAAAGAAAGTGGCCCAGAAGTCGTTGTTGTCTTTTATTATTATTATCCAAAGTAAAGATCCACCAACATGGTCGCTACACCGAGCACGATTTCGAGCATAATCAGCAGGATGACTACGATCTCCAAATACTCTGAATGACTGCTGGTCACCTGATCTTTGAGCAATTGCAACATATCCTGCAACACCTCTACCCTCGTATTGAGTAGATCGATCCTCTGTGGGATCTCTAGATAACTCCTCGCCGCAGAGTACAGCGGTTCCAAATCCGGCTGCCTCCAAAAAATCTCGGGCGAATCCACAATGCTCCCCACCAAATGAATGTTCATTCTCAAAATGAACAGATGTCCAATCTGTTTCATGATCTCGGCCGGCGGCATGCCGATCTTGCCGCTCTCGGCAATGGATTGCGGAATGTCCTTGGTGGATTCGATCGTGTTGTCGATGATGCCTTCAAAGAAGCTGATCTTGGTGGATTGCGCCAAAGCATGCGAAAGCGAGAGTTTCGTCATGTAGGAAGAGCCCCGACGCAGAGTGATGACGTCGTTATAGATGCGGGAGTAGTCGGCGAGGTACCAGTGGAGGTCTTCGGATTCGACGTCTTCGGAAGCCAGACGTTCGACTTCGAATCGACGCAATTCGCGAAGAAAGCGTTTCTCTTCCTGTAAAGTCATACCCCAGATGACGATGGTGCCGTAGTCCATGATGAAGAGTTCGGGGACCACGTCTTCGACCGAGAATCGACTTCGTTTCCTCTTCCCTGCTTCCGTGTTGGGTTGCGCGCTTCCATCTTGGTGTTGTTCATGTTGACCGTCGGCGTTGAGTTCAGGAATGCCGAGGAGATCTGCCGTCTTTGTTGGATGATCCTTGGCATCGCGGTGACGAGAACTCGAATGTTTGCCGTTGCCTCCACCATTCGCAGTTGCCGGCACCAACCCGCGCGCCTCATCGACATGCTTGTACGTATACGTGGTATACAAACACTCGTCGAACGTCAGCACGTTTGTCTGATGACTCGACCTCCTCGCATTCAACCATTTGGTCAGTTCTCTCATCCTGTACGACGTTGCAGTCGAGTACGCCGTCACTCTTGGCAACTTTGCCCTCGACCTCTTTGTAAGTCTTCTAGCATCCCTCCTCATCGACCCTTCCGGAATCTGCGCGAGTTGCTTGTACACTTCGACTGCCTCTTCATCCTCGCCCTCTGCTGCGTCGTCGGAGGAACTCTCGTCATCGTCGACCGAGTGATGGGGGCTATTCGCGTTGGCCGCGGCTAGAGACGCGGATGGCGCAGGAGGTTCGGCGTACGATGGATTGCGACGATACGCAGTCGGATTGTTGGCGAGATTGCTGGTCTGACCAGCACCGCCAGAGAAGGCTGCACCAGCGGTACCGATGATGGGAGACGAGGCATTGATGGGGGTGGCTCCGCCGCTGGTGGCGCCTGCACTGTCCTCCGGTTCCTCGGGTAGGATCTTGAGTTTGGAGGACTGTTTGGTGGATCGTGTACTGCGATACATGTCGAGTGTGGTTCGCTTGTGCGCTGAGATGGGTCAAGGTGCAAGAGGCGCACGCTGATGGTGGATGGTGACAGTCGCCCAGAGAGGCAGGCCGAGATCAAATGCCCGAAAATCAGCAATATCCCTCAGCGCACACTGAAAATGGAGCGACGGCGCGTGCATGCGCTTTCCATCTCTCATAGCTCTCGCATTCTGCCTGCAGTTTGGGTGGAGGCAGGGCAAAGCCGATTACTTCTCACGCCTCCCCGATTCTCCTTCTCGTCCATTTCGGCCTCTTCCCGAGCATAGCATCCTCAACAAGTCTTTCTTTGTCACGAGGCCTATCACTTGCCCAATCAATCACATCACATCTGGTAGCTTAAAGTCGGCTGCGTCCGAACACACAATCACAACCAGGAGCGCTACACTATCAGCGGTCGAGCCAGTGTCTCTTTGCCTGTATACTATTGTCTACATATCTAAACCTGCTTCCAATACACCTCCCCAATCACCCCCACTTGATCCACCAACCTCTTCAAATCCTCCATCTTACTCCTCGGATGAACCACCAATCTAATATAATCCCCAATGCCCCCTGGCAACGGCGCAAAATCCACCGCAAACATCCTCCTCTTCTTCAACTCTGTATGCACGTACTGCGTCCCCTCGCTCCTCTTCTTCACTTCTTCCTCGCTCAACTTCCCTCCCTCCCCTGCCTCGATCTTGGAAGATGTCTCTTTGGGTCGGAAGCAGATCTGCAAGAACAGCGGGTCGGCTAGCGGTCCTAGTTCGATCGTAGGCTTAGATCGGATGTGGTCAACCAGTTCAGTCGCAAGCTCGAGGCCGGCATCGACGTGAGAGCCGAAACCGTGCTTGCCGTATCGGATCCAGTAGAGCCAGAATTTGAGGGCATCGCCTCGACGACCACAACCCATGGTCTTCATAGCGGCGTTCTCGCGTCGATCTTTGGAATGGAAGAGGTAGCCAGCGTCCAAGCTGTTGGCCGAGAGCGTGCCTGCGTCCTTGACCAGCAAAAAGGAGCATTGGAGCGGGACATTGAGAAGCTTGTGAGGATTGATCGTAATCGAGTCGGCAAGGTTGCTGCCTTTCATGAGCGAAGAGTACTCGGAGCGGTGCGAAAAGACGATCGGTCCACCCCAGGAGCCATCGATATGGAGCCAGCAGTTGTGGCGTTGAGCAATTTCGGCGAGCTCAGGGAGGGGATCGAAGGAGCCAAGCACCGTCGTGCCAGACGTAGCGTTGATCAGGAACGGTGTGCCCGCACCCGACTCCCTGGCTTGAGAGAGAGCAGCTTCGAGGGCGGCAGGATCCATACGCCCAGTCGAGTCGCATCCGACCTTGACTACCGAGTCCAATCCCAAACCAGCCGAGATCGCCGCCTTATCCAGCGAGTAATGGCACTGCGAGGACGTGAACAGCAGCGGTCTTGGCGCTCTTCCCTCTTCTGTCAGCTGCTGCATCACCCCCAACAAACCTTGCGTTCGGAATCGCGGGAAGATGTTGGCCAGCGCCGTCTGCACCGCCAACGTATTCGCCGAAGACCCACCTGGCATCGTCAACCCATCCGCCTTGTTTTGCGTGAACCCAAACACCTCACACAACCCTTCCACGCACCTCTCCTCTGCCAAGCTCAGCATGGGGGAAGCAGACATGACGTGCGCGTTGGCGTTGATCGCACTCAGCACCAGATCCGCAGCGATACCCACTGGCGTCGGAGCGGCGTACAGCTTGTCGAGGAATCGACCAGTCCAGGGATTCACCGAGTTGTCCAACACCAGCTTGATGGCTTCCAGCAGCTCGTTATCGCCTACAGCTGTCTTGTCGGGAAGGTCGAGCGAGATGGCTTCTCGGAAAGCAGGGATGCTGCCCCATGGTGCGACGTACGTTTCTGGCTTCTCGCCGGATTGGATGAATCGCTGTACGAGCTCCAGCGTCTGGGGCAAGATGCGTGCGGCTTCTGTAGAGGCTGGTTCGGCCTGCAACGGGCTTCGAGAGCTCGAAGCTGTGCCGTTGACCGTCATCATCGTGTCTATCCCTCGTGGATTCAGGAACGAGGCGCGGTGAGGAGGATAGGGTAGGGAAAGAAGGAAGAAAGGAGAGGCAAGGGTGGGGTAAGACAGGCTCGGCTATATGTGAAATGGGTGGGATTATTGGCGCACGACAAGACAAGAGATCCGACTCTCTGACCCTGTTTTCGGCGACATCGGTCCGTCAAATGCGCATGCGCTGCGCAGCTTTTACTTTACTCAGAAGACGGGAAAAAAAGTCCCCGAAGACCAAATAAAGCCGCGTGAGAACCACCACAATTCCTCGATCTCTGAAACTCCACACACACACACACACACACACAACTACATATATCAGATTCAAGCCTGATCTGGATCTGCCACCATTTACTTGTGTATGCCTTCCGGCTTGTGAGCCAGCACTCTTAGCCTTACGTACATCACAGACCAAACGCCGGTTTCCGCATCGTAACAATCCGGTCGTAGCGCGTCTTGCACCTCCCTTAGCACGTTTTCCTGTTCTGTTTGATCTTTGATTTGGTTCAAGAAAGGACCTGCGAAGGTTTTGAGCCAGCCCTTGAGCCCGGATTGCTTTGGGAGTTGGGTTGGTCTTGGGACGAGTTGGCAAGAGTCTACTCTGAATCCTGCTGCGTGCATGAGGCTTGTGTAGTCGGATGGGGTGGGGAAGAACCAAGGATCGCATTGTTGCGGGTCTATGCCTCTTTTGCGGAGGGAGGTGTGGAGTTGGCCTCGTACACCGATGCAGTTCATAAACCCGCCGAGTTCGGCAGCGAATCGACCGCCTGGTTTCAGCCAGGAGAGGATGTTGGAGAGGATGAGCGAGGGGTTGTGTTTCATCCAGTGCAGGGCGGCGTTGGAAAAGACTTTGTCAAACGTGCCCATGTATTCCGGCGGAAGGGCGTGGTGCGCATCGCATGCCAAAAAGCGCATGGAGCAGGTGGAATGCGCAGGAGAGGCTTGAGATGCCGAGGAAGCGAGTTTGCTAGCTTGCACAATCATTTCAGACGAAGCGTCGATGCCTAGGATCTGGCCGTGTTGCCCCACCGCACGAGCAAGCTCGAGTGTCAGCTCACCACTACCTTTAGATCCAAATGTCCAGAGCGAATTGAAACCATCAGTACAGCTGCCTCCAAATTGTACTGTGAGAACGATGGAGTAGATGGTACTTACCACATCCGAGATCAAGGATACTTTCTCCGGGTTGAGGATCGAGCAGCGACCAGACGGCTGAAGTGTTGGCTTTCGAGTAGACGAACGACGCATTCTCGCGATACACCTCGGGGTTGTCGGATCGATGGTAACGCTGCCTTGTTTCCTGCTTGGATGGCTGCGCAGCATTCATGTTGGTGTGCTGCTGAGGGGACGATTCGGAAGAAGCTCAAGAACAATCTTTATATCAATGATGGGGGGTGGTTGGTTTCGATGAGGGGATCCAAGTGGGGCATGCGTCCGTGTGGGGGGAACGAGTCAGGGTCCAACCCAACTCTGACTCGAGGCTAGCCGGCCGGCAAACCCTATTCCTTGTTCAGAATTTCGGCAAGCGGTAACGCGAAGGAAGGGAAAAAAAAAGCTTTGCTAGAAGACTTGATTCTTCACCCAACTCTCTTCTTGCTCTTTCCTCTTTTCACCTCACCATCATCACCCGCCATGGATCAGCATTGCAACACCGATTTCAGCCTCACTTCGGGAACGACTATGCTGTGCGATATCGACTGTGAACCCCCTCCCCCTTACGTCCCTCTCTCATCTCCTCCTCCCTTTTGTTCGTTCCGAACTTAAAACAAAAACAGGTATCCCCCCCCCGCTTAACACTCTGTTGACAACCTAACCAATGTGGTTGCCATCAATTTTTAGTAGCGGGAAGATTGACGCACCTTTTCCCTTTCCCCTCCACCCAACCTGTCCCTTGACGGGACGGCAAGGGGGGAGGGGAAGGAGAGGATCCCGCACAGACACCACTTGCTCGCCATACCAACAGGAGCAAGAGGTCACATTCGTCGGGTAACACATTGAAACCACCAACCCCCCCTTTAGTATTCAACCACAGGTTTTATAATATTCGTTTGACATTGAGTTGCAAGTGTGTCGAGAGAGAATGTGGGGGGATTATGATTCTTGGAAGAGTCGACTTTTGCCAGGGAGGAAGCCACCGCCGGGGCCGGTTCCGTTGGAGCCAGAGGGGCCTTGGAAGATGTCTCCCCTGTTGACGGCGGCTTGGACGGCACGTTGGGTGAGTGCTTGGAGGGAAGGAGGAAGTGTTTCGTTGAGCTCTTCGACCTCGACTGCGCCGCCCAACTCTCTTGCTGCCCGTACGGGCACTGCTTCGGCGATCGTACCTTGAACACTCTCGCCCTCCCCCAACTGACTCGGCGCAATCCCTGGCTCATTCTGAACCTCGAGATCAGGGTCAAAAGGCTCCCGACCCACCAGACCCCTCAACACCCCCAACGCGCCCACTTTCGAAGTCACCAGATTCGCATGCGCACAAGTCTGACTCGTCACACATGACGGACATCCCTCCCTACACGGACACGCCTCAATCACGCTGATCGCAATGCGCATCAACCCATCCAGATGTTCAAACGCCTTGGCACAAACCCCTCCATTCTGCCCAGGCATGTCGTAGAAAATCAACCTCGCCGGCCGCTTCCTCGAAGACGGTTTGGCCGCATACTCCTTTTCTGCAATCTTGCATTCCGTCCGAACATCTCCCGCCACCGAGACCACAAACATGGGCGTCAGCGATAGCAACGCATGCTCGGCCGCATGGATCGCCGCAGCCGCATTGATGCGTTTCTCCGTCATGGCGTCAATCAGCCAAGTGGGCACGTCGATCCACAACCCTTTGGTGTGACGGATAAAGGGTGGACAATCGACTTCCACCGCATCCAGGATGTTGGCTCGACGATCGACTTTAAAGTAGCCCCACACGTACGAGGCGATGGTGACTTTGCCGTAGTATGCAAGGTAGGGCGATTCGCGCAGCCGGCGGATGCGGTAGGTCTCCATAGCATCCGTGTTGGTATGGTCGCGAGGACGCGTGTGATAGTTGACGTCAGCTTGGACCATCCTAGCGATCCGCGTTTCGTGGTTGATGTCTTTGCAGATGTACGAGAGTCCCTGGTGCATGAATACGGCGCCCTCGAAAGCCTCGAAAATTGCACGTTCAATCTCGACTTCTTCCATCACCTGCGCTCCACCCCGTCGACCAGGTGTATCGTCAATGTAGCAGTAACTCTCTTGTCTCGCTCCTCGAATCGCAACATCTCTCGCAGGGTTCGGACGAAGCTCCTCTCGACAGTAGAAGAAGCCCGTACCGTCCGTCTCGAGTCGGCTCTTGCAGAGCGTCGAGAGATGCGCACCAAAGTATTGCTCGTCATCCTCAATTGTGATGGGCATCTCCTCGGCGGCGCATTGCAGATGCGATTCGAGGATAAAGTCGTTGCCGAGATCGACCGAGAGCGCAGCGTCGGGTTGGAGAAAGATTTCGTCGGGGAAGTGCATGTAATGCTGATCCATGGGCCAGGGGTCGCCGATGAGCACGGAAAGCGAGTCTTTTTGTCTTCGACCCGCTCGGCCTGCTTGTTGGCGCAGACTCGAGATCGAATACGGGAATCCGAGCATGATGACTGCATCCAGACTGCCAATGTCGATACCAAGCTCGAGAGCGGACGTGGCAACAATACCCAGAAGCTGCCCTTTGAACATGTCCTGCTCGATCTTCCTTCTGTCTTGAGGCGAGTAGCCTGATCGGTACGACATAACCTTGTTCGCTACGTCGGGTCGATCTTCGAGCAAGAGATCGTTGCGCACTTGACGCATGACAATCTCGCACGTCCTTCTTACTTTTGTAAAGATGATCGTCCTTACGCCGCGCTGAATCAGATGGCGGAAGACCTTGCTCACCTCGGCATACGAGCTGACCCTTCCCTGCGCCGGATCCGACTCATCAATGTAAGGCGGATTCCAGATCAACCACTCCTTTCTCCCTGCTGGCGATCCATCCTCTGTCACTACATGGACATCCTCAACCCCAAACAGCGTCTGCATATGCTGCTTTGGATTCGCTACCGTCGCTGAACAGCTCACGAACTGCACTGTGGTATTCCCCAGCGCGCTGCAGATCCTACGCAAACGCCGCATGATGAAGCTGACATGAGCGCCAAAGAGGCCGTTGTAGATGTGCAGCTCATCGACGACGACGTATTTGAGGTTTCGCAAGAAGCGTCGCCACAGATCTTCACTGGGCAGGATGGACTGATGTAGCATGTCAGGATTGGTGAAGATGACACTGGCGCGTTCGCGAATGTCTTTGCGAAGATCTTTGTCCGTGTCGCCATCGTAAGTCGCGACGATTGCACCTTCAACGCCTTCACAATTGGCGATGAGATCTTGAAGCGACCGCCTCTGGTCCTGTGCGAGGGCTTTGGTCGGGAAGATGAACATGGCGGTTGAATCGCCGTCCTGCTCGATGGCGCCGAGGACGGGAAGCTGATAGATGAGCGATTTGCCGGATGAGGTAGAGGTGGAGACAATGACGTTCTTCTTTTCGTGCAGTGCATTGAGGGCTTCCGCTTGATGAGCGTAGAACTGCTCGATTCCATGTGTAGCATAGAGCGCATTGACGACGCCTTGAGAAAGGAGGTAGTTGAGCTCACCTGTTTTCGCGGGTCGCTCGTCGAAGACTTTGTGTCCACCAGGCACGATCTGATCCTTCCACCAAGGCGTGATCTTCATCTCCTCGATGACCGACGAGATGCTGGGCCGATGCTCCGGGTTTTTCATAAGAAACTCTAATCTGATGCGCTTCTTCTGTGGTGTGTCGCCTTCCGTCCTGCTCGCCGTTTCTGGGTTGAGTGGCACATGGTCATGTGCTGCATCAATGAGCAACTGCACCGGATCTTCGTCCTTTGCTTTGCATGCAGCGAGAAGCTCCAATACAGCTTGCTCGAATTTGAAGTTGCGCTTGTTGATGAGCTTCATCATCGATGCCGTTGACGGCAGCGAGTAGAGTTTAGGATTTGCCTTCTTCTTGGCTTTCGGATTGGCGGGATTCCTGTTTGGACCGCGACGCATTCCCGGACGGCCACGAGCAGTGGCTTTGGGACCTTGCAGCGTGCCATCGTTGAATTCAAAGAGGAGCACGTACTCATCTCGAGCTCTCTGCTTGCCTTTGGCTTGCAACTGCTGCACCTCCAACTCTGCAGGAGGTAGGAGTGGACCCTGTGGTCCACCTTGGACATCCGCATCGGCCACGTCTTGAAAGCCACCGCCACTAGTTGCGAAACCGGCCGAGTCCACCGTCGCCGCGGCAGCCGCAGCTGCGATTGCCAAAGCATTCGGATTGTCCGGAATATATGGATCGCCTTCCGCGATCCTTTCCGCAGCTCGTTCGTACAGCTCATCCCTGAATTGCGTCCTGGATTTCTCCTTCCTCTTGATCGTGTTGCTCGCCGGATCCTCCGCATTCGCCCTGCTATCCATATGCACCTGCAGCATGTCATGCTCGACGTAAGCAAAATGGATGAGCTCTCCGCAAAGACTCTTGATCTGAGCAATATCAAAGATCTGCAGTGGACGCTTGGTGAGGCCCTCGACGCTGCTCTTGATCGTGTCGTAGGTGGTAGCCATGTGCTTGCGTGCCGAGCAGAAGGAGTAGACGGTATTGATGGCGCGGAAGGTTTTCTCGAGCTCGAGAAAGTGCTCTGGCCAGGGATCTGTACGTTCAAGGACGGGCTTTTCAGTTGGTGGCACTTCGGAGGCGGAACGTGACATGTCGGAAGGCGCGGCTGAGGGCTGTCTGCCGACGAGTTCATCACGTGAAGCTGAGCCTGAGGCAGAAGCTGTGACAGATCGAGCATTGCGACCTCGAGCCTGCCTCTTGCCTTTTGCTGGCGGAGTGACGGGATGCGGAAATTCTGTAGTCGCTCGAGGAGGGGATGCAGGTGGCGGCATCACCTCGGCCGCCGGAGGAGCAGCTGGTGTTGCAGTCGTTGGCCGATTGAATTGAGCTGAGGCGTTTGATGGCGGATCAACAATTTCGAATCCGTCGTCGTCTTCATCTTCTGACTTGATCTCGATGACGTTTGGCTCATCTTTGACAGCCACAGCAGGTAAAGCTGCTCGACGAGACAGGGTCGGTGACGCAAGCAGAGGATCGTCCTGGTGCTGCTCGTCCTCTGATTTGACTTCTTCGACCGCAGGGACTGACTTTCGCTTGCCGTCCCTGGACCCCACTGTCGACGCTTTTGGTGTAGCCTGGTTCGCAGATGAATTGCTTGCGTTCTGACTCCTGATGCGGGCTTGTTCAACTGCATCAGCCACCCTCCGACTTGCGGCTTTCCTTCTTGTCTCTGATGGCAACTCCGTTGGGTCTGCTGGCTCCGCAGTCTTTTCCGGCGCTGTCTTTGCAAGTCTCGTATGCTCGCGTTCGAAGTTTGCCGGAGCGGGAGTGGCGGATGCCCTACCGAGGAACAGAGGCTCCGCATCTTGCTCTTCCGCATCGCTGACTTGTTCGGCACTTTGGCTTTCTCGCTCCTGCGCGGCTTGAGCTGCTTGACGCCTCGTCGTCCGTGGTAAGCCTGCAACATTTTGTCGAGATTGCGTACGCTTGTGCAGGATCCTTTGACCCTTCCGGATCAGTTTCGGCATGGTTGGTATCGTTTCATTTGCGCATCGTGGAAAAGGATAGAATGTGAGGAGAGTAAGAAGACAGGAAATGCTGAGTCGGTTATGCTTTCGCTTGCTGAATATGAATATGCCTCCACACACAGTCCTCCGTGTAAATGACATTTTTATTCTTCTATTTTAGCTCAGATTTTGATGACCCGCATTTTTGATGAATTTGATGAAGTTCAGGGTCCTGAACCGAAATCCGAGTAAACTGCAGTTGAGAGTTTGATGTCGTCCTTGGCTCTTGATCATCATCATCATCATCAACAACTCATCCGCCATATCCACACAAGATGCCACGCCTACGAACCTCCCGCTCGACCCCACCTCCTGAAGGCTTTGACGAAATCGAGCCCATTCTCGACTCGTATGATCGAAAGATGCGAGATGCCGAAACACAAGATACCGAAGCCAAACGCAAAGTCGAAACCCTCTGGCCCATCATCCAAATCAACCACACAAGATCACGCTACATCTACGACCTGTACTACAAGCGAGAAGCGATCTCAAGAGAACTCTACGATTGGTTGCTCAAATATCAATATGCGGATGCAAAGTAGGTGCTCACCAGGTCATGATTCAATACGGAAAGGAAACTCACGCTCATGATGACGTTTTTTTCACTTGGTGGATGTTGTGATGGTATAGTTTGATAGCAAAATGGAAACGAACAGGGTACGAGAAGTTGTGTTGTGTTAGGTGCATTCAATCAAGAGTAAGCTTGCTCTCTCTCCCTTTCCCAAACAGATCGAATATCTGTACTGACTCGCCTTCCTCCGCATCTCTGATGTTGACAGGATATGAACTACCAAGGATCCACATGTATCTGCCGCGTACCAAGAGCCCAACTGCGAGCGGGGACAGTAGTCGAATGCGTCCACTGCGGCTGCAGGGGCTGTAGCTCCTCAGATTAAACAACCCCGAATACAACCCGCATTCTAGATACACAACAACCTCGTTCGAGACTGAGTCAACATTCTTGGTCCAAGTGAGCTTCATAAACCCATCAGCAGCTGAGCGGGACCAGTTCGAAGATGCAATGAGACGTGGCCAAGAGTCGTCATTCCTCGAGTTGACGCGCTGTCGAGGCAATTCTCAGGGCGTTCAGACGTTCAGCTCGTCCGACTCAGCACCCACCAACCACACCCGACCCGCAGCTCGACTTCCGCAACCTGCCGCACCCCAAACCAAAATCTTGACCCGCGATGCTCCGTGTGGATGGGATGCATACATTAAGAAACACGGGACAGATACAAAACACGACGAACAAAAAACATGATTGAGACTGAATCAAACTTTGTGGCTAGGCTGGGGATTAGAGATAAAGAGAGAGAGAGAGTTCTGCGACTTAGTCCACACGCATTGGGCTTCCGGGAACAATGCCCGCGGCGTGCGCACCGTCCACAATGGGATTTCCAAGATTATCCAGACGAGGCGTAGCTGCACCCCCGGCCTTATTCCTGCGACCCAGCAAAGTAGCATTGCCCATATTGAGCTCAAAGCCACGCTTCCTCGTCGAATTCTGCCCACGGTCTCGTGGTCCTGCACGGCCATCGTACAATGCCGCTTCGGCCAGACGACGGTCAGCTCCACCACGACCCTGGTATTGCTGAGCTTGTTGTTGCTGCTGCTGCTGCTGCTGTTGCTGGTGATGACGCTGCTGCTGCTGTGATTGCGCCGAGGCATCCTTGTGATGACGAGCACCACGCTGGTTCTCGATCGCCTGACCAGCAGCATCTCCATACTTCCTACGAGCCTCATCCGCCTCGTCGCTCTCATCTTCCTCGTTGAGCTCGCCGAGAGGATTGGCGCCACCCGCACGCTTCCTTGCACCTTCCTCCTCCATACGATGCACAGCATAGGTAACATCGAACGCCTCCTTGAGTCGGTTGATGCCAGGCGACATCATAGCGTTGCGAGCCGCATTGCCCGTCTTCATCGAAGCCAGCAATGGCGAGTCGAGAGGCATCTCGGAAGCCTTGGCCAAAGCAATGTCGGCAGAGTTGAGATCAGGGATGGGATCCTTGACGTTGCACCAGGGGTGTCGCAAGAACTCGTCGATCGTGTATCGCTGGCGAGGATCGACGCACAGCAAATGTGTAATCAAGTCCTTCGCAGAGGAGCTGATGTCGTCCCACCATGGACTCAAGAACGTATAGTAGCCCTTGGCCACCTTCTCTGTGAGCACCGAGATCGACTCGTCGTAGAAAGGAGGGAAACCGCAAAGCAACGTATAGAGCACACAGCCGAGCGCCCACATATCGACCGACTTCGAGTACCTCTCATCCTTGACGATCTCGGGTGCTGTGTAACCCACAGTACCGCACGGTGTCATGGTGCTTTCTTCCCAAACGACCTTGCTAAGTCCGAAGTCGGCAATCTTGACACGGCCAATACCACCGCCACCGATGCCGGGCATGAACTCGCCTTCATCCTCCTTCTCCTCGTCGTAGGGACGCTGAATCGGTTGCTTGGACGGGATGATCTTGATCGACTCGAAAAGCAAGTTCTCAGGCTTGATGTCGCGGTGAACGACACCGCGCTCCTCGTGCAAGTATCGGATAGCATGAGCCACTTGCAAGATGACGTGGCGAGCGAGCGCCTCGCTAAAGTAGGTGAGCTTGACGATCTGGTGGAAGAGTTCACCGCCCTCCATCAACTCGAGCACCAAGAAGTAGTGTTCGCGCGATTCCGAGAAAGAGAGGAGCTCTACAATGCCGTCGTGCTTGAGGTTTCGCATGATCTGAACTTCCTTGAGGATGTTGGCGCGCTGTTTTGGTCAAAAAGAGCAAAAGACGAGTAGGAGAGTCAGCACGTGTTTCGACGTGACCAAGAAGCGAGAAGAGCAGAACAGGAAAGAGGTGATGGAAGAGCGAAGGGAGAATGGGTTGATCGAGGGCGAGCACGCCGCTCTCTGGCCATGAGTGCGGCCGCAAAGCGACATAGCTGCTGTGCTGCCTCTGGGAAGTCAAGCTCACAACCCTGCAGCGAGGAAGGGTGCAGAGCTGGGAGATGGCAGTCGTGCAGTGATAGGAGAAGCAGAAGGTAGAGGGAGGGATGTGTGCTGAGGAAATGCAGTAGGGTTGAGCGGGTAAGGAATGAGGGGGTATACATGATGTGCGTCTCGACAAGCTATTGGGGGTGTTGAGTGATAGATGTGCGACAGGGTTCCATGAATGGGGCTAGGTGGGTACGGGAGGGCCACGGGAGTGAACAGGGAGGAATGAAACGGACCTCTGTGACGCGGTTCTTCTTTCTGAAGTTGGGGTCAAGTCGATCCTGTGAGGCCGTAATAGTGTGGTCGATGTAGGTATACATGATCGTCGGCGAGCAGGTCGATCGCCGAATGGTTGGCAGTGGTTTGGACGATGGGGGAAGCAAGATGTGGTTAGTTTCCGCCGCCTCTTGAATGGCTCGATGGTAGATGCCTGGTCTTGCGTGCGCCGTGGCTGCTAGAGGTCGAGCTTCGATCGGCGTGGCATACAATCCACGAAGCTCCTTGGCAAAGGGCTCCGTGGTTGCGCCACGGCACCACAAAGCGGAAAGGTGCGGGCTGCTGCAGAGGGTGAAGCAACATAAGCATGCTACAACCACTACATGCAGCCAGCACACTGTATTTCGCATCATTCTGCCGCTTCCATTCTGCGCTGAATCTGTTCCTTGGATCAAGAGGCGAGATCGAAGCAGTGGAAGCGCACAGCTCTGATGGAGGTATGTGCGTCTTGCTACCGATATGGAGAGCCTTGGCCAGAGGCTTCCATGTCGATAGGTCAACGCAGCGGTGCAGAATTATGCAAGCCGTGACTCGGCAAAGGCTGACAGAGCCTCGCCTTCACCGAGCGACATCCAAGCACATTACTGCCGGAGGTCCAAGGACCTCTGATTAGATACGGAACGGAAACGAGACAACGAAAAGGAAATGGTAGCAAACCACGGCGCGAACGAAACGGAGCAATGCAACGAACGGAAACGAAACGAAACCACCACGACTGAGACTTGAAACGGAACAAGACTGAACTCTGGTACGCACCTGGTTGCTATTCAACTCGTACTTGCGGACGACCTTGATGGCGACCTTTTGACCGGTCTGGCGATCCCTTGCCTTGTAGACATTGGAGAAGGCGCCGTCACCCATCTTCTTGATGAGCTGGAAGCGCTCGCTGAGACCCTCGTAGTATGGCATCTTTTCGGAAGCCTCGCGCTCCTCGGCCACAATACGTTCGGCTTCTCGCTGGTACTGCTCATTCGCTCCAACACCCTTGGAAGTACCAGCGGCAGGGACAGCGAGGTGATTGCCGTTGGTTGATTGCTTCATGTCGCGGGATTGTTGGTGTTGAGACTGGGAAGCTGCTTGCTGTTGTTGATGCGAGGATGATGTTGTGGAGGACTGTGCGGCGGCGGCGTGTGCTTGAGAGGTAGCGGCTGGTGCCGGCAACGCTTTGTCCTGAGGAGCGAACCCTGCCTGGTTGGCGGTGGTGTTGGAAGCTGTGGATGCGCCGTTCCTGGACGAGGAGCTGTCGGCTGGGTGAACCTGGATCGATGGACCTGCTGAAGGGTCGTTCTGTATCGAGTCAAGCATGGGTTGGAAAGTAATAGGAATTAGCAACTTGTCCGACATGGTCATTCAGGGTGCAACCTAAGCGGCATGCAAGGGAATGTGGGAGAGTGGTCGTTATAGCGTCATGTTGGCAGGACAGTGATTTGGCAGACGTAGAGTTGAAGCTGATCCGTGTGCATCGGTCGAACGCCCTCGGAAAACGCAGCGAAGTGGTGGTGCGTCGTTGACGAGCAGCCGTTTTGGAGTACCGAATTCGCTGCAATGAAGGTGGTCCGCAGCGAATCGAGCCAAATCTAGCCAAAAAATGACTCCGATACGCTTGATTCCGATTCGTTTTCGGAGCTGAGCGAGAGCGGCTATGAAGTGAAAGAGAAAGATGAACCTAGAAATGAAACTTACCGTCAAACCTTCTGGCGCTTCGCGAGCTGCCTTTCCGTGTCTGATAAAGTTCTTGAATTGCTCCAAAACGGGCATTGTGGTGTGGTGGCGTCGATCAAAGGAGGTTGTAGGACAGAAGAAGAGAGGACGAATCTGCAGCCAGTGGCGTTTTCAGATTCGTGACCAGAGCGGGGCGATTCGTCTTATAAGTCGCTTGGATCGATCTTGATTGTGACAGCTAGAAGCGATCGGTGTAGCTAGCTAGAAAGTGGTAAGCAATGCCGTGCGTGGAATGATACTGCAAAGTCGAAATGCTAAGTGACGACTGGTCTGCTGATACGATGTGTAGGCAACAGGTAGTGATGAGGTGTCGGTGATGATTGACTATGATGGTTGTTGAGGCGATGCAAATGCAAGTCCGAAGCGATGCTGGAGGATGATGCAAGGTGATGGCGATCGAGATGGACGAAGGTGGTCGTGAAGGAAGGAGATGAAGATGAAGACGAAAGACCTCGAGACTGTTTGCAAGCAAGCAATGCACGAGGGCAGGTAGATTTGGATGACCGAGACGAAAAGGTGGGAATAGAAAGGATGACCTGCGAGCTGTAGTCGTCGGCACGAGGGACTTTTGTACAAATCAGTTGTATCGGCGTCGGAGGAGACTATAATGTTGCGGGAGAAGGAGGAGGAGCAGGAGGATGAGGATGAGGACCCGGGATTGACGTCGAGATGCAAGATGCGCGCTTGTAAGCTTTGTTTTTGGGATTGAGTAGAGCGAGGGCGGTGTGCAGGATGACGGAGGATGTCAAGGCACAATGGCGGTAGGTCAGTCAGCGCCAAACGATTTGCACACGAGGCGGAGTGAGAATGAGGAATAAGGTAGGGTGAGGCGCGGAAAGTGATGATGAGGTCAGGGCAAGAGGTGAGACTTGACCAGGCTCGTGGGAAATGCGGGCAGGCGAGGTGATGTGAGAGTCGGAATATGGAAGATTGTCGACGTCGAAGTACAGATTGAACGCAGCACTGTAGTCAGTGTATGCGCGTCAAAGTAGCTAGAATGGACAAAGCAGGAGACTAATGACTGTTGTTGGAGAAACGGACAGAGGAGGTGTGGTGTGGTGTGACGAAACCCTTGGACGAGGAAGGAAGGGCCCTGCAGTAGAACAACGTCAGACGGTTCGCTTGATTGTGAGAGCGTGGGTTGGGTCGGGCTGATGGAGTAGACAGTTGTCGGCCTGTGAAGGGCTCGCCAAGTGATTGCTGTGCGTGATAGAGGAAGGGGTGCGTTGAGCGGAGAAGAAGCAATTGCTGCGGCTTCGAGTCAAGATGAGGTGTAGGTGCAGATGGGAAATTGAAGACCAAAAATAGTAGAATAGAAGCTGTTGGTACAGAGTCAAGCCTATGACACAGGGCGGCAGCAGCAGCAGCAGTAGGGGCAGGCACAAGGTAAATTCAATCCGAAGAGAGTCGAGGAAGGGCTCTGGGGAAAATCACAGATGCAGAGGGTCGTCACCGGCTAGCCAAGGGCAGGGGAAGAAGCCTGCTGACGCTGTACAGTGTGGCTCTGCTGCTGCTGCTGCTGCTGCTGCTGATGATGCTGTTGATGACGACGATGATGCGGTTTCGCGCGCTCAAGTTGCATTTTCACTCGTCCAGAAGCCATGATGACGCCAAAATCCAAAATCCTACTCTAAATCAAAATTTGACGTCTGCAAATCACTGATCAGAAAAAAGGACTTTTGGCTGCAACCGAGATAATGCCTCGGCCGCCTTGCCTGCAGACATACAGTAACTTACTATAACAGCGCTTAGAGCCACAGCGTCATGTCCCTGTTGTACCAGCAGGCCTCTTTTGTAATAGCACTACTTGCCAAGTCTTGCAATGAGCCCTGTACAATCATCTTGGTTCACGTTAGTGGCCAGAGGCGACAAGGTGTGAAGAAGCTAGAGTTGACAATAAAGCGATGAGCAGTCCAAGTTGTGTGAAGAGGAAGTGGTGACGTGCGGCTGATCAGTCGTCTGTCGTCACCTCGTCCAGCCAAATTGAGTTGGAATTGGAATGGCCATGACGAAGCGGCGGGGCTGACTACAGTACAGTAGATGGGCCCCAACATGACCAACCCCAAGGTAGATCCCAAAACTAGAAACTAGCAGCTTTTTTGTTGCTTGGGACGTCCAAACTGAGCCGAAGCGTGGGAGTCCGCCTTTGGCCACTTTCAAGACTTGTCTGCCGAGGCCTTCAAAGTAAGAGCTGTTAGTTATGGCGTCCGAGGTTAAGCTGCAGCATACACGTATATTCAACGGTGATTGGTGACGAATACTTGTAACCGTGGTTCAAAATCCAATTTGCTCAAATTTGTATTCCACCCGAGTCACGAATAAAGCTTTCGCTGCTTGGTGATGTAATAGACCAGCCTTGGTTTTTTGCACGCCTTTCGGCTTGATATCGACTTTGCAACTCAAGTCGGACCAAGCTTGCTAGCCGTCAGATGGACAAGCTTGCCAGCCAGTAAGGCTTTTCTGGTCGCACAGCCTCGCCTCGATAAGGTTGATCTCGCAACGCAGCCAAAGACAAAGATAGCGGAGTTGCAATTGATGCATCTCGACCACCACCACCACCACCACAAGCCGGCATCAACGGCATGACGCTCTTCCGCATCTCTTTGTGCAGTCCAAGATGAACCATGCTAACTACTGCACTGTACTGTACTTGGCATTGATTGCTGACCGCGACTCAGAACGAACCCGTCTTATGCATGACGGTCCTTCACATACTGTACTACTGTACATACGAGCCTCACTCCCCCTCCCTTTCAGCCAGCGAGCTACCACGTCTAGATGGGCTCTCTTCCTGCCATCACATTATTGACTGCCCTTGGCCCACGCGCTCTCGACACGGCATCCACGTGGCCCCAACCGGATCGTCATCCAACAGCGAATCCCTGAACATGCAACATGCCGTACCAGTAATCACCTGTCTGTGTTGTACTCCGACTTCCGTCCTCGTCCTTGCCATGGTCGTTCCGTTCAATTCCACGCCCAGCGTTCATGCAAAAGGTTTCAGCACAGATTGAGCATCGAATCTTTTGCCTCGTGCCCATTTAACAATCTTTATCTATTGAGCTAAATGTACATGTTGCCATCACCCAGCACTGCCAAATTCGCGGCTGGCTTGATCCGTCTGGAGGCAGCAAAGTCCAAGATAGTTGGCCCGGCTGTTGTTGCAGACGTCTGTGCACCACTGAGACCTGTCAAGCTAGCTAGCGTTTCAGTTGCGCTTGGTGACAGTCGTGCCGCTCCAAGAGAACCGTACAGCTGGACGTGCGATTGGAAGCTCACGTCCTCGAGCAACGCCAACATTGCTGGGATGTTGCTGACCACAGCCTGGTGAGATGTACGAGACAAAAAAGGCGAGCAAGAGGCGTCAGTCCAAGTCCTTCAGTCAATCCAATCTGACGCAAACGATTCATCGAGAGCCTCTCATCGCGCGGAGAAGCCGCAGAAAGTCATGCTGTCAAGTTAAACTTACTTTCGAGACGAAAGCGGCTCCAAGTCCACTTGCAGCTTCTGGTGATCGCAGTGGTGCCATACGTTTCGAGTCCACCTTGTGCTTGTTTAGGAATGAAGTGGACGCAAGATACCTGATGGGAGCGTCGTTACCAACCTGCTCCTCGCCGTCGCGCGCATACGGGTCGCGGTAAAGCTGTTCTTGCGGGCTATACGAATCAATGACCACGATGTTTGAAGGTTGAGTCGCAGCAATTAGGATATCCGCGACCTCATGGAAGCGGGATGCGCGCAGTTGCGGAGGAGGCGAAACCATGGCAATCGTTGCCTTCGATCCTAAAGCTTTGGTTATGGCCGCGATGGAACCGTGCTGTTCCATTCCTGCTTGCAACGAGAATTGCTGTACTGGTGTATTCCCGAGTGATGACAGGAACGCAGCACCAGCGTTTCCTGCCAGGACGATCAGCACATTGCCGTGTTCCAAGGATTCGCCTGTGTTTGCCACGATCTTGAAAGGCTCTTGCGGCTTTGTCTCATGACGATGGTCCTGCTCGAACTCGTCCTCTGAGCCTGACTCTAGCTCGTACTTTGGCGCGGCGACGTCACGGTTGACGGGGTCGAACTCCATTCTGGCAAGGGCCGTCGACAAAGAGGTATCTAGAGCGTGTAAGGCGACAGTGGACAGATTCAAGTTGACGCAGTAGCTGTTGGCACGTCTTGTATCGTTAGCCAGGATGGGACGCGCAATACATCCTTGTCGTCCTCGAACAACACTTCAGGGTCCAGCAAAGAGAGTCGTCAGCCAACTCCGACACCCGAATCTCAGAAATCTCGCGCGAGTCTTGTACTGTACTTCTTTTTTGGCGCTAATCGACGTGGGGGAACCACGTTTCTTCCTCAACGTGGGCGCAGTCTTGATTAATCGTCATTCAACGGCTTCTTTCAATTCATGTGTGCTGTGAATCTATGTGCACAGTCGTATTAACTCTAGAAAGCCGATCCGCGAGCCGAAAGCTGCCTAACTTCGTGTGCCGCAAGAAGCACACCATCGTCGAACCTCTCCACCGCCTGAGCACTTGAACTGCCAATCGGCACCCACGAGATGTTGTGGCCTACGCTCGCCAGGAAGTTGGCCGTCTCAGGATTGAAACCAGTGAAGCCAGGGTTGTGAGGAGCAGGCGATTCGACCGTGGTTTGGTTGGGGCTTAACTGATCGTGCCATCTCGCCGCAGCAAGCGCTTCCTGAGCATCCTTCTTGTTGAACAGCACATCGTGAGCAACCTGTGTGACGGCAGTGATGATCCTGCTGCCTCCAGCAGAGCTCAGACTGAGCTTGAGTTCGCCTGTTTTGGCATCTTCAGCGATGACAGCCGAGATCGAGCTGAGCGGTCGTTTGCCCGGACGGATGTAGTTTGCTGGGGTGGGAAGGTATCCGAAGAAGTTTGTCTGTCCAGGACTGCTGGCGTCATCGCACTCATTATTAAGAGGAAACCCGTGAGCTGTCATGAGTTGACTCCCCCAGAAGGTGTTGATGGTGGTAGTCAAAGAGATGGCCATTCCTTCAGCATCGACGACTGTAATGGCCGAAGTTCCGTGGTCATCAAGCACCTCCTTGTTCTCGTTGTAGGGGAAGTAGTAGTCCACGGGAAACGTGCGAGTATCACTGATCTTGTTCTTCTTCTCCTTGGACCAAGAAAGTTCGAGGTACTCGCCCTCCAGACGAGATACGTTCTTCACAAAGGCGGGATCACCATAGTTTGTTCGCTCGCCATAGCTGAACTTGTTTGACTCGATGAATCGATGCGTAGAGACGTTGACATCTTTGAGGTTCTCCTGACCATCCGAGTGGAACTGATCAACCGTTTGCAGAGTGGAAAGAACAACGGTTCCGGACGAAGGAGCTACCGTTCCAAAGATGTTGTACTTGCCATTTCGAAGAGATACGTTTCGAGGATGACGCCATTCGACTTCGTAGTTCCTCAGGTCATCCTTTGTCATGATGCCCTCTAGGATGCTGTTGTTGTGGATCGTGTTGACAATATCGCCAGCGATTTCACCAGCATAGAAGGGCTCAATCCCCTGATTTGCAATCAACTCGAGCGTCTGGGCAAAGCGCTCCTTTTTGATCGTGTCACCGTTCTGAGCGATCTGTCCGTTGGGGCAGTATACCTCTGCCCACAGAGGGTCGTTGCACAGGAACGGGTACTGTGTGGCATTGAGAGCGACAGCAAGCTCGGTAGTGACCTTAAAGCCCTCGCGATTGAGGGTAATCGCGGGCTGGAAGACCTCGGACCACTTGAGCTTACCATATTTGCGGTGAAGGTCCCACCAAGCCTTAGGCTCACCAGGCACACCCACAGCAAGTCCACCATAGAGCGAAGCGTTTTTAACAGGGTTTGCAGAGTACATGTCCTCTGTGGCAGCGGCAGGGAACACCTCTCGGAAGTCGACATGAATGTAACAAGCCGTGGTGCTGCACGCATCCTCAGTGTTGGATCGCTTCCGGTTTGTGTTGGCATTTTGAGAGATGGGAGATCGTAGGAGAGCATGTCCACCGCCTCCAAGACCAGAGTGATAGGAAGCGATCGAGCCAACACAGAGGGATGTACCGATGATCGAGTCGACAGCCGATCCACCTTGCTGCAGAAGCTGGACACCGATGTTGGAGCAAACGTCAACCTCTGAAGAGACAGCTCCGTGCTTGCCGTACACACCAAATTCAGGAGCGTTGCCTTGCGATGCAGCACCGTAAAAAGAAGGCTGCTGCCAGTTGTTTCGAGGAGCGAGGAAGCCGATCGGTGAGGCAGCGGCGTGCTCGCTGGTCACGGCAAGCAGGACTGCAACGAGCGCAGCCCACGAAGCTCCTTGACGTGCAGGCATGGTGTCGATTTTGATGAAAGTAGGATGAGGCTGCCGAATCAGCCAAAAGTCGACGAAGAGGGGGACACTTTGATGTATCAGAAGATTGGACGACAGAGACTTCACAGACGACGGTCTCATATAAGAGTATCACGACTTTGACGAGCGACACAATTGTTGAGGTGGGCCTGATACGGTCGTCGATTCAGGGTGTCAACCTATGAAGAACAAAACGGAGCGTGGCGTCAAGATGATTGGATGATTTGCATGCTCGGTCACGAGTCAACCCACTCGCTTAGCGTGCGAATGCAAGTGGGTGTCTGCAATCCGATAAGGGACCTCAACATCGGTACCGTACTGAGGCTTACAGTTTACTCGGGTATGCAAAAGTACATGTATGAGACACTCGCTTGATTTGCATCTCGCTAAAAAGTGTGCAGCAGATAGGCAACAAAAATACAGTACGTAGCCGCTCCCGTGTGTTCCCTTGGTCTGCCATCAGCCAGCCATTCAGAAGATTAGGGCCCATATTCTCGGCGTGTTCAGCAACGACGTTGTGGAAGCTCTTGGTTTCGACTGTATCACACTGAAACATTGCAACACAGCGCTTTCTTCAACATATCACAATGAATCACTGCAAGCTGTCCTTATGTCCGCTGATAATTGATAGCGAGACAGCATCATGCTCGAACGTGATCAATAGCCTGCTGCATTGTCATGATCACGGGCGGATTCGCACCACCAGGATAACGAGCCAATCCTCTCAACTTGACACCCTTGTTGTTGATCCTCCAGAAGAGATGCGCATCTTCCTGCCTCAAATTCCACTTCCTACCCAGCCTGCTGTTGCCCGGAATTCGTGTTGACACGTAGCGAGCGACGGGGAGGTCGACAAGATGAAATGGGCCGTGATCCTCTTCATGAGCAAAAGCCAGTGCGTCTTTCTCGAGTGTTCGGTGAGCGACAATCAGGTGCCCATAGTTAGGGTACCAATTGAAGACTTCAGGCGGCTCTGCATGATGTGCGTGGAGCTTGTGGCTTGCTAGTGTGTAGTACTCTGCCTCCGCTCGACTCAGTTTTGGTTCCGGATCGGACACAACACCGGAAGCCAGAATGATGAAAAGAAGAAACATGTAGTGACGAGTGGCGACCATGTTCGTCTTTGCATGGAGGGCGATCTTTCACTGATGGACGGCAAGATTGTTTCGACTTTGCTAGTCCTAATATATAGTGAGCACGAGGTCATCTGATGTACCGCTGCGACTTTGGTCATTTCGAGTGTTTCGGTGTCGATAGGAGTGAGAAATACAGTATGTCGCTGTACAACTGTCGTCGCTCATGCTTCAGCAGTAGCGGAGCTGCTGCGAGACACACTCTGAATCGAATTGATCATCCCATGGAAACACGACATGTTGTGTGACAATCCGGTCGTGATTGTTTGCATCCGTGTGACGTGTGCTTGGTCAACAAGCACAACTTTGCCGCTGACCATGACCATGACCATGACCATGACCATGAGCAAGAAACACGATAAGCAACGCGTGCAATGCTACTGAGCATACCAATCGATGGCCTCTTGCACCGATATTGTCTTGTGCGGTGTTGAAGTACCCGGCCAAAGATCCAGCCTATTTGAAAATGCGTGCAACAGAGATCGTTGCGTGAGAATGTGAGCGATTGTGATTCAAGATGGCTTTGTACTCATCACGTTGAGACGCAAACGTGACAGAGACGATGTGGAATTGGCAAAGGCAAAATCACGGTTCGGTCAAGACGCACATCTGTGGGCCATACGTCGCCGGTTCATGATATGAGATCATCTTTGTGGGTTGAAGAAAGCTCGGCTCGGCGACCAACAGAATCCAAATGGTGGTGATGACGGCGAAAGCGAGTGTGTGGTGTGTGACATGTGACTGGTTTTCCGAAGTCCCGAAGAGCAGCCGACGGATTCGGTCGGTCACGGCAATCTTTTTAGAATCACATTTGCGGGGATTCGCATCAAAGCGGAGTCTGTACACAGCCTCGAAGCCATCAAAGCTGCTCCTTGAGATCATTGTTTTCATGCACTTGGCTCGTTGTCCAACTCCACATCCAACACCCATCAGCGCTAGTCACCCTCGACACAGAGGACACAGCGCTGTCAGACGCCACGGCTGCAACGACGCTCACCCAAGTTTAGGCTACAGGCGCATATAGAGGGTCACTGTTGGAGCTTCCCATCAACCCTCCTCATCGGTCGACCGTTCTCGTAACGAAACCATCACTTTTCGAAATCTAATCAGCCCACATTGCGATTTCAGAAGATCATCCACAATGTCAGACAAGCTCGCAGCCAATGGTGGCCCTCCTAGCTACGATGCTGCAGCAGGTCCATCGGCATCCGAGCAGTCATCATCTTCTGCTCCATCTGCGAACCCAACCGCCGAAGCTTGGTCATGGTCGACCGCCGCCGCTATACCTTCGCTCGACAATGAACCTCCTACCACCGACAGAGGTAGCGACGCACTGTTGCTTCCTTGGCAGAGGGACATCACCCCCGAAAAGCTTCCTCGAGGTGTGACTTTGAAGGAAGCAACAGACCCCACCTCAGTGTACAGTAACACCAGGGTCGCACTCGAGTTGCCTCTCATCAGCTCCAGTCGTCGCATCCCCGGTCCTCCGACTCAGTCCGCTCCACTCCCGCCTTTCTTGCTACATTGTACGATCTTTGCTTCGTACGAGATGATTGCGCCGCATCCAGTGCCGTTCCGTTTGGTGGGATGTCCCGCCACGCACGGACGAGGGCATCCTTCAGCCACATCCAAGAACAAAGTCGCACAGTCTATGTCGAGGCTTCGCAAACGTCTCGGAGTGCAGATTCCACTTTCGTACATGGGGAGTCCAGGCTTCAATCCTTACCCGGCATCGTCGGCATCGCACGGGAACACGCTGGCATACTTGGCGCATCCGCATCCTCGAAATGGTGCCGAGATGACGGGGAGATCTGGTCAGGTTAGCCGATACCGACGTGTGAGCTTGTTCCAGGCTCAGGCAAGGGAGATGACGGGCATCGTCTCGCGACCTCTGGTTGAGCGTGTCTTGTCTGCGATGTATGCAGGTCAGGGCATCTTCAACCGTATGGCCATCTTCCCAGCTGAAGCGGTGCTTCGCTATTCCAGCAAAGGTCAGGACGCGGATGCTGATTCGACGGACAATGCTGATTCGAAACCTAGCTTCTTCTCCAAGCTCAAAGCTATGGCGAAAGGTGAAAGGGCAGTCGACAGCGGTAGCAACTCGATGGACGACAGCCACGCAATCGAGAAAGTGATGTCGGGTAGTAGCAATCGTCGCGAAGATACGTCTTCCGACGTACGATCAGTCAAGGTGGGTATGAACTTTGCAACGCTCGACCTGCTCGCACCTCCACCTCGCCTGCTCGAGACGGGAGGACCATACCCTGTAGAGATGAACAAAGCCTCCGATGCCGATATGGGAACCTCTGCTCGACTGATTGCTGAGTTTGATCGAACCACCGACGAAGAGAGGTTCAACAAGTTCCTCTTTGTTCCCACCGAGGAAGATCAGAGGTTGATGGCCGACATGCTTCGCGCTCTTGAGCGAAGAGGCGTCATCTGGGCTGAAGCAGGTCGCCTCATCACACCGAGCTCGCGCAATCCTAACCCTCGAGAAAGAGCAAGGTTTCTGGTCAAGTGTCTCGCGCCGGATCGCTTCGTCTACAGATGCAAGTTCTATAGGGGCCGAAAATTCGAGCCCATGCCGAGCGATCTAGAGCCCAAGGAAGTCAAGAAGTTTGGCGCGCCGCTCATCGTACATCAAGTCGTCGAGAGGACCGGCAATGAAGGCCTTGATCTCAGAGATCATCTGCCATCCCAACCCACCTTACCCTCAACCGGTGAATCTCCGACCACCGAGGAAGGAGGAAGGCTCGATTGGGAATGGGACGATGAGGATAATCTTGCCTTTGGAGGCCTTGCCGCTAACACGGAGGAGAAAGATGCCGAATTGCCGGACTACAAGTCGATGCAGAAAGAGACGCTTAGCGGCTACGGAATCGAGTCGCAGAGAGCGAAAGCGCTGATCGAGGCGGAGGAGGACTTTTTCAAGGGATGGAGTATTGGCGTCACAGACGAGCCGTTCAAAAAGGGTCAATGGGTGGAAACGTATGGTGTTCCTGCAGCCTTTGGCATTGCGTTCTAGTCCTTGACGTGATTGTTTGTACACATATACCATCTTCATGAAATGGGTTTTGGAGGGAAAAGCTTTCTGGTCGCTGACTGTGTGATGTTGCAGAGACGTCAACTTCCTTGATGGAGGATCTCACTCGTTGAAGAACTGTTGCGCAGCGCTCCAGGCCGTCTCGAGTGGTCCACCGATCTCCTTGAGAGCCTTCTCGAAAGCATCCGGCGTTGCACACTTGTACCACTGCATCGCTGCCAACACAATCACATCCGCATAGATTGCGGTCTGTGCACCGAGCCATGGACCCTGACTGTGTTTGTTGTCGTACAGCTCTGCAAAGGGCTTCATCACGTTTGCCAAGGTCTTTTCCAATCCTCCGTCTGCCTCTGCGATTTCTATAGCGTCTGTCTTCAACATTTCGAGAGGATTCTTGCCCCAAGACTCGGTCCGAGTCTTGATAAAGAATTGCTGCGATTCGGGTTCGAGGATGTGGTAGACTGCCGGGATGATGCATTTCCATCGATGGTTGGTGTAGAGGCCTGTTTTGAGGGCGGTGCGGGCTGCTTCGATTTGCTCCTTAGCTGCGGTGTTGGGGAAGAGCGACTGGGAGACGTCACCGCCGTTTTCGAGGTAGAGAGTTTGAAGGCGAGAAGCGATGGTGTCGCTTTCGGTGACCCATTCCTTGCCTCCCGTGGAGGAGGTTAGCGTGATGGCAGGAAGAGTATGACGACCCTCAGCAGGAGGAGTGACTCCAGCGGCCGACAACGTCGGGTGAATCTGAGCCATAGCCAACATGTGACGTTTGAAGGGGAGATCAAGCAGGCGGAGTGAAAGGTAGGTTCGGGCGGTATAGGGCGACCATGGCTCCGAGGTGGTAGTACAGGAGATGTCGTAGAACTCGATGGTAGGAAGTGCGGACATAGTTGCAAATGCTTGCTTGAATGATGATCAAGCGACAAACAGGTATGACGAGAAGATGCAAAGCTGAGCTTTATATGGAGAAGACCCTGATGGCTTGCTTTGCAAGGGCGCCTCGTGGGTTTTGGCTCGTGCACCCTTTCGGCTATGTAGATTCAACATCTGACAGAGGACGCGTGGACAAGAGCACAACCACAGAGGCTGGCAGTCACAAGTCACGGATCATCGACTTCAACTAGCTCTCGCAAAGGGCTCAGTCGTGCCTCGTGCTCACGCATTAGCATTTGATCAATATATTGTATTCGGAACAATGACGGTGGAATATGCAGATCAAGCGCGATATACAGACAAAGAACACTGATCCAAAGGGAAGGAAAGTAGAGGTACTCGAACATGGGGCTGCAGAAAGATACACTAGTTAACGTCTATTTCAAGATATCGATTATGCTCGTCCATCGGCAACGGGCAGCTCAACAAACAGCTAGCCAGCTCCACATACCCTCGATCTGCTTTTCTGGCTCCATGTCGAACAGATGGTCAGCACCCTTCTCTTCGATGACCAGCAGTGACTTGTCGTCATATCCGACGGCTTTCAGCGAGTTGATGACATGCTGCGATTGCGAGTGCGGAACTTTGGGATCCGAATCTCCATACGCGATCAACACTGGAACATCAGCCTTCTGCAGCTTGGACTTGATCAAGCTGGGAGTGCAGACCTGTGAGCCTTCTGACGGATCCAACAAGATGAGATCTGGGTATGTCCCCTCCTGACGAGCAAAGTTGTAAAGCGCAGCACGCACGGGGTTGCTAGTAGGAGGCGCTTCGGTGCGGATCTTAACCGACGAGTCTTTGAGCAGCTGATGATGGGAATCGAGACATCTTTGAAGATGACCCTGTTGTTCCAGAGGCTGCTTCCCGATTTCCTTTCCATCTACGGCCCATGAGAGCGGCTTCTGTGGTTCGTAGAAGAACGGGGCAAGTTTTTGAGTGACAGTGGTGATGGCATAAATGGCGAAGACGGCACTGGGAGGGAGCGGTATGCGTTTGGCTTGTTCATGAAGACCCAGACCGAGCAGCAGTGCAGGCCAGCCACCGGCACTCGAGCCACCAAGAATGTACTTGTCAGAAGAGACGCGATCCGACGTGAACCCGGACGCCGAACGAGCTTCAAAGCTCAAGGTCCATCTTATCGCATCGGTGATGTCCTCGAGCACCTCTGTTATCGAGACCTGTGGGCACAGGCGAAAGTCGGGAGCTATCAATGCCAAATTGTGCTTTGCGAGAGCTTCAAGGAAGTGTGGTGGGATGAACTTGCGCGTGCCTTGAAGAAAGCCTCCGGTGTGCACCCAGACGACCGGAGTCAAGGTGGATCGACCATCGGGAATGTAGACATCGACGGGGATGGTGGTCTGCTCGCCGTCGGTGTTTGTGAATGTCTTGTATGTGAATGTTTGAGGTGTTGGCACCGACATGTTGGCGTATGGTGAAGGGACAGGAAGCAAGGGAATATGAAAGAGGATAGTCACCAACCAACTCCTCTGTTGTGGGGAAGCTTTCGAGTACATAGCCGGGCTTGCTCCGCGGTCACCCTTCCGTCCAGCGGCTGGCCCGAGCAAATTCTGAGCAGAGGAACTGGCGATCTCACAAACAGCCACTAAAAAAAATAGCACCGCGGCTCGCCTCTTGAAAAGGATGCCGAAGTGCCGAAGAAGTCATGCCAAGTGTGGCTTGCAGCTTCGTTGAAATCGGTCCTGCCCGATTCGTGGAAAGAAGCCAACTTGTGAATCTCCGGCAGAGAAGTGTGCGTTGTGCGTGCTGCGTGCAATCTGAGGTACACTCTCTTCCGACTGCCGAATCAAAAGATGCACACTTTCTTGCGACCTTCAACTTCATCTGCCACAACCGTACCAACCACACTCCCTCTTGCTATCCGGTCGATGCTCACCAAGCTTCACGAGCGATAGACCTAACGAGCATTAGCATAGGAGCTCCTTCACCAAATCGTACACTCTCTCGGTCGACAACGCATATACCATCGGCCGACATCACTAAGGACCTTAGCTCGCTCTACCTACATTTGGCTCGACTGATCCGTTCCGCGAGGAGCATTGCCTGGATACTGAGAAATCTACAAACGAAGGTTACGATCGCACCAAAAACATCAACGTTCATCGCCAGTGTATAGCAGTGCAGCACAGAGGATGCTTGCCGCACTGACTGTCTCGATTCCTCGTTAAAAAGCCACGCTGCTGGTGCACAGGCAAGTCAGCTTGCTCAGCTCATCTTCGGCTCCTTCCGCACCGAGGCTGCGCCTCAGGCTCAGCTCAGCTCAAAACACCAGCTGCCGCAATGGCGATCACACTGCAAACAGTGTTGCCGCAGAACGTTCTGCCTCGACCACCCACACCGAACACAGCCTCACCCAACCCCGGCATTCGCTCTGCCATCACACAATTCATCCCTGCATCGCCTGATGCTAGCATAGAAAATAATGGCTTCACAACACCCACCCAGGAGCTGAATCTCACCGGTTTTGCTGGTCCAAGCTCTCCTGCACGTGGAGCAGGCTCTAGCTCCCTGGGCGGCGTGAAAAGTCCCAGTCTAGGGGCAATCTCCATGGGTAGAAAGTCTATGTCTGCTGGAGCGGGCTCGAGGAGAGGCATTGCGCATAGCAGCAAGATCTTGGGCGTCGACAAGGAGAACGACGAAGTATTTGCGCTGGCACAGCTGACAAACGGAAAGGTAGACGTTTCGTTCGAGGGCACGCTCGGACAGCCTCCAGTGTCGGCAAAAACAAAGGGAAAGGGCAAGGGTCGAGCGACGGAGATTGAAGACGCTGACGATGTCGCATTGTTTGACGTGGATCTGGAAGCCGGTCAAGCGCCAGCAGCGGGATCGTCGACACGCGCCGGGAGGCTCTTGCATTCAATGCCGTGGAAGAAGCCTGCTAAGACGCCGTCGAGCTACATCACATCCAACGGTCACGACCCAACAATTTCGTCTACAGTGGATGCAGCCAGGGAGGACGATTCAAGAGACGACTCACTGGACTTTGCCCGAGCCAAGCGTGAGAAGTCTCTTGATGAGCAAGAAGACTACAATCGAGATGAAGAGGGTCTAGGCGTATTCGACGATGACAGAGCTCAATTGCTATATGCTGGCTCGGCAGATGAAGCAAGATCCGGCTACTTTGCGCCAGGGGATCGAAGCTTCGGCTACAATACGTTGCAAGGCGCTCCTGGTGCGAGTGGATACGGTGGCGCGGTAGGGTTTGAGTCGGTCACATGGAGAGAAGGCGGGTGGATGGCGCTGAGCAGCGCATTGGTAGCCGTATTGATGGTCGTGGCGATCCTCATCAGTCTGGACATTATCGATTGGCCCGGTGACGGTATTGGGAAGCTCTGAGGCCCTGTCAGCAAGCCTGTTCACTGCATACTTTACTCAACGCACTCCTTCAATAGCATCTTCGCATTTGTATTTGTATCTCGAAGCAATCTCAACTCTGAAATAGACACCGTCTTCATCTCTTGCAATCGGAAGGAAGGGACACGCTGACTTGCAGCATAAAAGGTGCAATCTTCTCAGTACGGAGATGATGCGAACGGTAAAGAGGTGCCGTCCACCAAGGCCTTTGTTGAAGCCTTTTGCGTACCACAGCGCTCAAATCCGAGTGTAGAGTAGGCTGGCTCAGCATGAAGACAAACACTTGTTGTCGTGCTTCCTGAGTCGGTCCAACGGTGACTTGTTACCCGAGTTGATGGCGGTGACACGCTAAGCTCACCTCGGCAATCTTTTTTTTGTCTGCAATAACTCGTATTTCGTTGGATGCGAAGCGTCAACGTGACCATGCTTTGCAGTTGTTGCATTCTGGTGCCGCTTGTTGATTGCCGCGGAATGATAAGATCGGTGTTGAGGGTCCGCAAGATACCCCGTCCTTGGTCTCGAGGTTGCGCACTGTACTGACATGCGGCGTGACATGTACACATGGCAGCAAAACCAGTGGCGTTCGAGAAGGAGTGGAAGGAAGAATCACCATTATTCGGGTTCGAAGATGCACATTCTGATGCAGGCGGCTTTTGATGCACCGCCGCTTCTTCTTCTTCGCATGAGAATACCTACTCGGCTCGAGACCCTTGGGTACCATTATTGTACTGTAGCTTAGCTCGATGCATTCAGGCTTCGGACATCCGTGTTCCGTTTGCTCGACCTTCAACAGTGTCGAAGAGAGCAAGCCAAAGCCTGTAAACAAGGTTCGGCGGAAGGCATCCTTCCACGCCAGAGTTGATCATGCTGCGTGACACCAAAGCTTAAACTTGGGATCTTCTCACGCACCAAGGTTACTCTTGTGTCCCAAGCAAACGGATCACCTACACCCGTCCTCTCCTGGCAGGCGAGATGCATCGTGATCATTCTGATACTTGCTGTCCATCTTTCGAATGAGATTCTCAAAACTGATCGATCTTGTCATATTTGATTCGTATGACTGACTGCTGTCAAAGCGAGATGCTGGCGGTGGGAGCGAATGAACTTGGCGCCGAGACACGAGCGGATCCCACCGAGGGAGGATAGAGATTGAGGGCATTAAATTAACGCATCAAAAAGATAAAAACATTTAATGGAGTGGACCCTTGAAGACGCAGATCAAACCTGTGGCGCACGTTGACAGATTCCTCGATATTTTTCGGCAAGAGGAACATGAGCAGTGTCTTTTCAATTAGCGCAAACAGAATATTCAGTGCATTTTGCCAATCCGGCACGTTTTGCCCAGAATTCGCTCGGAATGTCGCTTCCACTATGCTCTTCACAGCCTCAAGCCAACCCAACTCATACTCTGCCCGCTCTCTTGAACGTCGGCATTCGCTCCAGCTCCCACCTCGCTGGTACTGATGTCTGAATCAGTCTGTTCCTGTGTGAGATGGATAGCCAGAATCGTTCCTCGGTCTCGCTTCGAGCGACTGCCATAATGCATGTTCTGCTGGAAGCCGTAACCTACTGCGGGGTATGGCCCTCATGATGTGACCTACATATAGGCATGCTAAGAGACTCTAGCTCGAAAAGATCCTGAATCCCAACAAGCCCTTCAACCTTCCTTTACTGGCTCAGAGACTCGTCAAAGAACACTAGCTGCTCCCCCTTCCTGCCATCAGAGTCCCCATCCTACCATCACCATCCCCGCCATTCCCTAGATACTCGATATGAAGTTCCTTTCGGTGGCATCGACCGTGGCCGTCGCGGCATTCTCGGCTTCAAGCGTCTCGGCTGCCGTCCTCGAAGCAGCAAAGACCGACTATCCCCTCGGTGTTCAGCGTTCGATCGAGGCTCGTGATACTGAGCGCCTCTTTGCTCGCGACAACACGGCGCCCACCTCGCCGCTGACCAACTACCAGCAGTACTCTTACCCGGCACAGCTCGCTCAGGCAGCTTACTGTGGTCAACCCGTTGGTGCCACTGTCGGCGACGCTACGCTACTCTGGACGGCTGGCGATGGAAGGTCCACTCCTATGGTCTATGTCGCCTATTCACCTACGAAGGGTGTTGTGGTCGCACATCAGGGTACCAACACCTCGTCATTCTCTTCCATCTTGAACGATGCCGACTTTGGGCTGGACCCTATCAATTCGCGTCTCTCGTACCTTGGCAGCGTCAAGGTTCACGGCGGCTTCCAAGACACCTGGCTTCGAACGGCTGATTCGGTCCTCACACAGGTCAAGTCGGCCCTTGCTCAGCACCCGGGCGCACCTGTGCTTACAATCGGTCACTCGCTTGGTGCTTCCATCTCCCTCTTTGACGCTCTTTATCTCAAGAAGCAGCTGCCTTCCAACTCTGTCCGATCGATCGTGTTTGGCCAGCCGAGGACCGGTGACAAGGCTTTCGCCAACGCTGTCGACGCCAACTTGCCCGGCTTTGTGCACATCAACAACGGTCGTGACCCCGTTCCTAGACTCCCACCTGCGATCGACTTCCAGCATTCATCGGGCGAGATCTGGATTAACCCGGCCAATACCAACACCGCTGTGACATGCCCCGGACAAGAGAACCAGAACTGCATCGACTCGGTCAACCCATTCACTTTTGACGTCGATGACCACACTGGCACTTACTTTAATGTCCACATTGCCGGTCGTGGAGAGAACTGTCCTGCCCAGATCAACTAAGCGGCGCCTCGCAGAGTATATGATTGACGGAAGCAGTCGGTTGAGCGGCTGCAAATAAGCCGCTCCCACTCTGTCTTCCTCCTCTGTTAGGATCAGCCGCAGTGCTAAGCGGCATTGATTGCGAAATGGAAACAAAAGGTCACATAGAAGCGCTTGCATATACAGGTGAGTCTTGATGACCATCTTACAACTGTCTTTACTGCTAGATAAGGAATAGGAACGGAATTCGCTCTTTCCGATCATGGAATCTGTTCGTCGCTTGTGATGGCATTTGAGAAGAATCTCATTGACCTGAGGTTGACACTGTTGCTGCTGTATGGAGCGAGCGAGAACCAGAAGAGCAAGCTCTGACAGCTGGAGGTCTGACATGCTTGCATGCAGCCAGCGCAGCCAGATATTGATGGACAGGTGTGACTTTAGAGAGAAAAGGACGCGTCCATGCCAAACAAAGGGCTGCTTCAACCGAAAATGTATTCAGCTTCGAGAAACAGACTAGAAATAGAACCCGGATTGAATTCAACCTCTGTGACTTGAGAGAAACACAATTAGAAAAGTGACGTCTGATGGTCTCAATTCTGACGGTAAACACGGCCGTAAGTGAGCCAAAGGTTATTCTTGGAAGAGAGCAAGAGAGTGGAGTAGCAACCGTAAACTTTCGTATTTGGCTCTTCCTGAATGTGACTTCCTGACTATTCCGAAGCAACACGGCAGCAACACTGCAGCAAATGCAGCAAGTAGTGTGAGTTGCCATCACGATCCTCATCTTGTCTTTGCCTCCACCTTTTCATCTTCCTCCACCTTTCCCTTTCTCCTCAACTTCATATCGGTCGCCAGCTTTCAAGTTTGCGTCCATACATCATCATCATCATCCCATCGCAATCATGTTGCGACGCATCGCCAGCCGCACGCTTCGTGAGCCTGTCATCCGATCCACTTCCCCCGCTCCACAGCCAGCAGCCACCTCGGCTGCCGTCCTCTCCTACCAGTACCAGCTTCTTCAGCAGTCCCGCGGTCTCGTCTCCTCTGTCCTGCTCAGCAGCACTCGCGATGCCTACGAGAGCAAGAAGATGAACGAGCTCAAGGCCGAGCTAAAGTCCCGTGGTCTGGCTTCCTCCGGCCGCAAAGAGGATCTGATCAAGCGTCTCGTTGACCATGACTCGTACGTCAATGGTAGCACTGCCAACATGGACTCGATGCCCGGCGCTCGGCCACAGCTCCGGAAGAAGTCGACCCTTGCTTCGCTTAGGAACGCCGACAAGAAGGAGCCCGCTCCACCTGCGCCCACCTCCCAGTCTGGCCACACCACTGTCAAGGGCAACCCTCCTCCCGCTGACGGCGGCAAGCCTCAAGGCCCCACGGTTGACAAAGAAACCGCCGAGGCTGTCGCTAAGGTCGGCAAGCCCCTTGGTAGCATGAAGGAGTCCGAGACGCCCACCAACCTTGAGGCTGGTACCGTCCACAACGCCGCCGCTGATGGTCTTGCGGGCGACACCACCGCCAAGGCTTCGCCTTCGCAGTTTGACGAGGGTCCTGCTAAGAAGACCACTCCGCCCGGTCTTCCTCAGCAGAAGACTCCTGCTGCCAAGGAGACCTTCAACATTCAGATCCCTTACTACCCCGACCCTCCCGTCCCTGGCGCCAAGATCCCCGTCGTCACCTCGTACACGTCTCCCCACCTTCGCCAGTCTGAGGAAGCTTCTGAAACCGAGTCTTCGCCTTTTGTTCCCAAAGCCATCTCTGTCTCTGCCAGCTCGGCGCTTTCGCATGCTGCCGACATGGCTGATCACGCTACCGAGGAGGGCAAGACCAAAGCTAAGGGTATCATCTCTGAGATCCTTTCCGACCTCCAGGCCGGCAGCGATAGCGGTAGCTCCGATTCTGCGCTTCAAGGCATCAACAAGGGCGTAGATGCCGCCAAGAGTGCTTTCAGCAGCGTTGCAGAGCAAGCCAAAGGCGCTTTCGCCTCCGCTACTGGCTCTGAGTCCTCCTCTTCCCCTTCTTCCTCCTCCTCCTCTTCCTCGAACTCTGCTTCGAGCTCATCTTCCTCCTCGGGCGCCTCTCGCAAGAACGCCAATCGACCTCTGAACGATCAAGAGCGCACCGGTGCCTATGTTCTTGCCGGCATTCTTGCTGGTGGATTCGCTCTCGGTGGCCTGGGCGCTCCTCGCAAGGATAAGAGCCACGAGGACGAACACAAGCACGAAGATGCCGCTGGCAAGGATCTAGAGGGCAAGACTACCGTTGCCAAAGTTGTCCCTGTTGCTGCCAAGCCCAAGGGTGATCTCGCACAGAAGGAGGCCGACGCCAAGCCTAGCGGCTCATCCATTCCCGCGCCTGCTGGAAGCAAAGTCCTCGCGCCCATCATGTGCGTGCCCAAAGGCACTCAGCTTTCCACCGGGTCCACAGGCGGTGTTGAGATGATGGGAGGCGCAGCTTCGTCGACTTTGGCGAGACTTGCACAGCTGTCCACTTGTGAGGTGAGCACCGTCCGTCCCTAATCTCCCATACGCCGCCAATTTTGTAGATACACTAGCAAACTTTGAACCCCCACATGCATATGTAACGCACTCAATCAATGATGGTTAAGGATTCCGAAGACGAGATGGATGTGCTGCTGACGATGTCTTTTGGTGATCTCTTTTTTCTTGATTGTTTGTGGCAAGGTGTCGGATGCGATGCTCAAGCTCAAGGTGAAGGAAGGTGGGTATGTTGCGGGGGTTGAGATGTATTCTCCGAGCTACTTGGACTCGCCCGGGGTGAGTGTTTGTGGGCCGGCGTATACGGTCAAGATGGTTTCGGTGGCGGATAAGGAGGCGCCGAGTGCAAAGAAGCATTTTGTGGATGGGGCCGAGGAGTATCCGGGATCGGTGGTGGTGATTACGGCGCCTTCGTTGAGTCGAGGTGCGGTGTGGGGAGGGTTGATGACGGCTCGTGCGCAGCAGTTGCAGCTCAAAGGCGTGGTGCTGGATGGTCGATGTCGAGATCTCATGGAGCATAGGCAGGCAGGGTTTCCAGTGTTTTCCAGGGGACATTCAATTCAGGGTCAGGGCTCGCTGGTTAGGCCCAGCGAGCTTCAGGTGCCGCTCACGATCACCGACCCGACCACCGAGGGGATGGACGGTGTGCAAGGAAAGAATCCCAAATGGCCCAGCGTCACCATCAGACCAGGGGATTGGGTGTTGGCTGATATCGATGGTGTGATTGTGGTGCCGCCAGAGAGGGCCGAGGAGGTAGTACAGCTGGCTGAAAAGGGTAAGAGAGAGGATGAAAAGTGCATGCAGGATATCAAGGCCGGAATGCCAGTCAAGCAGGCCTTTGCTAAGAACCGCACCTAGACAATCTTTGCCAAATCTAGATGTGCATAAGAGGTTCGCTCAGGGTGGCAAGAAATTTGAACACTTCATCGTCCTCATGGGGTGAGTCTTCCTGTGCTTGTGGTATGTGTGACGAGCAATGTATATTAGGTACAGTGATAAAAAGGTGGTCGCAGCTCGCGTGAGTTTCAAGCTGTGATTGCAGGGTTCTGAAGCCAGTCCAATGATGGGTCTTCAAGGTGGTCTGTTGATCACAAACAGAAGGTTTCCAGTGTTAGTTTTTGATCTTTTCTTATTCCCTCTGCACAAGGCTGTGCTGATACTCACCATCAAAGTCAACAAGATTCTCCCACGACCTGTGCGTCTTTACCGCGACCTCGAGCTCTTTGGCCTTGCCCGCATCTTGCAATGTCACTGCTGACCCTTGCAATGTTTTCGGCTTTACCTCTCCCTTTCCGCCACTTGCTGCCACACTGTACCCAATGAGGGAATGATTGTTGGGATTCAACAATGTTGCATTGTTCACCAGCAATAGCATTGATTCCTTGCCGTTGAGGGAGGCGATCTTTTCTGCGAGCTTGGCTGCTTGTGCCGAGGGAGTGCGATCCGAGACGAGTTCGGGTGCCTCGTACAGGCCTACAATGGACAAGTTGTTGGTGGAGGCGTAAGTGGTTGCGAGAGAGAGGGCGACTTCGGCCATTGGAGCGAGCGATGTCCAATGGTGCGAGAGAGGGATCGAGTCCACGATGGTGGTCGGGGATGATGCGGAGGCGACAAGGAGTCCAAGAACGCGAGAGGTGGGGTATTTGGCTGTGTGCAGGATGAGCTTCTTGTACGCCAATGGCGATACGCTTGCTGATGAGATGGATGACATGGTGCTTTCGTTACCTATAGCGTAGAGAAGTGGTCGTCGATGCCGGTTGATGTGCGTAGGAGGCTATGACAGGGCGAGCCGGTGTGAGTGGCTTCGGGTAGAGGTGTTGCACGCGTCCGTGCGAAACCCTTTCTTCGCAAGTGGCAGATCGGGCAAATGAGCCGACAAATATGTCGATTAGCGATTGACAGCTTCGGCATCCAAATTTAGCGACACGACAAGAGCAAAGTCACAGAGCACAGTACAGTCCGTCAAGGGTCCAGATGAGCTCAGCGATTTCAAAGCACTCACCACTCCACTTCTTCTTGCAGGCTTAGCTGAATTCTTGTGGATCACCTACATTTGGCTGCTCCTTGCTCTACCACCATCAAGCAGAGGTCATACCGACGGTCGAGACATACACGATGCTCATCTCCGCCGCAAGAACCACTTCCCTCCCTAGGGCGACCTGGTCGAACACTCGGCTTCAAGCATGCTCAGCTCTTCACCGTCGCGCCTATGCTCAAGCAGCTGATCCACCCACCGGTAGCTCTCAGAGTGGACAGCAACAGCAGCAACAATGGCAGCGCAGGCAGCCTCTCGCAACAGCACAGACTCTGACACTCTTCTCCGAAACACCCCAGGGACTTCTTATTGCATTGCGGTCTACGCTGCAGAGCATGACATCTCTCGCCGGAAGGCTTGGCCCCGCTCCTAATGCTGCAAAGGGCAAAAGCCAGCATGACCACGTCCTCCTCTATGCTCTCAGTAAAGACCTCCCTTCGCAGTACCTCAGTGAAGCCGTCTCGATCCTCCGCGGTCCGGATCCTGCCAACCCTACTACTCCGCAGAAGCTGAAAGACACAAAAGGCATGACAGCAGCCCAGATCGCCGCTGCTGAGGCCGAAGCAGCCAAGGTAGCCCAAGAGGCGGACCATGCAGGCTCGCGTATTGCTCGAGTGGGCATTCTTTCCTCTCCTCTTCCGTCGTCGCTCATCCCCTCGAATGCCATCGAGCCTGGATCCCCGCCTATTGCCTCTCCCACGCTCTACTCTGCCGCGCTCTCCCTCCTTCCTGGAGTGAATGCCATTCCCTTCCGCTCGACGATTCCGGGTCGCGCTGAAGTAGCCGTTGGGCGATGGACAGACCGAAAGCAATCCTGGCAGCAAGGCGCCGAGCGTCGCGCCGATCTGCTCGATGACGGCAACGGAGCGCTCCCCGGCGGCACTCGAGACTGGCGCGACATTTGGGGCCGAGAGAACCTCGAAGGCAAAGTTCCAGAAGGACTCGAGACACTCGACCCGAACTCTGCCGCGAGCTTCATCTTCTTCAGCGACCCATCTGCACATGGCCTGATGGAGGGCTTGGCGACGCAGTTCCCAGCTAGCTCAGTGTTGGGTCTGACCGCACCGCCCACGCCCTTTGAGACGGGTAGGGATCAAACTTTGCTCATCTCGATGCCATCCGGAAGTCGAGCGAACAGCAGCATCCACACCGACGGCGCGGTGGGTGTAGCACTGGTCGCGAGCAACGATGCAAAGGATGCGGATCATCTGCCCATTCCAAGTGTCAAGACCGACTTTGAGGGTCTCAAGCCGTTCGGTCCGAGGAGGGAGATCACTGCTGCGCAGGGCAACATCATCTCGAGCTTGGACAACGCGAATGCGGCACAGCAATTTCTCAGGGATATTCAGACAAGGGAGCATCCCTTGGACGTGGAAGGAGGCGCAAGTGCGAAGGGTCAGGGTGTAAAGGAGGAAGCGGAGAACATGTCGGAGCAGCGAGCGCGCCAGATTGCTTCCAAGGTCAAGAAAGAGGAAGACTTTTTCATTGCGATCTACGCTGAACCGGCGAGCGCGTCTTCTGGCTCGGCTCCGACTGAACCGCTCATGCTGGCTCAAATCCTCTCGGGCCATCCGTCGCGGGGCACTATCTCGATTGATACGGAAGTCGAGCTCGGACCCGGTGCAGGCCAGCCTCAAGGAACCATGAAGACGTACGCGCAGTTTTTGCAGATCGATCCTGCTTTCGTTACGCGCTCCAAGCCAGGGGGAGAGCAAGTCAAGGCCGATGTGAAGCTGCTGAGCCCGAGCGCGATTGAGATTCCGGGTGCGGATCCGAGCGTTTGGGTGACGCCGAGGTTCCTGTTCCTGACTCTGCCGGCGAGTAATGAGGATATGCCAAAATTGGAAGAGGTTTCGGGAGCCAAGGGCAAGGGTGGCAAACATCAGGTGATGGCACTGCCGAATTTGTTTGTGGCAGCAAGCGAGAGAGGTTGGATAGCAGGCAAGGGCCAAAAGGTAAGCGGAGGCAAGGGCAAGGGCGAGGGCAAGCCGGTTTTGGGGTTGCAGAAGGATGGATCGTCGATCGTAACGTGCACGGTACCCTTGTCCAAAGCAATGCTTTCGTTGAGGGCTGCGTCGCAGGGTTAGAAAGTGGGGGAATCTTTGATGCAAATGTGAATTGATAGACCACTCGTCTTGTTCTGTTTGTGGGATGTGTAGGAGTTCGCGCAGATGATTAGACATTGTCCATGGCGATGCGCGAATCACCAACGCAAGTCGTGTGTGTGTGTTTGTTTCTAGCGGAACATCCTGAGATAAGCCAAGAGCAAAGCGCCGGCACCGGTAGCGACACCGACGAGGTACTGTTCAAGTGTTGGTGGGAAAAAAGGGTCAAAGTCAACAAACTGTCAGCTGATGTGCGCTTTCCAACTGTGTGGGTTGAGCCTGCCAGCGAGCCAGCCATGCTTACCTGCAGCACATTGAATTTGGCGCTTTGAATGCTCGTCCTTAGCCCGGCAATCTCGGACTCAATCCTAGTATCTACCTCTTTAATCTTCAACGCATGCACTGCCGATTCATCCCTAATCCTACCCTTTTCCAAATTCAGATCCAACCTCACCCCGGCCGTGGTTCGAGTAATCTCCTCCCTCAACCTCTGCTTGAGCTTCTCCACATCCGCCATCAGACGTTCGTTCTCGCTCTTCATCAGCGCAAAGTCGTTCCGCTCCAAAAGTTGAAGTTCAGACTTGAGCCGCGTAAAATCCACCTTCTGAGTATAGTTGGTCTGGTCGCCTTCTTCACGCGTCACCAGACCTTTGGCGAGGTTCGAGATGCTTTCATCGATAACGTCCCGAAGCGATTCAGTGAGCACATCGGCTTGCTCCCGCGAGATGCCAGACGCTTCGAGTCGTTGCGCAAACGCCTGTGTGTCAAAGTGGTGCGAAGCGTACAGTGACGAGGTGGTCGAAAAGTGCTTCGAATACGGTGGGTAGGAAGAGCTGGAGGAAGAAGACGAAGAGGGAGAGAAGAACACACGCGCTGGAAGAGGATGCGGCGGAGGAGATGGCGGCGCGTTGGGGTTGAACGGCTGATTCGGTGGATTCGGAGGTGGGGGTGAAGAGGTCCAAGAGGAAGACGAGGTGGACCATGAAGAAGTAGTGTCACGAATAAAGGTACGAAGCGGGAGCGGGGCTGAATTGGGCGCTGCCACGGAGAGTCGAGGACGAAGATGCACGCCTGTTGCTGACGACATGAGTGTTCTCCTACTTCCCGATGCTAGTGCGATGGCACCTCGAGAGGTTGAGGCTACATTGAGACCGATTGAGGCCATCTTGAGCTAGAGTTTCTGAGCTAGTAGGTCGATTCGAAGAATAGGTAGGAGTGCGCTGAGTGTTTGAAAGTGCGGATTGCCGTGCTGTCGAAGCTAGCCTAGTGTTGAGATGACTGGGATCCCCTGAGGCTGGAGAGGGCGGCAGAATGTGGTCGGAAAGAAAGAGTTGTAAAGGTGACGAGCGCGCGACAGGAAAAGTATGGCCTTGCAGCCGAAGCCAGAATTGAGTTGATCCGGTGAGCTGCGCGTGGCATGCAGCTGCACCGCTCTCAACCCAAAATCGGGTTGTTCGTCTTTCTGCAATCGGGCTGCCACACGTCGGCTTTCAAAAAGACCAACACCGAACGTCAAAGGTCCAAGTGGAGCAATCTGAACAGGGTCCAGCCATACTTTGTCCTACCGAGCCAACTTCTTCCCGCTATCTGTCTTACTCTCATCGAGCGCTGGCTTATCGCCTCAGGAGGATCGCTTCTGCGTAGAGATGTATCACCTCGTCACTGGCTTGTATGGTAAGAAGCGCGATCGTTGAAAGCTTTGTAACAAGAGATGTTTCTCCAGTGCAACTGACGTTCCAAAGCTTGAACTTGATCTCTTTACAGCCGAGTGGACAAAGAAGGCTCGCTACAATGTTCTTATCGTCGGTCCGTCGGGCGTAGGCAAGTCTTGCCTGTTGGAGAAAGTACGCGTCTGCCCACCAAGGAACACAGCATGGAGCTCGCGCGCACCGATCGCTAACAAATACCCATATCCCATCACAGATCAAGAGCATATATCTGAAGCGTCCAGCGCTGCCACCGAACAAGATCTCGCCGACGGTTGGGCAAAATGGTGAGTCAAGCCCAGCATGCACCACACTGTCCTGATGTCTTGTGCTGACATATTCCTCTTGTGACGATTCATCGGCTGCGACTGGGCAGTACTGGAATTGGCACTGCCGACCATGCACATGCACTTTTGGGATCTTGGAGGCTCTGCCTCTGTCCGCACGCTATGGAGCAAGTATTATGACGAGTCGGATGCGGTAGTATTCGCCGTCGATGCGCGACACTTCGTCGCTCTCCAGACACAAGATGATAAGGGCAAAGGGAAAGCATCTGACGCAGAATCCCAAGATGCACGCGAGTCGGCCTGGAGACTGCTAGGTGGGTCCATGTCGAGATTCACGCATAATTAGTACGGATACCAGAATGCTGACTCTCTTGTCTGCTCCAACAGCCGATCTGCTGATCCACCCGAGCCTAGAAGGCAGACCGATCCTAATCATAGCTAACAAACTGGACCAATGCGGTTCAATATCCTCCTCCGAGCTGGCGAGGACGATCAAAAACTGGTTTGCGGATAAGCTTGCGCATATGGACGACGATGCAGATCAACCTGCGCAGACATCAGCAAAAGCGGGAGGCAATATCTTTGCCGATGAGGATGAGGCATACAAGGCGCCAGCAGCTGCAGGTTCGACACTGAACGACAAGGTGTATGAATGGGATGTCTTGCTGAGTAGCGCTATCGATGGGTAAGTCTTTCACTGCTTGGGCCTCTACAGCGATGCGATAGAGAGATGGATTACTGACAGGGCTATGTTGTCACAATTGCACTGAACAGAACTGGAGTGCATGAGGCAGTGGACTGGCTCTCTATTCGTGTAAAAGGTTCAAGTGCCACACGTGCAACATGATGCTCGCCTTACCTCTGTACACTAGCTACGCTCTGACCAATGCGCGCAGTAGGTCTTTGCGAAGAGCCTCTTGATCGATCTGTGGAATCCGCTTCACCTTCGTGAAACTGTCTAAAGCATGCCCAAGTATGAGCAAGTTAGAGCTTGAACCCTACAGTGTACGTCACGTGTCAATTCCCACTTTTTCTGCCAACTTTTTCTGCCACACAGCACAACGCCGTGTTGGGCAAATGCTTGCACCTCGCACAGTTTCATCTTTCTTCTCTTCCATCACCACCCACCTCGAAAGGTAAGTTGTCGACCTTGGATTCGCGCTTCTCCCCCTCCTCTCCGCACATCAGGCGGCTTTCGATGATGCAACACTTTTTACGAAATGGGTAGAACGGCATGTCCCGCAAGACGGTCGTCTCGATGAACTCTACAACCAAACATACAACTTTAATATACTCTGAATCTCACCACGCAATATGCCATTCTGGGTCGAGATCCGATCAACTGACAATGTTGCTCCCTTTTTTCGTTGTCGATTATTGCTTCTGTCAACTTAGATCTTGATGCATGGCCCTGTCGGTCTTTCAACGTAGCAAATGGGAACATTCTGAAGCATTCAAACCTCGTATGTCTGTGCGTCGGCAATTCATGTTGCGTGGATGATATTGCAGCTGGAATGATAGGAAGATGACAGATTGAGTTTGGATGCCACTTCTACTTGGAAGCGTAGTCGTAGAAGCCCTGTGATTGTCAGAGACAAGGATATGAAACAAGTGGTCGTGTCAGGATCCTTTCGTCTTGTAGCATCATGATCACCTGCTCTCCTCTCTTGCATACATACCTTTCCGCTCTTCTTACCGAACCAACCAGCATCGACCATTCTTCCCAACAGCACCGCTGGTCTGTACTTGCTATCGGCAGTTTCCCTGTACAAAGTCTCCATGATGCTCAAGCAAGTGTCGAGACCAATGAAATCGGCCAGAGTCAGAGGACCCATGGGGTGGTTCATTCCCAGACGCAGGGTTTTGTCAATGTCTTCCTTGGTGGCAATGCCCTTTTCGAGCGCCATGACGGCTTCGTTGATAAACGGCATGAGCAGACGGTTGGAAATGAAGCCAGGAACGTCTTTCGAGGTGGTGACCTCCTTACCGCAGGCTTCGGCAAAGGCGCGAGATCGGTCAACCACGTCTTGCGAGGTCTGAATGGCAGGAATGAGCTCGACGAGCTTCATCACAGGGACCGGGTTGAAAAAGTGGATGCCAAGAGCCTGGTATCGATGCAAAGAGAAGCAGATGTTGGTCAGTCTTTCGCGTTTCATGACAAAATCATGGGGCATGCCAGTAGGGATCACTTACACGAGCCGGAGATTTCCAGGCTTCTTCCGAACCAGGCTTGACATGTTGACCGACGGCACTGGCCGCGATCTTGCTGACACTGATACTGCTGGTGTTGGTGGCCAAGATGGTCTCCAATGGCAAGTGCGTTGCCAAAGTGCCAAAGATCTTTTGCTTGATCGCGAGGTTCTCGGTCGCAGCCTCGATGACCATGTCAGCAGCACCTTTGCTGCCCTTGCTAGCAAAGTCTTCGAGCTTCTCCACGGTGATCAGACGAGCTCGGGCAGCATCAGCATCGGCCTGCTGGATCTTGCCCTTGGAGACATCCTTCTTGAGGAGGCTTTCGAAAAACGACACACCCTTCTGAAGCTGAGCGGGCGAAGCGTCGCAAAGGAGCACAGAGGGGATCTGAGCACGGAGAGCGGCAACGTATGCGATACCGAGACCCATCTGGCCTGCGCCCACCACACCAAGCGTCTTGACACCGTGTGCTACAGTCGAAGCCATCTTGTTTTATGAGATCGAGGGAGGATCGCGATAATGTCGAGGCTGGTTGTCGAGAAGAAGGAAAGCACTGTGGAGTATTGATCTTCACCAAAGTGATTGTACTGTAATTGCATGTACGCCGACCCTGTTAAGCAACGCACCACGCCGGTCCAAGCGGAAAGCGTCGGGCCAATGCATCCTTGCTTGTCCACAGATTCTGGGGCTCCAAAATCGACTCGTCCAAGCTTGAGAGCAAGAGTAGAGTGTTGATTGTCTCATCGCGTCAACCAACTCGGCTTCTGCCCGGCCCGTTTGCAAAATTCCAAAGTGTGTGTTGAGTTCGGACTGAATTTCACGCCCGTTAAGACCGGCTCGTTTTGCCTTTCACAAATTCAACCGTGCCAACGCAGCCTTCTGTCTCATCAATGGGCTGATTGTCACAGCGACGCACAGCTCACACCGCAATGGGTACATAGTAGATGAAATGTGATGTAATTAAAGAGCCAATGTAGAGGGTTACGATCGCTGCAAGGCGGAATGAACAAGGACAAGATATTAGCAAGAGACTGATGTGAGGAATGTGGGAGGCATCAGTGCTGAGTGAGGGGGATGCTGAATGCGTAGTAAGAACAGCTGCGTAGCATTGACGCTTTGCGAAATTGTGGAAGGACGGATGCGCAGATACGCTGTCTAATATTAGGAAGAAGTGGATTGAGGCATCACAACACCGCTAGCAGCGCTCTCGTTGTTGGCATGAGCTGGGATGGGCGGAACAGCAGGCACTGGTTTGGACACCTTGTTTGGGCTAGAGTTAGGACGATGAGGAGCCGAGTCGATCGACTTGCGACCATCGTTGCTGCCTTGGGCCAACATATCAGCTGACTTGAGCTGCATGGCTTCGAACACGGCCCTGCCGACGGCTGGACCGGCATTCTGCTCGGGATCGATACGACCTGCCTCAAGCGCTTCGGTGTATTCTTCGACGGATCGCACGAGCTGGATAAAGCGCGCATCCTTGATGAAGCGTGGCACCGAGTCAGTGGCCATCAATCTGAAAATGTAGTCCTGGATGCGCTCATAAAGCCTCACCATGACTTGGAGCTGACTTGCGTGCAGTGGGATTCGTAGACGCTTGGCAACAACGGCAGCCTTTCTCTCCTCGATCGATGCACCCTCACCTGTCGAGCCGTGGACGGTGTCGCTACCGGTCAAAGTGCTGCTGAGTTGCGTTGTAGAGACAGAGGGAGACCCACTCAGCGAGGCGCCTGAGATCTTGGCATCCGCCAGAACCTTGTTCATGTACAAGATCAGCTCGGTTCGCAGGTTATGATCGATGTTGAGTTCGCAAGGCGATGAGGGCGCCAAATACGTGTCATAGATAACGAAGGCCATACTGACCAGATCCTGCTGGTGCTTCTCCATGGCGCTCAATCCTTGACCATCTCCATCGTTCTTATCCTTAGCTGCGAATGCTCCAGTGACGCTGCGACCCAGACGACGCCCGACCCCACTCTTCTGAGCCGAAGGCTGGACAGCTACAGCACTGGAAGTAGTGTGGAATCGACGCTTGAAATCTTGCACATCTAGCCAGAAGCTGAGATTCTCTTCGCAAAAGTTCTGTCGAAGGAACTCGCGGAACAAAGAACGCAAGGCGGGCTCCTCAAGGATGTTCTTGAGTCGATTGGTGTTACTATCCCTGTTGCTATAGGACGAAGAGTCGTGCAGACCTTGGCCGATTCCCGCTGCGCCACCAGATGCTGGGGATGACCCATACTCGTTGCGCAATTTGGTGGATGGTTTGCGAGCGAGACGGGAATCTTGAGATCCTGCACTGTCAGTGTCGCGTGCGAGACGCGGCGAAGCGCCCTTTGCGGATTGTGATGAGGGAACATCTTCTGCGAAACGACGACTATCGTCCCTGGCTGGGCTTGGAAGACCCGAGGAAGGAGTGTCATCTCCATCCCATCGAGCCACTTTGCGTCCCTTATCGGTGACGCCGTACAAGGTCTTGGAGTGACATCGGAAGTGGCCATCGCTGACACCGCCGCGTCCATCTTCGACGCGGATGATAACGTCGCGATCATCGTATGGCTCTACTTCTCTCTTGGACTTGTCCAGCGCAAGGCTGATCAAATCGAGACGCTGGAAGTGTGCCATGATCTCGGCTGCTTCATCTTTGCCGCATACGGTTGTGAAATCGCAAAGCCAATCGAGCGCGACCATGGAGTTGAAGGTATGTTTGATAAGGTGAGGCGCGCGACCTTTTGTCTTGTCCGAAACGTCGGTCATTTCAATGCCAAGAGTACGGTCGATGTTGCCATCCGTTCGATCGTTGGGCTTCTGGCCAGCCATCTGACTTGATTCGTAATTGGGTGAACGGCCGACAAAGCGACGGAAGATGACCTCGAGGACAGGAGTGTTGATGAGCAATTCGTCGTCGGAGACTCGTCTCTCGAGGTGAAGCAACTTCATGCAGATAGGCTGCGAGGAGAAAACCTTGAGCAGGTGATCGCCATTGATGCCGTTTTTGGTGATGAATCGTTCGAGAATGTGGAGTCCTTTGGGAGTGAGGACGTAGACACCCTTGTCTTTGAAGATGGGGTTGGTGGCATCTCCGGCGTTTTCGATGAGGCGTGCGTCCATAAAGTGCTGGCAGATACCTTTGGCCATATCGCGATTCATGCTGAAGGTGGTGGTGGTGGTAGTGGTGACGACTCGGCTGGGCTCATTTGGATCGGGTACACGATTTGATTGTGAGAATTTGAGATGCGAAAGGTTCTCGGCGGCTTCGTCGGTGGTGAAGGAGTTGTGATAGGTCTTGAAGTACTGACGATGGGTGCCAAGCTCGAGCGAGACGACGAGTGTAGCAAAGAGGTCGTGGGTGTCCTTGGCGAAAGGGCGGCCTCGGCGAGTGGTCTTCATCATACGGCTGGTGGTTTGCTGTTTGGTTCTGGTGGCCAGATCACCAGGCAGACTTCCGGAGCTATCGGTGGGAGTCATGATGAGCCAGAGATCGCGAGCTCTTTATAAGAGCCGTGTACGGTAGAGAAGGGGTGCGTGCACTTTGGAAATGCACAGGCTGATGACAAGAAGACTTTGAGATGGACGGAAAAGAACCAGAGCGCATAGATCGAGCGGGTCCGTGAGGGCTCAAGCGACCGCGATTATGTTGAATTGGAACCGGGGTTGGGCAAAACAGGTGGGAGGAAAGACGAGGTCAAAGCAGACTTCGGTCAAACCAGACTTCGGCGAGCGCGAGGGTTTAATTGTAAACGCTATCGAAGCGAGGACAGCAACGAGAGGTCCAAGCACAGAATGAGCCTGGATGAAGGTCGACCCCGGCTGACGAAACAGGGCAGTTGGCGAGCTGGGAAGCGAGCGTGGGTGTGCGCAAATGCGTCGGAAGCTGTCCGAGGATGGAGGCCAAGCGTGCGTCTGCAAATATGTGGTAAATGGGCACCAGGCTAGCTCGGATGTCAGCGAAAGTACGGGAATCCGTTTTGTGCGTTATGATGAAGGCGATGGCGAATCAGCAGCGGCCGAGATTGGATGCTGTGCAGTCGACGAGGTTCGAAAGAGAGCCGAAGCTCTATTTGATCGCTGATGGCTAGGGATTCGTGTGATTGGTACCTTGCGGACCTGCAGTGGATGCGCAAGAGAGGCTAGAGCTTGGAGGATCCAAGCGCAAGTGTCTGAGAGCAAGAATGGACGATAATGCGTTTAGGCCGCGGAACAAGCAAGCGTGTAGAATTGAGGACCCAAGCGTGCAGATTGTGATGTGCGGTCGGCTTCCTTGTCCGGGGCTGGTGACCGAGAGCTAGGACCTGGTAGACTGGCTATTGTCGGACTGAAACGGAAAGAGAAGAGTCGAGAAGAGCAAGGAGATGTGGATATGAAAGGGAAGAGCAATGGCTACGAGAGAACGAACAAAAGAGATGAGAAACAGAAAGGGCGTAGAAGGTGACAATGTGTATGGGCGAGCAAGCAAAGAGTTGGACAAAGGCAGAGTCGAGCGTCAAGAAGGAGATCTGAGGATGAAGGCGACAAAGGGCAAGAATTGATGTGGCGCGTGGGAGAAGGAGAGAGTGATAAGTTGAGAATCCGGCATAATTGCGACACTGAATTTAATCAATCTTGAGATTGCACTCCTCTCTGCCACATACTCTACACACTCTTCGAAACAGAGCCGCTGCAGCACCAAAGATGCGAAAGGACGGATCGTTCGCCGACATTTTCGGTGTCGGAGGTCCATCAAAATCACAGAGAATGTCAATTTGAGCCTTTCATGCAGCTGAAACACAAAGGAGCACAAGTCGACTCGCTTTTGGTCCCACGCAATCACAGCAAAGTACTGTACACAGCAAAGTACATTGCTGTACTTTCTGCCAGCAATTGACGTCCAACGCAGCCATTTCATACCGAGCCATTTGTTCGAGAGCGAGGCTTGACTTATGCTTGTGTGGCCGGCTTGCGCCATGCTTTCAAGGGTGTACCCGCCCATGCTAAGGCTAGAACGAGATTTGCATGTGATGCAAAGTGAAATTGGCAGATGATGATCGTCCCGTTGGTTGACCCGTACCTCGCACCATTGTTCAGGAGCGTACAAATGCTTGTTCGGCAGAGACATCAACTGGCTTCCAAGAGTGGCGCAAAAGCTGGCTCTTGTCCCCACGCCTCGTGAACAGCTTTGGCAATAATGCTGGCGTGCGCGCATGTTGAAGCTTGGATCATTGCATCGCATGGCATCGCTCGTATCGTGGTTCTCGCCCTCCGCGCAGTAATTTTTCTTGATGCATGGAATTTCATGTGTGCTGCTGCCCAAGCTGCCACAAACCTGCAAGAAAACGCTGCACAATTTCCATTTAATCGACAGAGTTGTGAAACTTTCAAACAACATCGGTTCTTGGTAAAAATCCCGACGGACGCCGCGTTGCATTCAATTCACACAGACGGGCCGCTGCTTGTTCGCATCGGACAAACCAACTCGCTACCACCGTGACTGCAGAGTAGTGTAGTAAGGTTTGAACCTTTTTTTAGCTTGCCACAAATATGCATGCGAGATGCAACAGATTGTGTACGTACTCAAGACTTCGTAATGACTTTTCGCTGGACAGTGCTGTGCATCCCTTGTCGTTCAAGTGTCGATACTTGCTCGCGACTAGAGCACCTTCAATACGATGCCACTCTACAGTGATTTCGCACGGTCGATGTTTGAACCCCACTGCCGACGAATGGTGGCGCTCCTGCAACACTGAAGCTTGGCTAGAATGTCTGCGTAGCAACGGCGTACGGCGGGGCGTCGGGAAACACGGGCAGATGTGCGCCTTGCTTTTTCAACGTGGCAGCTGCCAAGAGCAACTCGTTCTTTGCACTTGATTCTCCGCTTTCACTGCACCTGCGACCCCACGCTGATTGACCTCTGCCCTGCGTGAGCCTTCTGATCTCTTCGCCAAGCAAGAGGCTTGCCAAAGTCTATTCAAGAGCTTCGATATCATGACAACACGTGTGTTCATCACTACTACAAGGATTCGTTCTGTACAGATGACAATCAGCATAAAGCTCTTAACCAAGGAGCTCGACCAGGTTGTTTTGTCGTTGCTGGAGCTGGCTTTCAGACTTTCAGTGGCATGCATTGCGGTACTGTTCGCATTGCCATTCTTGAGGCAATTTTACTGCTTCTCCTGGTCCGTGGCCGTAGACAAAGTCATGGAGTCATGTAACAGCGAATCGGTTGCTCGCTTGCTTTCTTGATATCAGATTAATATCATCGACCTTGTCAACCCCGCGGCTCGTGTTAGCATTTCAAGCTCCTCGGCTATCCCGGTAAAACCTCGGACCCTGTCTTGTTCGAGTTGACTTAAAACATGGGCCACGCGCCTTCAATGTTGCCCTGAGCAACATAACATGAAGGCCTCAAAAAATTCCCGAAGTTCAGACAGGAAGACCCTCGCAGCCATCAACGCGGCGGATTGTGCATGCAACAAAGCGTTACACTGTAATTTGGTGGAGGAGTTCTTTCCAGACCCTTCTTGCTGAGCATTCCCACTTTCTAGCCACAAAACCTTGATCCATCAACTTTTCGGCTCTTCCAACCACACTCACCACAGCCGCAACTCGACCACTCACACGAGCATCTATACACACTATGCCAGCCACAGCTTTGCAAACACCCGTGCCAGAGGCTGCCAAAGATGCTCTCATCTCCAAGCTTCGACAACCCACAAGCCCGAGCGCCACCGCTGGGTCTGATGCGGCCAATGCGAGCTCCTCGTCAGTAGCATCTCCATCTGACACAGCAGACAGAGCGGCGTCAGCCAGCGACATCGAGATCGTATCAATACAGCAACACAACTTCCAAGAACCGCGCAAACGCATCGTCTCTCCTGCATCACTCCAAAGGTTTGAGGATTCAGCTGCATTCGCCGAGATTCTTGCTTTCATCCGCGTTTGCAACACCAGTGTGATCGGGAAAACTTTGACAGACGACATCGAAACAACACCGGTCTGCAAGGCACTCCTGGCCATTATGGACGAGGTCGCGGCACTCCGACAAGCCACTCCACCCGACGCCTCTATCGGCTCTTCCCGTTTTGGCAATCCCGCTTTTCGCACATTCTATGCAAAGATCCGTGATAACAATGACAGATTACATCGCTTGATTCCAGGGCTTGGGGATGATTCCGAAGCATCCAGAGCAGCCCGCGCTGAGCTTGCTGTTTATCTACAAGAAAGCTGGGGCAACGAAAAGCGCATCGACTATGGTAGTGGTATGGAACTCAACATGGCTTGCTGGCTGTAAGTATGACCTCCCTACAACGGCGCTGTGATTTAGTGCAGATGATCGACTGACATCTCCCTCTCTCTCTCTATACTGATGCCATCCCTCTTCCCTGCTTCTCGATCACAGTCTTTGCTTGTGCAAGCTCGGCCTTCTCCGCTTGCCTCAGGATGGCCCATCTATCGTTCTGCGCGTCTTTTGGAGCTATATCCAGGTGATGCGTGACATTCAATCTTCCTACTGGCTTGAGCCTGCAGGCAGTCACGGCGTGTGGGGACTCGACGACTATCACTTCCTCCCCTTCCTCTGGGGAGCTGGCCAACTCAGCAATCATCGCCATCTACGACCTAAGGCAATTCACGACGCCGAGATCGTCGACGAATTCGCCCCCAAATACATGTATCTGGCTTGCATTCAGTTCATCAACTCTGTCAAGACAGCATCCTTGCGCTGGCATTCCCCAATGCTCGACGATATTTCGGGCGCCAAGTCATGGACCAAGGTCAACGAGGGCATGATCAAGATGTACCGCGCTGAAGTGCTCAAGAAGCTTCCCATCGCGCAGCACATTTTCTTTGGAAGCTTAATCCAATTCCCGGAACCTGCTCCCGGTGAGATTGAAGACGAGGACGTGGAAGAAGATGCGCACGGTCACATTCATCCTGCTGGCAAGGGACATGGACACGGTACTGGAGAGGGTCAAGCTGCAGGGTGGGGTGATTGCTGCGGTATTCCAATTCCGAGTGCATTCGCAGCCGCTGAAGAAGAAAAGAAACGTCAACAAGGTTTCAGCTCCATGATGCGCGGCGAGAAGCCCTTCGCAACAGGGGTTCGTCGCATCCCTTTCGACTGAGCGCATTCGTCGCGAGCATGTAGGCTGACTTACTTCCTGTATTCTAGCTGTCCTTTCATCAGCATTTTCGAACGCTCTGCGCCATGAACTTTGGGCAGCCCAACCTGACTGTGTCGACTTTGGTCGTTGGATTCGTCGAAAAGAAAGTTCTAGTTGGCCGTTTTTGGTAAGCAGATCTGGCGATGCAATTGGTCGTGTTGTGAATGGGGGAGGAACGGAGCGCAGCAGCTGAGAAGCAGACGCAAAAGTGACTTGCGTTCTGCGGACGGCTGCTTGCCCAAATGACACTGTCGCGAAGTCCAGGCGCGTAGATTGGGCTGCGCACCCGAAGTGTGAGAGAGTGTCTGAGTGTGGTTGGGTGTGGAGATCCAGGGTCCAACTTTGGAAGCTGAACAAAAATCGCATCGCGACCCTACTGTATCATGTGCCAGTTCGCTGATCTTCGTTGCTTCCTTCTTGTTCACTACTTGCATCCACACAAGTTCTCATTCCATTCAGCATTGCACATCTCCCCTACTTCTACGAACTCCGCTCCGGATCGTCCAATCTCTACACTTCGGCCTGACTCAAGCTTCCACAATTTCAACCAACCCTCTTCATCCTCTTTCTGCGCTCCTCATTCACTATTGCGAAGTTCCGAGCGAGATAATCCGGCAAGATGCCGGAGCCTTCGCGACCGCAATCCAACAATACCGAGCGCATCATCGTGATTGATGATGACGACGACATCGTCATGGCGCCCAACGGTGCTCCGTCACCGTCTAATTCGCTCACCAATCTTACCCCAGCGATGTCGGTAGCCACCTCTTCCAGTGGCAGTCAACCGCAGACCAACGGTCTATCTGCCAATGGGACTGGTAGCTCATCAAATGCCATGACTTCCGGCTCCGCCTCCGATCTTGATAAACATCGGACTGGCTACGTCTTCTCCAACGAGATGATGTTGCACTCGAATCCCATCGATCCAGAGCATCCGGAAAAACCGATCAGGATCTGGAAAATCTACCAGACGTTGCAAGAACATAGCTTGCTCAAACATATGAAGCGGGTTCCGATTCGCGAAGTGACGGAAGACGAAGTCAAGCTCGTACACGATAAAGGGATCTGGGACGGCGTCCAGGGATCTGCTTGTAAGTATCTTCCTCTCTTGTCCCTGTCTATCTCCCTCTGACCAAATTGCTGACGACCATATCATCATCCATTGCACGTTCCTGTTACATATCAGTCCTTCTTCCTGACCTTCTCAGAGAGCAAGTGCAGATGCTAGAAAACACATGCTCGTTGTACATCAACGAACATACCGCACTAGCTGCTCGACTCTCATGTGGTGGTGCTATCGAACTCTGCGATGCCATCGCTTCCGGCCGCATCCATAATGGATTTGCGATCGTTCGCCCTCCGGGACACCACGCAGAGCCCCACAAGAGCATGGGCTTTTGCTTCTACAACAACGTAGCCGTTGCGACCAGGTACCTCAAGCAGAAGCATCCCGACACCATCCGCAAGGTCTTAATCCTCGACTGGGACGTTCACCACGGCAATGGAACTCAAAAGGCGTTTGAAAGCGATGCCGATGTTCTGTACGTCTCCCTCCATCGGTATGACGAAGACGGTAGCTTCTATCCTGGTTCTACATATGGCAATTACGATAGCGCTGGTATCGGCCCTGGCGAGGGTAAGTCGGTCAACATCCCATGGCCTACGTACGGTATGGGCGACGCCGACTACATGTACGCGTTCAGGCATCTTGTAATGCCCATCGCGTTGGAGTTTGAACCGGACTTTGTCATCATCTCGGCAGGATTCGACGCGGCAGAGGGCGATCCTATCGGAATGAACATGATCACTCCTGGAGGGTATGCACAGATGACGCACGCGCTCACCTCACTTTGCAAAGGAAAGGTAGCTGTGGTACTCGAAGGTGGCTACAATCCTGACGCGGTGGCCAAGAGTGCTCTTGCCGTCACTCAGGTCATTCTCTCTCAGGAACCAGCAGAGGCGAGGGGAACCGTGGCAAGCACTATCGCTGCCAAGACGGTGCAGCAGGTGTGCCGCTTCCACCAGCGATACTGGAAGTCGATCAAGGTGCCAGAGGTTGAGACGGACGATGTCGATTCTGACTCTACGGAAGCTCCACCTTCGGTCAGGATCTCGGAGCTGGTGGCGCAGTACCGCAACGTTGTCATCGGCAGCAAGTACGAGTTGTTCACCATGCCGATGCTCGATACGCCGCATTATCAGTTCGCTGGTCATGTCATGTGCTCGCAGGATATTCTGGACAAATACTCGACGATTGTGTTTTTTGTTCATGATATGGGCAATTTCCGCTTGGAACGACCTCGGATCGGTCAATCTCTGGAGCAAGAGGCGCAAGTGCTGGTGGATGGCTCGAGTCTTGTGATGGACTATGCGAAAGCACGTGGGTATGGACTTGTGGATCTGAATATCATCAAGGAGTTTTCAGCGCTCAAGCCGCTCGCGCCCGAGGGTAGACGATTGGCACCTGGAGTATCGGCTGTTGACATTGAGCGACTTGCTAAAGCCACTGAAGCAGCGGCGTTCATCTGGGATAATGTCGTGGCGCTTGCCAAGTCGCCCAAGGGAGCCAAAAACGTGGTCCTGGTGGGGTTCGGCACGGGATGCAATGTCCTGATGAAACTCATCGAACATCGTCAAGCACCGTCGCAGATCAAGGCCATCGTCAATGTGGTGGGATATGACGAGATGCCCAGCATTCACGTCCGGCAGGATTTGGACCGCAAGAAATGGTACTACACCCGATCCAAAGTGCTCGCCCCCGCCGACCATCCTCATATCCTCGCTCGAGGCGATGCCAAACCGCTTATGAGATTCGGACGCATTACACCAATCAGTGAGTACATCCAGCAAACCCCTTTCAACAACCTTCGCTCGACGCAATCACTGACGCTTTCACTCTTATTCTCTCCAACTCTTTCCCCCAATGCCAACTCAGACGATGTTCGGGCGGTCAATATCCTCAGCTCGCACATGGGCGAGATCACTTCTTTCATCGACAAAAAGATCCGCCTCGCCAACAACGCCTGATTCTCTCATCGTTTGTCTGTAACAATACCATGCAATGGCAGTATGACAGTAAAATTTGCGCAAACGTCCGACCAGACAGTGGAAAGAATGTGAGCTTGATTGCTGATGATTGTTCCACTTTGCGCCCTCTATGCGCGAGACGAGGTAAAATGGAAGCACCTGAGAAGGAAGACAAATAACGAGAGAAATGCAAATGAGGTACAGAAGGAGCAAGCTGAAGAACGAAGAGATAGAGCGAGAGCATGCAAATGAACGGAGTGGATGTGGGAAGGAGCGTGCGCTGTTGCAGTTGCAATTAGGTTTAGGGTTAGGGCGGCTCGGTCTATGGCCATCACCGTGATCGGTGAGCTTTACTACCGAGGTAAAGGTATCCGAACAGCCATATTAGTCGATGTCAGCAAGCGAGGTCTGAGCTTCCGCTGGTGGTGCTACGATAGCGCGTCCAAAGTGACGCTTGCGCATCTTGCGTTCGCCAAGGTTGTGAGTGACTGCATGACTGAGATGGCGCCTTACAGCATCCTGGGCATGATCGTCCGAGAGAGCCCGATTCCAGTGATGGGATGTGTACGAACTATTGGTATTGGACGTGCCAGTGGTCTGCGAACTGCGAGCCGTGTTAGTGGACGAGGTGGTATTGCTACCGCCGGCACCAAGATTAGCCTTGTAGATCGAGGTGGGTTCGTTTGAAGTCGATCCCGAGGGTGAGACAACCTCACGCCAAACAATGACACCCACAATGACACCGACCAAACTGACAATGGCGATGAAACCCATTACGATGAGCTTTCTCCTTCCGCTCGCCATGCTGGCCATCCAAGCCTTACTTCCATTCTCGATCTTGTCGGTACCAGCATTCTTTTGAGCCATAGAGAAGCGACGCCAGAACTTGGCGCCTTCACCAAACGTGTCCCACTCGGCGCCTTCACCTCCAGCGCCAAGGAATTGCGACTTGCGAGAATGATCAGGCTTCTCATAGTCGTCTTGCATACCTTGCACGCGAGGCGCTTGAGGAGGTCGAGGGAGATTTGGCGCCGGCATCTGCATCTGCTGATTCTGCGGCGGAGGCGGAGCACCGCCATGGGGATTGCCGCTGTTCGCACCGTTGCTACCTGTGATGAAGGCCATGCTACGTCGGAAGAGAGACTGCCTTTTTTGCATTGGCTGTGCTCGCGACTGGTTGCTGGGTCCGGGGCCATTGCCGGGTGGGCCCGCCTGGGGCCCTGCACCAAACATGGCCATAGACCTGCGGAAGATGGACTGTCGCTTGTTCGGCGGTCCAGGAGCATCAGAGAAGGATGGGCCAAAATTGCCGTTGGGACCAGGCGGACCTCTGCCTTGAGGACCGTTCTGACCTTGGGGTCCTGGGCCACGCTGAGCACCACCGGGAGGAGGAGGTCGTGGACCATTGTTTGCTTGAAGCGAAGGAGGTCCTGCTTGTGGACGGGGTCCTTGGCCGCCATTCGGACCTGGTCGAGGTGGACCATTGCTGTACATTGGCCCGTTTGGACCCGAAGGACCATTGGGCCCAGGTGGCTTCCCGAAGCCGACGGGAATGTTGGGGCCGCCAGGGCCACCAGGACCAGGTGCAGGACCTCGCTGCCCGTACGGAGAAGGTGGGCCGCGCTGAAGTACATTCGGTGGAAGAGGACTTTGGCTCTGCGGATAATTGGGCGATGGCATACCGGATCGAAGAGGCGTGGCGCTGTTGGGAGTCATGGGCGATGGCATGCCGCGACCGTCTCGTTGGATGGGACCGGTGCCATACTGTTGCGCTCGATTGACGTCAATAGGTGGAGGTCCGGTACCGCGTGGTGGCGAGCGAGCTTGAGTGGCACTGGGAGCACGGGGGTCGAAGTAGCCTTGAGGTGCGGATTGTTGGTGAGGCGATGGGCCCCGAGCTGATGCTGGGCCAGTGACCTCTGGGTTTGGACTCGCGAGACCGAGTTGCTTGGTAAGATCTCCAGTGCGGGCGCTTAGACGCTTGGCACTGTTGCTGGTGGTCTCAGCAGGTCGAGATGGATCGGCATTATTGAGAGGTGGCCCTCCAAAGCCAATAGTGCTGCCGTGGCGCGACGTGCGATCAACGAAAGCGTTGTCGGCGGCAAGCCTGCTCTGCTTACCATCTTGCGAGTTGGCAGAAGAGTCAGTCGATTGTTTGCCGGACTTGAGAGCCATTAGCTTCAGTGACGGTGGGTTTTGGGAGGCGTTGTCAGGAGGTCGATGACCGACAGCAACGGCACGATCGGTCCAGCTTTCAGGCCTGTCTGACTCTTGGGCGTTCTGAGGTTTGTCCGTGGCAGTGCCCCTGCGCGGTGCTGGGCGATCATCATCGCTGTCGGAATCTGATTCGGAATCGCTACCTCCCAGCATGCCGAGGCCGAGACCGAAGGCGCCAGAGTCTCGGTCATGGTCGCGTTCGGCGCTGGATTGAGATGGAGCAGTGCCGGCGTGAGAGGAAGCAGTATGACCATCGGTCTGTTTGGTGTTTTGTGAGAAGGCGATGCTTTTGCGCTGCGCAGGACGTGGGTTGGAAGGGCCAACCGAACGAAGACCGTTGGCGTCCATGTCGTTGGCGGGACGACCGTGAAGTTTGAGTTGACTTGCTTTGCGAGCCAACTCGCGTCGACGAGGATCGGAGGATTCAAGATCTTTGGGGTCGTAAAGATACTTGTCATAGATACTGACGACACGAGAGTCTCTTGGATTCATGGAGAAAGCTATGCTGGATGAGGACTCGCCCGCCCAAGCAGTTGGTGCCATAGTATGCTTCGGAAGTGTCGAGGAATGATGGAAAGACAGAAGCTAGACCGAGACGAAGTTGTGGCAATGACGCCAAATGAGATAGAAGACAGGTACGGCAAGCGATCCGAGTGCGACGTGGGGCTTAAGCGTACACTTTGCTGATTGATGACCACCAGGGTCTGGTGCGTGGTGCAGGATGAAGCAAGGCGTAAGAAAGACTTTTTGAAGCAGTGCGAAGATGTCAGAAGATGATGACAATGACGAGAAGCTGCTAATGATGGCGTAGATGAACGACCGGCGTTGTTATGCTGTAGGCTAGGTGGCTGAGGGGGGTGGATGCTTAGAGTTCAAGCAGATGGTTTCCGAAAAAGGCGCAAAGTGGAAGTGAGACTGTTTGTTGGGTGCGACAGATGAAAGAGAGACAATACCAGAGAGCGAAAGTATCTGAAGCGGAGAGAGGAGGAGAGAGATGGATGGAGGGAAGGAAAGGAAAGGAAAGGATGTCGGCAAGGCGGAGACAGGACAAGGCAAGCATGGATGAGTGTAGCTTGGAATGTCAAGCAGAAGCTACCGCGGCGATCAGGAGGAGTTGGAGAGGTTGAGCATGAGGATGAGCAGGCGAGAGGCGAGAGGTGAGAGGCAGTCCGGGCGGGCAAGTGAGAATTGAAATGTGCAGTGCAGTGCAGCAAGCGGCTCACGAGGTGGGATTTTTAGCTTGACCTCTCAGTCTGCACTTGAGAGGCTAGATTTCGCGACTCCTGCATGCCCTCTGTTTCTGCTACTGTACAGGACTGCTTCCTTTTGCACTTGCATCCTTTTGACCATGACATATGCAGTAGTACTACTGCAAATGCATAGTTGGTAGGCTGATCCGACGATTGAATCGACTCAATTGACGGGCGGGAGCAGAGCACAATACTTAGACCAGGGGTCGGTCGCAGACAGAGAGGAGACTTTTGCAGAGTCGGAAGGTGGGTGCTGCCGACGTTCTTCAAAATTATCGACACTGTTGTGGTGCCCTGATTTCCCCAGCTTATCACAACCAAAGATGTCTCGGGCAGCTGCCGGACGTGTGCGTGCGATGTGCATTGTGTTGCATGGAAACGCGTGTGACCGCGTGTATGCGATATTATGTCGCCGTCCAGCGAAGCTGCGAGCTCAATTCCAACACCAAAAGCGCGTTCGCCGAATAGCAGCAAACCCACACACGAAGGAAGCGCAAGAGATGAATGATTGGCAAAGGGGCTGCTTCACCGCCAGCATACAGTATTCAAATTTGCCAAATTGGACGCAAAAGACCGCACAAGTACTTTGCATACACAGGACTGTAGTTGGAGCTACACAAAAAGCCATTGTGCAGCCTCCTCGTCGGAAGCCCATGAACCTTTCCAGACCGACAAGAAGGACCCTTCTTCCGTTCAATTTATGCTTGCTTCAAGCCGTGAGCCGCAGTCCGAAGAATGCGAAGACTGCAAAGAAGGTTCGCGCGAGCGCTGCATCAAAACCTTGTCATCTAAGCAGCTCACAATTTGATCGAGTGTCTTGCACTACGCAGTATGGAATTCGCATCTCGCGCTGGAAGCAAAGAGAGCGTCAGCTGCGAGCATCGTTCTGGACCTCTTCTTGGCATGAATCGTTGGCAATCCTTCATCTGACAAGTCCTCTGCTGATGCCCAAGGTAAGACCCTCCTGTTCGATAGTCTTGCCGCTCTCACAACCAATACACGTTGGTCTGTCGGCTCAGATGCCGTCTACAACATCCATTCGGCCATATATCGATAATACTGCAGTTGCTCAGGCTCACAGCCTCGAAAGCAAAGAGACCTGCCTGCAGCTTCTCTCCGAAGCTGGGGAATCTCTTTTAAAAATCCAATCTCCGATCCACAATCCTTAAGGTGCTCGTCGCGTTCGGTGTCAGCTTCGGCATGAACATGCTTGAAGGGAAGATTCAAGATTTCAAAATTGACAAAGCACCCCCCAGATTTTGGCGACCTTTGAGATGTCGCCTGCCGATGAGGGCTGACTTGCCTCCATCGACCACCAGGATCCGATCGCACTTCTTGAGCTATTCCGGTCTCCACAGCTTTAGCCTCGTCTCGTGAGTGGCGTCTGCTGCGGTCTGCAAATGGTCCTTCCAACAGGCTTATGTTGTTGCTGAGCATGCTGCTTGTTTGACATGTCTCCCCTCAGATGTATCGGCTGAGCTGTACGCATTTTCAGACGTTGCGAGAAGACCTTTCTTTTCTAGCTCGCCTATGTATGCAGGCGGATCGACAGCGCACCACAACGCCAGCCGAGCAAATTCGACGTCTGTTGGTTTCACCTTGTTGCAGCTTGGGCAAATCTCGGCTCGCGCCAAACTTTTTGCAATTGACAGCTTATGTAAGGCTGACCTCCTTGTGTGTCGAGAGTAACACAAAGTAACACACACGCACGCACGCATGCACCTCGAAGCTGTCAGTGTGTCGTGCGTCTCAGTGATGAGCTTGTGACATCTTTCTTCTTATCGCAACTCCGCTGCCTTCGTCCATGCACTTGCGCTAGCATACTTTGTCAACGATGCCGGTGCCAGATCCTTCAGCACCACCTCAAGATCAGGCTGCGACCGAATCGTCTCAGGATGTTTGGGCAGACACCGGCAAGTCTTTCAACGACCAAAGCCAAACTTCTTCCAGGTACGATGATGGTGCCAACGGGGGTGCGAGCGCAAGCATGCATGCCCCTGCACACGTCAAGGCTACGTATGCAGAACAAGTAGCCAACGACCCCTCTGGTTTCCCCTCTATGGGCTTGTCCACCAGATTGTCTCGTGGCAGCACTCCCTTTGGTTCCAAATCCAACACCAACTCAAACAACGATACTCGAAGACCGGTGTTTGCTCCCTACGAGGCAGAAAACCTCGAATTCGCCTGGGGCTCATCTTCGCAATCCGAGCAACCGACCCGAGCCACTCTTTCCGCCAGTGCGTCCGTCTTCAAGCCCGCGCGATCCTATCTACCGCAGCAGCAGTCCACTCCCAGCGCAAACGACTTTTCCGACCCGCTCAGTAGCGCATACAACACCGACGATCCTTTGTCTCAAGACGAGCCCTCTGTCCCCGCTGCCATCGATCTGTCTCAGAACGAGACTTCCGATTCCCTACCTTCGCCAGACGACGATCGAAATCAAGGAGACGAGACCCTTCAGCAACACCGCCACCACCCTCAAGTCGACCTGGCACAAGACGATCAGGCCTCAAGTCCTCTCCCTACTTCCAGCTCACACTCGTCAATTCCTTCCGCAATGCTTGCGAAAGAGCATGTGCTCCAGAAGCATCAGGCAATCGACGAGCCCCATGATTCAGCGGGCGCACCAGGTACCGAAGATGATGAGGACGAGGACTTCGTCTACCCAGGCGCTACCGAGACAGCAGCAAGTCCGAATGTAGCGCAGGCACGAGAGGAACAAAATATCTCCTCCTCTGTCGAGCCCGAGCACCAACGTTACGACCATGAAAGCGCTCACCCGACCTCTGAGCCAGCAACCGCGCTCCACTCGGACGACCGTACTCACCCAACTGACGAGCAGCATACCGAATCTCAGTCTCAAGCCGTTGAAGAAACTTCGCAGATCGACTACGATACTTTGGCCGACATCTGTAGCCGCGGCACGCTGGATGAATTGAAGGCATTTGTGCAGACTGCTTGCTCCGAGTCACCTGGCCAGTCTGGCGTCTCTATGTTTGCTCTCGCCAACGATCCCAATCCCAGCAACGGTCTCGTACCTTTACACTTTGCTGCCAAAGAGGGAAAGACCGACATTGTCCGTTGGTTGATTACAGAAGCAGGCGCCATCGTCGAGATGGAGGATCGCGAGGGAGAGACGCCTCTACACAAAGCCGCTATGGCGGGAAAGCTGTCTGTCACGTCCCTCCTCCTGTCTCACGGCGCCGACGCCAATGCGAAGGATTCCGACGGTTGGACCGCTCTCCACAATGCTTGCAGCCGCGGCTATCTCGACCTCGTCCGCCTTCTCATCGACCGAGGTGGAGCAGAGATTGATGTACAGGGTGGCAGAGGTGCCTGGACACCTCTCATGAACGCGGCCTCCAAGGGTCATCTCCCCGTTGTTCGCCACCTCACCGCCAAGTATCACGCTGACCCCTTCGTGCGCAACGCCGCCGGAGAGACGGCCTTTGACGTTGCCGCTGCCACCTTCGAAGTCTACGTTTGCGAAGTGCTCGAGCGTTACGAAGCCGAGCGATGGAACGCTTCCAAGTACAATCCTGCGGCCCCCTCGACGCCTGGTCAAATCGTACCTGGCCGTGGCCCTTACGAGCCTCTCGCCCTGCACACTACTATACCCGTCGTCCTGCACGAGAACCAACGCCTTGACACGAGACTTCAATCCCTCGCCATGAACGGTGGAAAGCCACGATGGAGCTCCTCCAGTGCCGCCCGCGCTCACAAGCCCGATAGGCGGGCGCCCAGCTCGATGCCACCCGGTCCACTGGCTCCCAGTCGCACGCGACACTCGCCTATGCGTCAAGACGACGTCGGTCTCCCTGCCCGCTCGGCCCCTTACAAATTGCGCCTCCGCTCCCGAATCAGTCCAGCCGCAGCGCGACGAAGATCCGCAGCGCTTACAGCACAGCGCGCCAACAATCCGAGCGGTGATCACGAAGAGGACTTGGCAAGCACGCCTACGCCCGAGTCGGTTCTTCAGGCCCGCCGCGGCGCCCGAGGATTCTCCAACGGCACCGAAGAAGACAGCTCTCACTTCTGGCTTTGTGAATGGCAGCTCGACACCACTCATCCTCTTGTCGATGTTGAGCAAGGCTGGCAGTATGCACAGTCGTTCGATGCACTCGACGACAAGTGGTCATCCCAGCCACCACCTCCCCTTGAGCGACTGCTGGAAGGACGTGGTCTCAGCGCTTCGGTCACCCGCGCCTTGACCGGTGGAGCTGGCCTTGCAAGCGCGCAGGCCGACCAAGAAGCCTCCACCAGTGGCTGGGTACGTCGAAGACGGTGGATCCGTGTTTTGCGACGCCGACTTGACATCGAATTTGGTGACGATCTTGAAGCATGCGAGGGCGCCCTTGGCGGCGAAAGAGATATCGCCGGAGCTGTGAACGACGATGAGGCACATGTGAGTCATGGACTCTCAACAGCTGCCATCATGGCTGCGCAAGAGATGGCCAAGAATGAGTGCTCGCAACTTGGCCCCGATGCCGATTATGTCAGCAGAGCCAAGGCACTTGCCGGTTCAAGCGCAGCTTCAGGCGCGACGCCAGCGGATGCGATCGGTGATGACCGTGACGAGCTCGCCAGGCGTATCGCTCGTCTCGTCATGGCCATCACTGAGCTTCGAGCTGCATTCGAAGATAGCGACGTCGAGCGCAGGAGCCGTGCCGAGGATCTACGCAAGGAGTACACGTTGCAGCTGGGTCAGCTCAGACAAGCTGCCGGTTTGGACGAAGACGAAGACGAGGACGCAGCTGACGAGGACGATGATGAGTTCATCTACCCAAATTCGTACAAAGATGATGGAGCGTCCGTCTTCACTCGACTTGTCAACGCCGAGACCTCCGGCACCCTCTCGAGGCCTCCTATCTCGCAGCGTCAGAGCAGCGCTGCCTCGTTGCTGCGCAACAGCGTAGCCCCTTCAGAGGCTGGCACATCGCTTGCTGCGGCTCGTAGCGCCGACCTGGCAGCGAACCGCGAGTTCCGTGTGCCTACTAATGAGGCACCAAACAAGGTGACGTTGCGTCGCGGACCGACGATGCGCGAGCAGAACTTGCAGCCCCAGTGGGAGCGTGATGAGGAAGCCAGAGACTGCAGGGGATGCGGACGCCACTTCACGTTCTTCCTTCGCAAGCATCACTGTCGAAGATGCGGTCGCATCTTCTGTGACTCCTGCTCTTCGAAGCGTGCGCAGTTGAGGATGGCCGAGATCGTCGTGGACCCAAGCCTTCCGGGAATGGCAGCTTCGGAAGCGCTAGCACCCACAAGAATCTGCAACAGCTGTCATGCAGAGCTCCAGCTTCCACCTCAGCTGCAGAACTTGAGAGGACCCGAGGCTGTCATGGCGGCATCTCAGGGCAGATCCGGTGGCGAGCCTTCCAGTCGGAGCGGCATCGAGACACATATGGACGAAGCTGGGCTCCGATCGACAATGGCACCCCCGAGCGATGTCTCGAGTCGGGCCAGCGAGCTCACTGAATGTCCGGTCTGCTCAACCTCGCTTTCTGCTCTGGGTGGAAGCGAGGAGCAAGAGGCTCACGTGCGCAACTGTCTGGAGAACGGTGGAGGAGGAAGCATGCAAGGTGGAAGATACTTGGTGTACAAGCTGCCCGAGAACTCGCCGATTGTTGGCAAGGAGTGCTCAATCTGTATGGAGGACTTTGTTGCCAACAGCACGATCGCAAGGTTGCCGTGCTTGTGCTACTTCCACCGAGGATGCATTGACTCGTGGTTCAAGCGGGGCAGGGAGTGCCCCGTGCATGCCCGTTCATGGTAGTGCGCTCGTCCAATCTCACTTTTGATCATATTGTGTGCGTCGCTTTTTCGCAAACTACTTGTCAAACTGCAATAGATAGATACCACTCTTCTTCTAACCTTATGTGTGAGTTGCGTCAGAGGCAAGTGATAAAGAAGCTAGCGTAGCAAAGAGCGGAATTTGTTAGGACCGCGTATCGAACAAATTCGAAAATCGTCTAGGCGCGTCGCGCGGTGAGAACAACATGATGCGGGTTGGGCACCCTGTTGATTGCACTTTTCTCGCTGCCTCCACCATCCCCGAAGCTCCTGACGCTATCAAAACCTCGCCATTCTCTCATCATCAGCTAGATCTTCTACCACCCAATCTCTGAGGTCAAGGCAACGCATATTCACGACATCTGGCGCTGATTACACACTCCAGCAAACAGCATCAAAACTTTGCCGATCAAACTCATCGAAACAACTTGCTCAGCGGACAGGCAGCAAAACACAACCGGAGCATCACATTCATAGCTATGTCGTCCGAGGAGAACTTCTTGAACGATGGCGACAAGACAGATGAGCAGATCATGCTCGAACAGGAAAGAGTAGATGAGGAGCGAGAGACTTCGTTCCTATTTCAGAAAGAAGCTCGGGATGTGGAGTCATTAACCCCCTCCGAAGCTGCCGAGGCACCCATAGCAACAACAGAAAGCGCGATAGCCCAAACGACAAGCGAAGATGCAGTAGCAGCGAGCGAGGTAGAAGAAGCAGTGGTGGTGGAGGAAGCTACCGTCACATCAGGCAGTCGACCAGCACGTAGCGGGAGGAAAAGTAGGGCGTCTACAAGCGATGCAGACGAAGAGCAAGGGCGGAAGAAAGCACGCAAGTCCTCCGCCGCAACAGCAAATGAGACGGATGCTAATGTTCGCCTGGATCGCCTTCGACAAGCACTCTTTCGTTTCCTTGATCTGATCGAGCACCGTGCGACAAGCTCTAGTTTCGCCAAAGCCCTCCCACACATCGACGAGGAGTCCGTCGAAGCCCTCCGACTGCAGTTTGTTGGTCAGCTCAAAGAAGCGATCATTGACGAATCCGAAAAGCTGATCGAATCCAACGATCTCGAAGAAAAGCTCGCCTCACTTCATCGCTTAGCTCAGGAGGCTGACACACGGTATCAAGCCGGATATCAGGAGGGCGCAGAGGAGATCAAGGATGTATGGAGGAAAGATATGGATCTGGAGACTTCGATTTCGGCGAAAGCAATTCCAGATCAGCAGAAGAGGGTCAAGGAGCTCAAGGCAGAACTAGAAGCAGTGAGGGGCGAAAACTTGAAGATACACGGCGAGTTGATGGATATGCGTGCAAGATGCGATGCGATACAGGAAGATGCGCGGGACTCGTTGGACGCCTTGGACTCGGTAAGTTTGAACAGATACACAATGCTCTTCAGAGCACAAGCACTGACGATACAACACAATACTCATCTCACTGTTTTTCTGGTGTGCAGGCAATCAAAGGACTGGAAGCGACACCAGATATGCAAAAGCAGCTCCGGCAAACCATGGACGACTTGTTACAGGATCTCGGCGCACGTGTATAACCTCACCACATCAGCTGCTCGCCGCGACACAACCCACGATACCACGGCCTCTGTACTGGCCTGCTGGCTTTCAGCGAGATTACAATCACACAGGATTACGCTTGTGCACAACTTTGATCTGGCTGCAGGGCAAATGCATAATGTCTTTCGAAATTGATAATGAGATTTGGCGGACTGGCTGGCAGTCGGCTCTTGTAGCGCATGCCGCATCTGCTGCTCGTGTTGAACGGCGCAGACTGCGGCCAGGGTATAGCTTGGTTTCCTCCGATACCGTAACTCCTCAGACCTGGCGACCCCTCTTGCTCTCTTCAGTCTCCTCCGGCGTTGGTGGCCGGATGTCACCCAACCGCTGGCCGACCTTGACCTTCTGATCCGCCTTGACATCGAAACGGAAGTCACTTGGCGCTTCGAACACGAGCACGATGGTAGAACCGAGCAGGAAGCCGCCCATCTCGTCACCGGCTCCCAGAGGCTGGCCGCCAAGGAGCTTGCTGGCACCGGCGTAGGATGCTTCCGAGTAGGTTCCGGCCAAGTAGCGCTGCATGCGGACATTGGTTCGGAGAGCTTTGTCAAAGTTGATGCGGATGGAGCCGACATTGGTAGCCCCGACAGGGACCATGCCGAAGAAACCGTGTCTCCAGCGACCGAGAAGAGCAACACGCTCGTTGAGCACGAACAAGTTGGAGAGCCGGTTGGCCATGTAAGGAGAGACCGAGTAGAGCTCACCACGGAAGTGACGTCGGCGTTCTGCGACCCAATTGGTGGGACTGTGGAAACGATGGTAGTCACCAGGAGCGAGGTAGATGACGCAGAAGAAGAGCTTGTTTCCCTCCTTGACACCCTTCTGATTCGGCGAGTGTGGCTGCAGGAGCGGTGGAAGAGCTGAGACACCCATCTCGTACGCTACATTGGCGTACCGACCGAGCACTTCGGGAGTGTCAGGCTCGGGCATACCTGCATCATCAATCTGCTTGGGCTTGTCCTTGTTAGCGGCATCCTTGGGAATCGGGAATTCGTCGGCGTCGTCGTCGGCATCTTGAGCGTCTTGCGTGGCCACGATAGACGGGATCTCGCTGGCGTTGGAGCCTTCGGCAGGCTTACGCTTGACCCAAGACTTCCAGTAAGAAGCCTTGACGAACTTGGTCCACTTCCATTTGCGCTTGCGGACTTCGTCCGGATCCGGCACAGCCGACTTGCTCTTTTCGTCACCGAGAAGTTCGTCAAGCGTGTAGTCGATACCGTTGACCGAGGCGAATTGACGTTCATCGAGGCGAACATGCTCTGTCTCTTCGGCAGTCTGGCCCACTACCTTTTCTGTAGCTTCAGGCTGACTCGACACACCCAAGAGGGCATCGAGCGAGTATGTGATGCCCTTTACCTGTTCGACACGTCGTCCGCTGATCTCTCCAAAGTGAAGAACTTTGCCGTCTGCTGGAGACACAAGGATGCTGTCTTCGATCTCACGAGCGCCTTCCTTGAGCTCGCGGTAGAAGAACTCGCCAAGACTCTTGTAATGTGTGAGATCAGGGTCCTTCATCTCGTCGAGGTTGCAGCCGAAGATGTAGGAGTAAAGCTTGAAGCCGAAAGGACGGAACCAGACAGGGAGTGTGATGTTGTTCGCCCAACCCCACGCACGAGAGATGGCGTTGAGAGGCAGAGCTCCGATGACGTAGACCGTCCATGGGCCTTGCATCTTGACCACTTGGCCATTCTCATCGACAATCTTGGTGCCTACGCCTTTGCCATCTCGCTCGTTGATGTAGTTTCTGCGTGCCTGTACTCCGACCAGCACCACAGCTCCGAGAAGAAGCGGAATAGGGTACCACTTTATTTGAGTGCCAGACCATGATCTCGACAGCTTTTGTTTGTATGAGCCGTTGTCCTTCTGCTTGCTTTCATTGTACTGTTTCGCCTGCTCCTCGGACCGGCTTCGAGCTGCGCGATTGCCTCGGACCGTGTTGGCTTCGTGTTCTGCCTGAAGGGGATCACGGCTGTAGCAGCGTTTGGTTGAAGTAGGTAACGATGATAGGAGGAGACCGTGCTTGCGAAACGATGCTCGGGGACTGAGAGCGATGAACGATGCTGCTCTGCGTGCAACAGTTGGTGTGGAATGCAGCAATTCGAGCCGTACCGTGGTCGCAAGCAGGTCGACGCGGCCGCGTGGCCGCAACAACGGTGTTCGCATCTGCGTTCTATGATAGTCGCCTCGTAACAGACGCCTGTGTAGATGATCAGGAAGGTGATGGGAGGGAGCAAGATTCGGTTTGGGATCGCAGTCACACCGACTGGTCAAAAGTGTGCATGTGCAAGAAGCTGGAAGAACGCGCTGAGGCTAAGCCGAGCTTGGGCCAAGTTTTGCGTGTGTGTTAGCTTTGACTTAAAAGTTGAAAAGCAAAAAAGCTTAAGAAATCGTCATGAAGCAGTTGGCTCATTGATTTTAGTGCTTTTTGTGTACCGAAATTTCAAACGCGTCATAGCTGTCCGATCTGCCTCCGATTTCACACACACAAAGGAGCGTTGTTGGTCTTATTGTAGCAGGTAGTGAGCAACGGCTGCAGCAAGGTCTGCCATTCAACAAAAGGACTTCATAGTGAAGCTGGCACGAGAGTCAAGTCTTGATTTGCAAAGTAGGTGCTCGTATTGCACCCGGTGGGTATGGAGACAGCTTTTGAGTTAGTGGCCTGAGTTGCAACCCAAACTACAGGTATGCTCAAGACAGCGTGGCCTAGGTTCGATCAGGGCTAAGCGCAAGTAAGAGCAGAAATGCTGTCGATGGCGGGTGATACTTTCTAGAGCTTAGTTCGTGGCTCCGTACGAAGGAGGCGGAGCATTGTAGACGGGTTGTCCGTGCTTGGGAACCCATTCGCCGTTGCCGGTGTACTTGACATTGTCGCCAAATCGCTCCTCGGCCTTCATCTTCTTGTAGATAAGCCAGACTGTATCGCAAACGTTGTAGAGATATGCAAATGTCAATTATGAGCAGGGACCTCGATTCGAAATGCATGGTGATGTACTTACAAGCATGGATGTGTCCGGGGAGGTATCTGTAGGGAGCGAGAATCGGGGCATGTAAGAAGTCCATGAAAGAAGTCGTGTGCGATTAGCATCATCATCATCACTCCACTCCAAGCTGCAATGGAGTTTTCTAGCCTCATGCACTCACCCAAGCAAAGTCAACAAAATGTTGATCATCAGATCACAAGAGCACTGTGATTGCAGAAGACAAAGTAGAACGATATCAGTAAGGATGCTCATTGCTACCTCTTGTGTCAGTGCCATCGTTCCAGACCTCGAACTTACGCCTGTGAGGAAAGCCACGGCACCCGGTGGGAAGAGGAGGGCCACTGTTTACAGTAGCAAGTAGCAGATTGCAGTGAGGGGTACAAGAACGTCAGCATGTACAGTACACACAGATCACATCGGGCGTTGATCGTTTCAGCCGGGTGCGCTCGGGCACAATCGCGCCATCAACTTACCGACAATAAGGATGATATCAGAACCACTGGTCATCTTTTCTGTGCTGATCGTTGCAAGCTTTGCCTTGTTGTTGAGATTATTGAGAGGTAGGTGCGATTGCAAATTTGTTATTCGATGGAAGTGGGTTGGGAACAAGCCCTAATGGCACGTCACCGTCTCGAATAGAGCTTTGAGTTGCATCCTGGGCGGTGCACTTACAGTAGCGAACGCCGCCGGCGGTAGTGCAGCCTCCTTCACAGGCGTTTCACCAGTCTGAACTCCCGCCCAAATACTGCGCACCAAACAATGTGGAGGTTGTACGGATCGATCGACGATCTTCGACAGACATGAAAGCTCATCGGGAGCACCCTGTCCTTCCCCGCATTTTCTCGCGACAGGCGCTTTGATTGCCGGACACGAGAAGGCCGGCGACCGGTCCCAACAAAGCGTTTCTGCAGCTCTTCTCGCATGGTCCACACATTGGCAGCTCCCTCTGCCCTTCTTGGCGCTTCAAAGCATTGCTGGACATAAGGATATAAGAAGCTGCACAAACAAACTCCCTTAACTCGATACGCTGTCCGCGAGCCATCAGAGTCACGCTCAAATTTGCGCCCATCAAAAGCTCAACCGAAATCAGATACCTAACAAACGCAACAGCCACTAAGCTATCAGTCTCTTTTGCAGGCCAGCATGTCGTCTCAAAAGCTTGTCATGCCCAAGGTGGGCTCTCACCTCATCCTGACCACGCCTGCAAAGCATGTGCTCCAGATGACACTCAACCGGCCCAAGCAGCTCAACGCCATGACCGACGCTCTCGAGGAGGACATTTGCCGCGTCTTCGATTGGTTCGAGAACGAGCCATCACTCTGGGTCATCATTCTTGCCGGCAAGGGCAGAGCCTTCTGTGCCGGACAGGACCTCAAGGACTGGTTGCAGAAGAACCAAACATCGCAAACAGTCAGGCACTCTTCAGGCGAACCTATGCAGTCAGACGCTGAAGTCAACAAGTCAATCGAAAGGCTCAAGCGTGGCGGCTTTGGCGGTATGAGCACACGTAGGAGTGCCAAGCCCATCATTGCGGCGGTCGATGGAATCTGTATGGGCGGCGGCACCGAGACTATCCTAAACTGCGATATGGTTGTCGCTAGCACGCGATCTGTGATTGGTTTGCCCGAGGTAGCGAGGGGTGTGGTCGCTGCTATGGGTGGCATTCCCCGATTGACACAGCTTTGTGGTCACGTAAGTATGCGAATCGCTCCTTGACTACATGTGAAGAAAGCGAAGCTCACCAGCACTTACCTTTCAAACTCTGTCTCGATCTTGACCTCCTGTCATCTTTCTCGGTCTCGACACGCAGCAACGTGCCTCTGAGCTCCTCCTTCTTGGAAAGCCCATCAGTGCCAAGGAGGCACATGACCGATACAACATGGTCAATCGCCTCGTCGAAGTCGCCAAGTCCACTTCTGATGAGCTCGGTCAGGCTGCTGTTGATCAAGCTGCCATCGAGCTAGCTGTGCAGCTCACGCAGAACAGTCCTGATAGCGTCCTTGTCACCAAGTCGGCGCTCGTCATGGCCCGCGATGCGACGGATGGCGATATCGACGCTTCCGCACGTGCTAACATGCTCGGTGATCGCAGTCGAATGCTGTACGTTGGCAAGAACATCAATGAAGGCCTCGAAGCATTCAAAGGGGTAAGTCATGAAACAATTCAGGCTCGCGAGACTTGCGCAAATACTCATGCATTGCCGTTGTTTGCTATAAATTGGTCACACAGAAACGTCAACCCAAGTGGTTCAACCCAGTCCCGCTCGGCTCAACTTCAGCCAGCCAGCCTAGGTCCAAGCTTTAAACACCTCCTATAGGCGAAGACCGCAAGCGCCCGATACACCAATCACACCACTCGGATGTTAAGCAGGCACGCCTCCCTAGCCAAGTCTTCCATGCAGCTGTTTGTCTGCAAAGTTGACTTGGCGCATTCAGCCAGGACTCTCGCCGTCTTTCAATATCACGTGTTCGGCATCGCAATCGTTCTCGTTGTGTATACAATTGTGTGCATGGTGCATGTGAGGCACGGATTGGCTGTGTCGAGCTTATGTATGACCTAGAAGAGACTTTGTATAGCGCTGTGACACTTGATGACCCGATCGCCTCAACAAGGGGCCATGATATGGTTCGGATGTGGACCGATGCGGACGATGCAGCACGCAATCGCCTCGAGAGGAGAATCAAGGGATTGTTTCGTGTTCCAACCTCAGCGTCTCCTATACCCACAGCCTAAATTTCCCTTCTCCCTACAAATGATTAGAAATCCTCAGCACTGTTGAGCGGAACCGCCCACTTGATCTTTCACGCAAGACATGATCCGGATCTCAGTCTCGCTGAGTTTTGCTGTCTTGCAGAAGGGACAGGATCGAGAGGCGCTGTATCGGCGAATCGCGATTGGTATAGCCACGCGAGAGTCAGATGCGACTGAGAACAAGTCAGTCACGTCAAGCGAGACAGACTCGCGGAATAAGGTATCGAGCGGATGAGCGGCAGCGAGAGAGCTACACTATGCACATCCAGAAAAGAACAAACAAAGTAGCAAAAAGAAGGTGTCCTGTAAGAGACGCCAAGCATGTGCGTCTCAGCAAAGGTGTGGGACAGGCAGGCTCGGGTCAACGCAAACGCAAAACGGTGGAACCGAGGTGAGAGACAGCTGTCGGTTTTGACCGTGAGCGCAAGAGCAAGAGCAATGCCATGGTTTGTACATCATAAGTCGAGCCCGCGGTAGTTACAGTTGTATGTCGCGATGCTTTAGCGAGGCGGCAGCCGCTTGAAGATCTGCGGATCCATTCGCGCTGACGAGGCATCACATCTTGCCAAGGTGATTTCTTGGTTGTCTGAGCTTGGTGGTTGGTTGGGTATGGCATCAAACTCAGCAGCTATCTTCTATCTGAACAAGGCCGAAGAGAGCCTAGCATGCCAGCAACAAGTACCTGCATAGTCATCATTCAGTACAATAAGGGAAGCGGACGCTGGGCCGCAAAGGTATTCTGCATCTCGCAGGCCCGATACTTGGTCAAGTGTCACTCTCGACCGGGGAACGGATCTGGTGTTAGACATGCATGCTTTTCACTGCAGCAACTTTTGATGGGAAATTTCGAATCGCGGGACTGACTGCATTTTCGAGTGTTGAGAAGAATTGAAGAGCGGGCCAACTCTGGCTCTCCTCTCCCTCCTTTTCCACCTTTTCCTGCCTTTTCTACGTTTTCGCACTTCTTCTTATGGCTGATTTGACAGGAAGCGATGCCGACCCACCCCATCTCACAGTTCGGGCTTCAGTCTCCGACAGCCTCTGCAGGAACAACTCAGGAAGCGCAGTTGGTTGGTTCGCTTGCTACGATCCGCTCTGTTCCTAGTCTAGCAATGTCTGGTTCTCTCAGAATCGGCTCGTACGTGCAGCTCAGAGCAGAAAGATGGCGTCGCGCCCGCTGACAACCTCGAGATGTCACTGGTACGTCTCGGAAAGCTATCCAGATATCACTTTTTCAAACAGTACGATCGTGACCTTCGCATGACTGCCGTTGATAGCCATCCTGAAGCCGATGAGAAGCGCTCTTTCGCCACGATAGGTGCTTGTGCTAACTGTGCGTCGAGTAGCCTGCCATGCATCGGACGGACCCGTACAGATCTGTCGCCACTCGGAAGACAAACGCATGCTGCGATGCGGAACCCTTTCGCCGTTTGAATATGTGCGATTAGCTGAGGTGGTCGGCAGGGCGGAAGTGCCAGTTGGTACATCCGACACAGGGGCCTGTCGCGTATCAGAAGGGCTCCGCTACCTTCTCTTGTTTGCTATTTGTGAGTTTTCGCACTCATTTGGCGAGCCGAATGAGGTGAAATCGTGTCGATCTGCTACGCAGCAGAGTCGAACACGGTCTGACAATCATGTGAATTTCGAGAGGTGGGAATGTCTTCCGTCGGCACCCGTGAAGTCGGCAGCGACTCGCTTTGACAACAGTCACGGTGTTGGTACACGATAGTACGCGGGCGGTTGACACGAACGATGCTCGACTAACAGCGCTTAGTTCAAGCGTAGTTACGGCGAGTAAGTGTTCTCCGCAGCTCTATCATATCCCCGGGGCATGATATGGAAGATCCATGGTACACCGTGAGACTTCGCCAGTCGCGTGGCAGCGTCGCATGAAGATTTTCCTGAGACATTCCCGTTCAAAGACGGGGGCGATAGCCATGAAGTTCCTATGTCTCTCTGCTCCTCTGATTACCGCGAGTCGAAAATATATTGAACATTTCTTCAACTTGGCTGCTGCGATCTTCTAGCGCTAAGCAGGTCTGGGGATACGGTCTCCATCTGGTTGCTCAGTGAGACGCTCGATGAAAATGGCGTATTTGCGAGTCGACGGCCTCGAGGACAATCAGGAACTACAGTCTAAGCACGCGAACGGAAGCAGAACAATGGTCTCATCGTCAATAGGCGCAGGTAGGGCCGAGTCGAGGTGCCATCGCGTTTGGTGACCGCCCTTTGTTCTGCTAGAACGTGCGTGGGGAATTGGAACCACATTCGCGGATCTGCGGGGCGAATGTGAGGTTGCGCGCCAGAGCCGACGATTCCAATTCGGCACTTTACAATCCCATCTTTTCGCTCTGACGATTGGAAGACACTTCGTTCACCGGCTCATCCAGATTACAAATGACAATGTAACATTCGTTCGAGCGGATCTTCTCTGCCGCGAGCGATATGACGTGCTTGTATATGTACTCACCGACAATGTCGCTCAGCTCGGATCCCTCGCGCCTTGTCTTTACCGGTGGCACTCCTTCCATCTGGCTGCTGTAGGTACAGTAGAACAACTATGTTGCACTCTGACACATCAGAAAGGGCTCAGTAGACGCAGTCAATCAGATCCCGCGTCGTCGGTCGCTGGGGCTTGAATTGCAAGGCAGAAGCTAGCTGATTTTCGTACCATCATTTCGGGACTGAATTTCGACACCACTTTGATTCTTTTGCAGCTGTCAAAATGTGACACCAGGGTCTGAACCCCGTCTCGTTGTCACGCTTCAAGTTCACCGCAATTCGAAAGCGACAAATGATCGCGCGATCGATCGGTGCCGATTCAAGTCGAGACTTCCAACCCCAGGCGAACGCACCGATGGATCGGAAAAGACCGAGCTGTGAACAGAAAGGTGAGATTGACGATCACGATCAAGGGTATTCCAAGAAGTACAGAAGAAGTATCAGCACGGTCTGGACTGCGGGACCCGATGTGGCCTCTCTGACACCCTGAAGCGCAGGCTTGCCATCTGCTTCAGATCGCTGCTAAAAGTTGCCAAAGACCCCAATTTTATTGCCTGCCAGCACACCGCTTATCAATCGCTCGGTGTCTTCATCGGTTTCAGCGGCGATCGGACTAAGCCCGCGACTGGGAAAGCTGCTCTGACCCAAGAAAGGAACGTGCCTCGTCGAGCGTGTCAAGCTGACATCCGGCCCGATAGACCACTGCGTCACAATGGCAAAGAAGGAGGCCGCTTCTTGGCTGTGCACCAGACGACAAGATGCCACATGTGACGAAAGTTGCCCGGAGTGTAGGATGATATCCTAAGCAGCCAAGGACGGACGGACGGACGCTAGCGCAATTCGTGTCGGGAATCTTGAACCGGCGACTCAGTTCAGTAGCCGTTGATGCCAATGGTGCAATGCTTCCAATGTTCACGGGGCTACGTTGTTGAGGCAGCGATGCTAGCAAGCTGCTGAATAGGGGGGTGGATCGAGCGCAGAGACGGGGATGAAGGCCTGTCATGGTCCAGCAGTTATTTCGCATGAGTTCCCACGACCGAGTCTGCATAAATATCAAGCCCGCGTTGCCATCAAAGCACGAATTATTTCAGCTGGCATAGACAGGCTGCGCTACACGATGCACGTCTGACCGAGACGCGATTGAGTGCGCCTAAGCGCGCATGCAGCCATGAAAGCACCTTCGGATCAGCATGCTACTACTGCTGTGTTAATAGCCGTCCACGCGATTCGGTTCTGCGTTTGCTTAACCACCGAGTTCCTGCGGTCGGTTAAGCGGGTGCGCAGACTTTTCATCACGACCCTGAATTGACCTCGCTTGGATATGATGTGCGTCCCGCATCGGTTCACAAACCTACCTGAAAGGTTGCGAAAACAGGTTCCTGATCCAGTAGGAAGAGTGCAGAGTGGCCTCGAAAAGTCGCTTGTCTTAATCGGAAGTAATCGGCGAGCCAAGCGAGATCAACTGCTCTGAACTAGCGTGCATTGCAGCGCAGCACGTCCTGTAAAATTTCTTTGAGCATATTTACGAATAGGCCGATGCGAGACCACATTGATCGCTATCCGAAGCGCAATTGGCGTCTCGCACCGTATCGCCACTGCTAATGCCGAAAGCTGCAGAAAGTAAAAGTGCCAGAGCGGCAACCCTATGATAAGGACGCTCGCGGGCAGAGGGAGGAACAGGCCACATTCAAATCAATGACAAGCTTCGCACTGTACAACGGGGATCGGGGTTCTCATTTCGAAGAAAGAGTATCGAGATGGTCTCACTGTTAGCGGCAAACTTCTGTGGATCAGCCGACAAGCGCGGATGAAACAAGTTCAAGAGGCATGATGCAGAGACAAGGTATAGTAGCGAGATAGCCGTAACAGCTTTCGGTTTCGACATGTACAGTAGAAAGACGTGCAGAGCCACTAAGTGACGACAGAAGCAGCCGTGCAGCCACACAAGCTAAAGAGGTGGCGAGACAGCCACAAATGGCTTGCTTGGAGCTGCTTGCTTCTATGCATCATATTCCCAAGCGATGGTTTGCAACTCAAATTTCTAGTCCAAAGCCTGGTCGCTAAAACCAGGTTTTCTCGCCTCTCTTTTTTCCGAGGTGCTACCCAGAACCCCACCCAATTCTTCTCGTTAATAATCTGGATCTCTATCGCGGTCGACAGAGTCAGTGCAGCCACATACTGTATTGCTTTTTGTCGCCTCCCGAAATGAAAAATGAAATGAATTAATGAAAATTTAATGTCCTGTACTGCACACTGCTGTCAAACCTGATTTTGACAAGTTCGGTGATGAGACCAACACTTTGCACTTTTCCATTTTTCTCAATTGGCAGACGCGTGAATCGATCAGCTTGACGCGTCCGACGTGCGAACTGGCTGTACTTGAGTGCATAACTGTCGAATTCGTGCCACGTTCCCTGCGCCAGCCTCGATGATGCGCATAGGAGTGTACTGTAGTACGGTAGCAGTTGCAGTTGCTCTTCGCTTTGCTCGCTATTGTACTTTCTTCGCCAGGTCGTGGCCGTCTGACACATGATTGTGGACCTGCCTTCTCCGTTATATTGCCGCTGCAGAGCCTCGACTTGAAGTGGAGCGAGTTCCAGAAGAAGCTGTTCGGCTTGGGTTGATCGAATGCTTGCGTGCATCCATCACCTCGAGCGCTGGCCTCGAAAGTCTCTGATTGCTGATAAAGAGTGCTGATACGAATCACTATCTCGAGTCCAATCAGACTCTGTCCTTCTGAAATGCACTGCATTGCCAGAGTAGCGCTAGCCAGCATCGTAACGCGCCCGAAATGCGACTAGCTTGAACCTCATTGCATTTGGCCGGTGTGTGCGTGCACCAGGCTAAGACCAAATTGCCCCACGCTGTGGATGGTGCCGGATTTCAAGCGGAGTCTCAAAATGGAGCCAAGCGTCAAGTGGAACACTAACTACCTCCAGAGAGCTACCATTCCTTGCCGAAGAAGCAAGAGCAACCAACCGCGAGTGTTACTTTTCGCACGCTGCTGGCTCACGTATCCCATCGTGTCGGTCTTGATGGACTGCATAACCGTTGCGCTCCAAGCGCCTTTCCTTGAAAATTCCAAAAGGCGAATGGAGCGATCCCCGCTTCAATTTACCGGCGCATGCTACAAGTCTGTACTCGAATTGAATGCTTGGCTAGTACTCGCCTTGTCCTCTCTGTATCTTCTGGTCAAGATGGCTCACCATAGTTGCCATTCAAACCAAGTTAGACCTAAAGACGCTCTCTGCTGCAAGACATTGAGTGCCATCGCAGCAGCTTAGCGATGGCTTCTCGACATGTGTAATGGAGAGTGGATTAGACGCCAATAGACGTGTATGACAATTGCCGGTCTGGCCGCCTGACGAGAACAATGGTTGCTCCTATCTTTCTCACCGGTGGCCGCATGAACCAAGATCTCGTAGGCTATTGGCACATGCCCACAGTATTTGTTCGCCAGTCTCGCCTTGTATGCGATGTCAGCAGGAAGGCAGCCTCATTGTTGCTCATTCGTCAATAAATCAAGATGTACTGTCCTGTACTTTTTCTCGAAAGGTGAATTGCTTCTTATGAGTCCGACTGGGAATTTGCGTTGCTGGCAGACGTGTGCGATCGCAAGATGCGTTTCTCAATTCACATTTCAACTTGACATGAAACTGCAGTTTGAGCGACTTTTCAAGATAAGATGCAAGAGCCTGCAGTATTTGGCTGTCCGACACTTGATCCTCGCCTAAGCTCTTCATGGTGGGTCTTCTGCCGCCTCGCCTATGCGGAAGCGTCAGCTTCCGGTGCAAGCCGCTCTTTGAAGAGTCTGTCTCCGCTCTCTGTATAGCAATGCAGAGCGTGGAAGAATACCTGCCTTATTCGATCCGTTTGTCCGTCTAGCAATCCGCATGTTTGCGGTGTATCGCTTCGGCTCGGCAGGGCAATTGAGCCGTGTACCTTTTCATGCCTGTCCCTCACTCCTGCCCTACCATTGTGCCTGCGACCGGCTTTTCAGTGAGCACCGGCCCGGTTGCCTCTTGCGCCTTTTGATTGTCTCTCAAATCGCTGTTCTAAGCGTCCAAGCCTATCGCTGTGAGATCGCAATACACTCATCAACTCAAGCGGGCTGGTTTTCTCGCTATGAGGTCTGGTGCTACCAAGTAGCGATAGTCGTAGAGAACCTCGCTCATTGTTGACGAGTGATCCCAATGTCCCGCTCAGAACCTCCCAGAAAGCCTGCGCATTGTCACTCGCTTAGAATTGTCAAAAGCGGGAAGTCCATGGATATGTTGCTCTTCGCAGAAGGATGGAAAATATTTCCTGGCTTTTCGAGGCGCTGCGGTCAAAAAGAAGAGAAGGGGGCTTGTGGCAGACGTGGAACGGCATTTGATGAGATGGCGTCCATGGTCCAGATCGACCTCGCTTTTGGCAACCGAATAGGCAAGTGACCCGATTTACCCAGCCGATCTGCACCTCTGCTGTATTCCGCACAAGAACTCCGTCGGGCGGATTTCGAACGAGAGAGAGAGAGCAGTGTCCCCCAAATCCCAACTGATCAGCTGCATGATGCCAAAATGTGGCGTTTTCAGCCTCTCACGTCGCAATTTACATTGCTTTCCATTAAGAGTTCAGTGGCTTGACTGCCATCAATAAATCCGTCGGCTTTCCCCGTGGCGGCATCGATCACAGAGACGAAAATGAGGTTTCAGGTCCAGAAGCGAGTCTTCTCCGCCCGTGACATCGATCAATCGTCACCAATTGTGACATTGCTGCACAAGGAACATCATTGTCCTCTTATGAATGCACTCGACCGCTCCGCTCACCGACACAGCACTCTTGCGCTTGCACAGACACTTGTGTCTGTGTTCGAAATTGCAGCCTGTGTTCATCACTTCAGCTCCTCAACGTTGGTTTGAGCAGAAATGTTGCCACGCCTTGCTGCTGCTCCTGATCTTGCCAAGTCGATGCAAGCGGAATCACTCCGATACCCTCACGCGAGTCCGATGCTCGGTACGAATTTGAAAGCTCGATCTTCCCTGAGCGTAAGGTTGCAACGAAGTTAGGAGCTTAGCGAACACATTGGCAAGCGAGTATTCCCATCGGTCAACATGGAGGCGCACGAAGACGATCTGGCAAGTCTTGGGCCACTCTGGGCCTGGACAGGGAAAGTTCTGTGATTTGACAATGTTCTGTGGAAAAGCCTCAGCCGCCACGAAACGTCAAAGCGAGTCGCCGTGGGTGGCCACCTTTTGTGGCTAATTTAAGACTTTGTGACAGTTGTGTTGGTCTCGCCTAATTCCTTTACCAACCTCTCAATCTTGTTGGACGTGACGGAAACACGCTTCGTGGCTTTCTCGTCGTCAACCTCTCGCCCGCTACTATACTTTTTATTCAGCTGGTCGTGAACTCGTGCTGTCAATCGCTTGTATAACGTAAAGGCTATCACCTGCTTTACTCCAAGAGATCAATGACGATTGAGTGTGCTGTAGCACTTGCTTGTCCGTACGAAGGATCATGCAGATTAGGCGAATCGCAGCTCTTCAGTCGACTTCGATCTGGCTGTATAGCAGACTTCGGGCATTGGGTCAGGCTGGAGGAGAGGCTGTAGAAATCGCAAATGGTCTGAGCAGCTGATCGGGGAATAAAAAAGGTTTGGAGGCCGAGCACGGGAGCTACAATTGTGATTGATGAATTCATTGTTCCTTCGCCGCTCAAATCTTGGTTCGACTGCAGGCATTGTAGCTCGGCTGGTTCCTTCGTCCAGTCTGCTGCATACGAGTTCCAATAAGATGAAGATGGGCCTCCTAGCCTAAGACTGAACAAGGTTGACATGCTTGCGCTCTTGGTAAGGCCAAAAGAGTGGTTGCAAGGCCCAGATCTGGGCTTGTTCGGCCAGCAAGGAATAAGCCTCTCCACACTTTCAATCTTGATCAAAGCACGGTCTGGCCCGTCGCTTCCATTTGCTTGTGGATTCATTCTTGTTTCTCGAGAGCTTTCTCGAGCGGAAGCGGCAAAAGAAGTGTCAAATTGAGGTCCGCTTCTCAGCACTCGAGTATCTGCTATCTTTGACTGTTCGAAGAGTGGTCGATCCATTCGACGATATGGCTAACGATCGAAATTGGCCTGCCAGATTTTCCGATGCGCGGCCGAGGGCGAACAGGTCCAGTTCCAAAGGCTGGTCCTCGCAAGTAGCAACGCACCGACAATGCAAGTGAATACGCACGAAAGATTCAAGTGAACGAGTTAGATGCCCGATCATGTCGCAGCGCTGTACGATGATGTACGGTGCGCACCTTGTCAAGGCAAAGTTGTATGCCAGCTAGCTCAAGCCAGACCGGGATTGGCAATCCGGCAACCACCTTTTCGACCTCACCTCGAAAGCTGTTTGCCACAGACGCACCGTCGAGTCGGATTTTCAATTTTACAAAAACGACCAGCCAGCAGCGCCAAAAAATCGTAAATTTCCCACACTTCTTCGACTAAGAATATGGATTTGCAATCAAGTCAAGAAAAAGAAAAAAAGAAAAAAAAAAGAAAAAAAGAAAAAAAGGGTTTCCCGCTCTCTCGATATAGCGAGCAGGCGAGCACGAATTCACATTCTGCCAAAAAATGGCTTGTAGCCTTGGTGGCGCACGCAATGTCCACCAAAGGATTTTCATTGCGCAAATAAGGTCAAGCGAACAGTCTCCTCTTCGCTTCAATGCCTATAAGCCACACCGCTGCATTACCGCAGATTCACTTGAACCGCCTGTTCGCTCTTTGCCCTTGATGGATAGATCCTAAAGATCGCCGAATCCAGGACGTTGAGTGAGTCTGAGTCCTGTTCAAGTATTTGTCTGAATTTGACCACGATGTCGGTGAAGCGATCGAAGGGCGACGATCAACACTCTGGTGAAAGCCAAGAAAGCTGTCCTTGTCGATTGAGAGATGAGAGAAGGCCTGCGAGGCAGCAAGGATGGGGAAGATCAGGGAAGGGAACGAGCCAAGCTAGGACGAGACCATTGTTCTTGAAACATTCTGCAGCGGACTTGGGATTCAATGCAGTGCACGGTTGCTGGGCATGCGGCATAGGGGTGGGCAATCTTCTCTCAATCTGATGTATGCTGTGAGCCTGTCGCTGTACGAAGACCGAGCAGGAATTATACCTCTGCAGTCAGACATGGCCAATTCTTGATCGCGTACGGTTTCAGAAGCACACTACGATGCCCATCTCTCGAAGTCGCACAGCTTTTCTGTACGTCCTCAACTGACTTTGCTGGCGAGATTGAGCAATATGACATGCTCAAGTACAGTATCAAGACAAGGACCCCTCAGGGAACCCTTGTCTTAGTCGAGTAAAGCCGAAACATATTCCTTGCTAAGTAATTGTTCATCTTTGCCTTGGCCATCTTTTCATTAAAGCGAACAAAGCTTGCGAACAAAGCTTGCAGACAGGGAATCACTCTAAAGAGATTTCTCATCTGAATAAAGATCCCTGAAAAGAATCGCTCGGCTCTGCAAACCAGCAATCGAGCCTATGCGCGCGTTAACACCAGCCAACTCGGAGCCATGCTGAAGCCTGTAAGTTTCTCAAGCTAGAAGGTAATGGCAGGTCCAAAATGGAAAGCCGGTAAGGCTCTTTCGCACTTCGGCTATAGGATAGCTAGATAGCAGCGAGGCGGTCTGGAGGGGGAAACCTGCTGGAGACGCCCAGTAATCGTACACCTGCAGTGATGCAAACTTTTCTCGCCAGAGCTTAGTTCTGTATGAAAGCATACTACTCTGATATCTGGTGTTTGTTAGTGATATTCTGGATATGAAGCGGATGACTTCTGCCCGAAGTGCAAGTTTATGGATCAGCCACGCGTTTTCTGCAGGTGCGCACAGACACAGCGTCTGCCTATGCGCTTGACGCTTCGGAGTTGGAAGCAGCTCGGCCTCCAATGCCACTGTCTCCAAGCCTCCACTGGCTTGGGAAACTTGGCCTCGAGACCGCACTTTAGTCTGCTTCTACCCATATCTCGCTCTTTCGCTTCCTTCACTCTTCTGACTCTTCTCTAGGACACTGTGCTGCTGTTCTGTCGCAGCGCGCACTTGAACGTAGCCGCTGCGGTTTTTCTCATCAGGCTACCACAGAATCACCTCTGCAAATCTGCTCGATCGCGATTTACAAAATGAATTTCGAGTCCTGTGATTTTTTGGCTGAACCTCTTGACTGTTCTGGCCCTCTTTTTCTTTTTCTGAAAAATTTCTCGATTTTCGTCCGTTTTCCTGTAGGCTTTTCGCCTAGGCCGTCTCTGCCTCCCACGCGAACTCAGGTAAAGGCGTAGGAGTAGCCTCGGTCGGCTTCCTGTGCTTGCTGATGAGCTGCATTTCATTTCGATCCAAGTGCATGCTGCTGCACTTGGATGCTTTAGACCCATCCTCACCCAGACTCCATCTGCCTTTCTGGTCGGGTGGTGGCTTTGAGCTTCCCTTCGCTCGTTCCTGCCGTCCGGCGTTTCCTTTTCTCGCTGCGGAGTTTCAGAGCTTTAGCACAATAGCTTGGGTTTCCTCATCCAATGCCTCTTGTGCCTGACCATTCACTCCGACGGCTCCTCATAGTTTGGCCCAACTGCCCCGGTGAGGTCTCTTGCACAACTCAACGAGTGGCGCATGAGCTTTGAGCAATGTGAGGGTCCGCACCCAATCGCTTGCTCTTCCTGTCAGACTGTGCTCGCTTCTGCTATTTGCGTCTTGGATTTACCTGTCAAAAATCCTGTTCGCCGTCTCGTTCTTCTCCATCGGCACCTTTACTCTTGTCTGACAGCTGTGTTCTTTGCTGGCTGACACTGAAACACCTTGACTCAATTTCTCGGTCCGCCTCAAGCACCTCGGACGTGTCTCCGCCCTACTATCCTGTGCCATCACCGAGTCTTCACGTTTCACTTATAACCCTCCCCTCGGATCGCTCGGTGATGGTACGCATCCCCATCATCTTTCCCATCTTCTAGCATTCCCCTCCCCTTTCTTGCTTATCCTTGCTTGCACTACTCCCATCATATCTCTTGGCCATACGTTCCATCGTTGCCTAACAGCTTGCATTCGCTCTGCTTTCCTCGGTCTGTCCTCTCATCGTTCCTCGTTCGTCTTCGCAGTCTATCCCAGCCACGTCTTGCACATCTGCACCTCGGAACAACAGCTGCTCTTGCATGCCTTTGTCCGCCCCTATCTACGTCGTATCCACACAGCCTTGAACACCCCTCCAACACACACACAGCTTCATCATCATGTTGACACCCATCAGCACCAACACATCATCTCCTGTCCGTCCCGGACTCGAGAGCCCAACTCATAAGCTTTGCCGTTCGGCCGAGAGCAAGAAGCTTGACGTCGAGCTTGCTGCCAAGGTCAAGTCCTTGAAGGATGGTGCCAAGGCTAGGAAGGAGTCCAAGGGCCCTATCCTCAAGCGAAAGATGGCTTGTGCTACCTGCCGCCGCCGTAAGGTAAGCATGAATTCCAAAAAAGAATTTCATCCTTAAAGACCCTGAATGCTAATCTTGTTCCACTTTGACATCTCTCTTGATGATATCGCGTCGCTATCCGTCGTCAGCTTCGTTGCGATGCTGCTCGTCCTCGTTGCTCCACTTGCGCTCGTTCTCAGGCTTCCGCCGAGGCTGCTGGTCACCCTTCGGCTGTTCCCCCTGGACCTTGCGTCTACGACTGTGACCAGACCGAGGAGCCCGTGCCTAACCGCTTCTTCGCCAACGGTTCGTTCCACTCGCTCACTTTCCACAGCCACCCTCGCATGCCAATGACCCCTGGCTTCGGCATGCCTGGTCCCTACGACGCCATCACCGGTGCTCCCATGGTCGACAGTCTCAACTTCTTGCCACCCACAAGTCCTCACGGTGTCTGGGCTTACGGAGACTTCCCCATGACCCCTTCGCGTGTCTCGGGTCCTGGTTGCAACTCTTCGTCGTGCCACACTACCCCCATGGTCACCACCCCCACGCGTCCAACACTGCTCACCTCCACTCCCATGCGCAGGATCATCAGCCCCAGCCTCGCTATCAACTCTACGCCCATTCAGGAGCACGATGTCTTCTACTCGCCACCACAACACGAGCAGTGGACTCCTTCTTCGGCTATGAGCACCGAGTCGGTCTACTACAGCCCTATGGTCGCCTCTTTGTCTGAAGGTCTTGCTTCCGCTTCGGGTCTCTCGTCGGCTGCTTCCACACCATCGTTGGCTTCCACTCGCGCCATCCGCTCTCCCTTCCATATGAGCCAGGACCTTGGTACTCCGCTCAGCATGCCACCCACCACACCGATTTCGGATAGCTTCGATGTCAACTGCCTCGGCCCTCCTATGATGCCCCGTACCACGCTCTCGCCACACGAGCAGCAGATCAAGTGCACCAACTTCTTGCAGTCGCTCGAACCTATGCCATACAACCTCATCGACTTTACCAACACTGGCATGTTGACTCCGGAACCCATGTCCATGTCGATGATGCCGTCGCCCATGATGGCTGCTGACTCGATGCCCATCATGGCTGGTAACGACCTTGGTCTCATGACCGGTCCTCCTATGGATGGCAAGCTTCAGGATCCCTTCACCACCATGTCGGGTCTCGAAATGCCTGATGCTGCCTTGCTCGCCAACGCTGGTGCTGCCGACATGGCCATGCCTTCCATGACCCTCACCTCGGCCATGCCCACCGACCTCTTCACTAGCGCGACACCGACCCCCGCTGCTCCTGAATGGGTCGTCTGAAAAGTTTTCCCTTCCTTTCCGTCCCTCGCATCGTCGTCACCGTACTTCTCTTGTCGTCACAGCTGCATTTCTTTTCTTCTCTCTCGCCTTCTTCTGCTCTATCTCCACTCTCCTTCCCATAGAGTTGGCTGGCCGGTCCCGACACTGGGGCCTTGGCACACCACTCTTTCCACTCACGGTCTCTACCTAGTTTTCCAACAAGGCTCCCATACTTGGCCTTTTCACATTCGTTGGTCTTTTCCCATCCCCAGTCTTTTTTCGGTCGTGGCTCTGTATTTTTACCGCTCTCTGTCTCTACTCGACTTCTGTCACAAGCTGCTTTTGTATTTTTATCTTATGACACCAAAAACGACAAGCTCGTTGTCAATATACCCCAAGTTCTTTTGCCAAACATATCTATTTTTACTGTCTGCTTGACTTGAAATTACGTTCTGGAACCTTGAAACCCTGATAAGGTGCGGTGCTTATTCCGAACTCTATACTTCAGTCACCAAGGCTGGACAACTCGCATTTGTCGTTTTCAGAGGGTCGTCTCATCAGAGCGGGCAAAACCATCTCTTCTAACATGATACGGAACTGGGTGCTTCGACTTGGTCTCCTCCGCGTTGCCAGCGACCAGTTCATGCTTGTTCTGTGTGAACTTTTCGACTCCGACCAATTGCTCTAGTCATGTCTGGGTGTGAGCCAATGCAAATGCAGGCGCCCCCCACCGGAAGAGGTCAATGCGCAGATGGATGCTCGGAAGCGAAAGCGGGAGTGGTATAACACACAAGAGTCTGAGTGCAAACAGCCACCGGCGAGGTTATTTGTGGCGCTCCATCACCTTCTCAACGGCAAAGGTTGCGCTTGCGACGTCCAATATACTAACAGCTCCGACATGTGCGAGCGGTGGGATCGCATGTACAACTTTTCATGCGGAGTCTTGAGCGGATCGTATTGTAAGTACATACATGCTGTACTGTATAGTATATGCATGGGATCGCCAGACGCGCGACTGTCAACGGCCGCTGTCCAATGTGAATCTCAATCATTTACAACCGGACGCAGCAGCAGTCGCAGCAGAAGAATTGTGACTTTGACGGGTAAGTGGAAAGTACTGTACATGCCTTGGCAAGGCGATTTGAATGTGAATCCAATCACAAACACATGGCAAGCAACGGTGCGGCTTTCTTCCCAGGCGCGCATTCTGGTCTCCGCTCCTGCCTTGCTCTTCTCCGCGAGACGAATCAGGGGTACTGCAGTAGTAGCTTTTCAATCTCCTACGGTCAACTGTCAAGGTGGCGCTGCTGTGTGCAATCGCTCTGCATTCAAATTCAGATGAAGAGCAATAAATCGGACGATCGCCTGACCCCGATGGATCGATGGCGGTGTACTGTGACGAAAGTCCATGATTCAGCGGAAGAAAAATGCCGTCGTCGAGAGTTTTCGCGAAACCATTTGTTGCCGAACACTGCTTCTTTGTCGGAGAACAGGACCCTGAGTGTGAGTGTAAGTGTGACTGCCACACCGAAAAGTGGAGGCGCCGAAATAAGCTTATTCCTGCGTGTGTGTTTGGTTTGGTTTATCAGTACAGTACCAAATTGCCGGGAGAAGCTGCAAGGGGTCACAAAGAAAGCTTTTCTTCCGAGACAGCCTCGCACGACCTGGCACATTAAGCACAGTTGCCGAGACGAATCAGCAAACCCGGCTCTCTCCTCGCCATCATCACCACCAAACAATCTTCTTCTTTTTCCGCCTCAACTACCGACATCGGTACCTTTCTCTCAATATCTGAAGACAGAAGAGGTATAAACAGCAGTGATGGCAGAGCAGATGGGCCCGACCCCCAAACCCACCTCGTCCATGGACGAGGATGAAGCTTACGAAGAGCGTCAGCGACGAGAAGCGCTCTGGACACCACAACAAGCTGGCGGCGGACCCAAAGCGCATCGACATATCCACATCGACTGGCCCAATGCATCCATTAAGAAAACCATCGCTATCGGCGCTTCAGCCCCGGACGCTTCTCCACCCGTCTACGATCGACCTCTGGCGGAGAACGAGATGAACAACGCTTCCTCTTGCGTCCTCATCACCAAGTCTAGTCCCATCAATGCTACTGTTCATATCGTCAAGGAGAAACGCTCCGACCTTGCCCCTTCCACAAACTCGCCGAAGAAGGCGGTCGAGAAACCCATCCTCGTCAGCGCCAAGACCGGCTCCGTTGGGTCGATCTCCCTCACCATCCCCGAGTATATCGGCGCACGTCCACTCCACATCAAAGCCAAATCAGTAGGTGGGAATATCACCATCTACCTCCCCTCCAGCTTCTCCGGATTGCTCAACTGGAGCTCCGAAACAGGAACGTTGAAACTCTCGCATGCAGTGCAGCAGAGGTTCAAACTCGTCTCTGAACCACACAAGCACAAAGGCACAGCCAAGATCGTGCCAAGTACAGCGTCCGGGCTGAGAGGCGACATGTGCACAGTGACAAATCATCACGGAAGTATCACGATCAAGGAGTTTAACGAAGGGCAAGCGGGGGCGGAATCAAAATCGTGTATAATTCAGTAGCAGGCTTGTATACAATCTCACGGACATTTCATTCGCTTCAGCATCACAAACAGAGACGGGCCGCATTGCACAGCCAAGGTCGAGCGTGCAAGAGTCTGCGTTGCAAAAGAGTAAGGTCATGAATGAATCGAAAATCTAGAAGGGCTTGGCATTGGTCGGCGTCCCCTTGCCCACCCTCTTGCCCGTCTCGGATCGGCCTTCACGCCTGAGCTGTTCCACTTGTGGATGTCGAGCAACCTGACTTGGCATGACTCCTGGTGTGGATGCGGGTCGGGTGATACCGTCCGGGTCCGAAATGGCCAATTCGGGTGCTCCGGCGCCCAAATCGATGAGCGTGTGACCCGAAGACGACGACGACGCTGCTGCATCCGTGCCAAAGTACCGACCCTTCACGAGCATTGCATGCGATGCAAGATCCTCGAGCGCGATGCTGGATGATGCAGATGTCGGAAGCGTGCTGGAAGCGCTCGGTCCTGTTGGCGTGACTGTACCGCTGCCTCTCTCTGAGCCGGAAAGGTCAAGTGAGACCAGATTGGGACCCCACCGCGAAGTTGAGACAGTCTTCATGTCGGTATCGCTCTCTTCCTCCGAGATGATACCGATATCACGGCCTGTAGCTCCATTGATGGCATCGCGGCACATGTCCTTGAAAGATCGCGATCTGGACCTGAGCCCATCTCCATTGACAGCGCTCGATCCAGGGACCGGTAATGCTCCTGTAGAAAGCGCTTGATCCGAATTGGAACGCTCGTGCTGCTTTTGCCTCGCCCGTCTGGCTGCTAATCTCGAGAGGCGTAATCTCGCATCACCGCCGTCTGCAATGTTGGCGTAGCTGTAGCCAATGCCGATGCCAAAGGGAAGCGAAAGGTAATGAAGATCGGTGGGAGACTTGCGCTCCATCTCGTCATCGCCAGAGTCCGAGCCACCTTCATGAAGCGGTGACGGCGCCAATGACGAAGCTGCTGCACTGCTCCGACGTGATAAGGTAGGGGGCGTCTTGATCCTCTCTTCCTCTTCTTCAAGCGAAGGAGCTGCAAGACTGCTGGTTGCAACGGGAGTGTAGCTGGAATCGCTGCGGTAATATGTGCGTGTGGATCGGCTCTCGCCGGATCTTCTTCGAAGTGGTGAACGAGGCTGACCTACTGTGCGCAGCCGCCTATACATCTCTTGTGCCGCCAACGTGAGCACGCCAACTGCAACGATGCAGACAATCACGAGCCCGATGAGCAATCTGGAGTTGGAGTTGGGTACCAGTGGCGGGCGGACGAGAGAAGAATCACGCCGGGAGAAGAGCGTGGCAAGAGCGGAGCCAGCAGTTGAGATGTACGGTTGCGGCTCAGCGTGGCGACCAAAAACATAGCCACTACCCGTCTGCTTGCCGACGAGGTCTTGGTTGGAAGCAGGGTTACGCTTAGGGGTGCTTTGCGGTGTGCGGTGATAGTTGTTCAGTGTTGGAGAGAACGAATCTGCTGGTAGAGTGTCTACCGCCTCTGCGTCGGAGTCGAGCGTAGCACCCAGCTCTGAGGATGGCTCGTTGTCGTATCGAGGATTGGGCGACGAGGAGGATGCGTGATGGTGAGGATCGGTCGGACCCTGTGGCTGATCTGCATACTGAAATGCGATGTGTTTGCGGCGATTGAGACTGTCAGATGCGTCTGTTGTCGTTTGCTCATCCCAGCTGTCTGCCAGATCTTCTCTGAGACTTGAGACCCGAGTACCTCGGACATTAGGTGTTCGTTGAGCTGATAGGTCGGAAGAAGTGGCAGCGGCAGAATCTAAAAAGAGGAATGATAGCAAGGTTGGCGTGGATGCTGCTAGTAATGTTATTGTAGCTGCTTGTCGTTTGGATCGATGTTGTCGAGTGGTGCGACGTGGTCGACCTTTTGACAGTAGCATGCTGACTGCTTCAGTAAGGGACGAGGCCGTGATGGTACAGTTCGAAATAATGGTGCGGCCACGAGTTGTAGATACTGCAAGCGAGAGCTGGCCCTGTATCACGAATCTCGCATCTGTTTCAGCGCTAGTTGCGACCGGAATTCATGTGCGTGGGCAGCTCATAGCAGCGGCGTGGATGATGCTGAAAGTTGACCGATTATGGTTCTGAGCCTTCAATGCAGAGACCCGTAAAGTAGGCCTGAGCTCGGTTTAAAGATGACGCTGTGCTGTGTATGAACAATCGGAGGATTCTCGAGGGCGAGCGTGATCCAAGACTGGAGTTAATCGTGATAGTCGGGCACTCGATGCTGCGATGCTTTTGATGCACGTCTGATCCGTGACGAAGGCCGAGAGGAGTTGGCAGTGGTTGATGATAGATGCAAGTCGTGTACGTTGCTCGAAGTTGAAGTTGGGGTAGTTCGACCGAATCAATTGTGGATGCAAGTTGAGAGCGAGGACGAAGTGAAATCGAAAATGAGGATGCTGGCGACGCCTTATGCTGCGGATAGAGACTAGTGTGGGCGTAGTGATGGCAAATGACGAATGGCCAGAAAGTGCGATCGACCGGGTTGATGAGATGCAGTCAGCCACTTACCGAAAGCAGCGTGCTAGAAATGGTGCGGATCACCGAGAGGCAAGTGTGCAGTTGGAGATGGGCGTGTGCACTTGACTGCACTTGACTGCACTGCCCACTTATGGAAAGGAGGATTTGACGCACCGACTGATGCAAAGGCGCGAGGGGCCGGCGTGCCCACAGAGCCAGAGAGTCGAGGTTATTTTGAAAATACCGTATTGGAAATTACAGCCAACTTCGGAAGCGCGTCAACAGGAGTGTTCTGTCGCACACTACTCCTGATGTTCCTTCGCAGAATTCCGTTGGCAAGTCCGCACTGCAGGGTTCAGCTACAGTATACCGAATCAACGAAACCAGGAACGTAGAGCTCATCGAATCGGCCCGAGGAAGTAAATCTACTTTTATCATAGCGTGCTACCAAAGAGATGTCGAGCGGCTGCCGATAGGATTGCTAAGCACCCAAAAAAGAAAACCAAAAAAAGGAGCTGCAGTCTGGAGGAATCGAACATCCGTCTGCTCGGTGCTGAGCACCAAAGTAGAAACAACCACAACGAGCTGTACTAACCACTATACTAAGACTGCCTTGCTTTGATCACGGGGAGGCGGCTTGCATATATAATAGTCTACGTTTTTTCTAATCTCTACAGCACTCGAGTGGTTGTGAAGGTTTTGATCTGCAATTCAGCACAAATCACAATCTCCTCACATAGCGACAGCATCTTGAGCGTGGTGACTTTGTATTCTCGGATCAACTATCGCCTTGCGCTTGACAAAGCTGAAGGTGGTGCATGAGAAGTGTAAAGTGACAGAGGGCGGAACGTTCTAGGTGCGCCCACATCTGAGGATGCTCTTGGCACATCTCGACGGTAGATGGAGGCCATGGTGTCCTGACGCAATGAGGAGAGATGCGAATCTTGCTTGGGCAATCCTAGGTTGACGATCGGTGGCAGTCGCTGGCGACCGAGGTAGGGAGCTTGCATCCCTGCACTGATCGCTGGCCACTTGACAGTGCAGGGCGGGGGTGATGCAAGGTCCTCGGATACGTCAGATGAAGCTTCGGAGCTCTGTTCCTCCTCTCGGCAGCAAGAGTGTCGAGTTCGGCAGAACGATCTGCAGGATACGGGATCCGTCGCAGAGGGGCAGAGTCGTGAGGAGCGACCCGATTCGCGTTTGTATTGCTGCTTGGGCGATACGGCCTCGTCGTCACGAACGGGGCCAAGCTCGATCTGAGATTGACATGGTGATGCCGGGTGCTCACGATGACAATCAGCAATCTCGAGAGTATGGTTGAGGCTACACCTGTGTTGACAGGATTCGGTCCGGATTGAGGCTTCTCGAACATCGTCACTGCCCCAATGAAGCCTTCGCTTGGTCGGCTTGGGTGCCTCGTCCTGCGATAAACTGTCTTGGTCCGAAGACGGCGAAGAAGCGAGCCGCTTCATGAAACCATTGGTCGGCCATGTCTCTTCCAGGGCTTGTTGCCGAGATTCTTGCAAGCCCTCATTGCTGTGAGCATTGCGATAGTGTTCGTCGAGCTCGACATCGCTATTGACCGAGACTCTGCGTTCTGGCTGGCAGTCACACATCGCCCTCAGCGCCTTGTTCTCCTCCTGCAGCTTGACCACAAAGTCCAGTGTATGACTGATGATACAGAGCTTCTCCAGCACCATACTCGTTCGAATCTTCTCGCTCATCTCGCTTCTCGCCTTGTCGAGCTTCTCTTCTTCCCGTTTGCGCTTTGCACTTCTCTTGGTAGCAGCATGGCTTTCTTCATCCTCGGCTTCTCGATGAGGCGAGACAAACTTGCGTTCGATGAGGTCTTGACACTCCTTGCGACATGCAGGGACGATATTCTGCAAGGCGACGAGCTTCTCATTGATCTTCTCTCTTCTTCGTCGCTCGATGACTGAGTGGTCGGTCTTACGGCGCAGGACCCGCGATTTGCGGCGTGTGCCGTCTTTGTTGAGGAGCTGTTGGTCTCCTTCGTCGGCTTGAGAGGTCATTGGTGCAGAGGTGGATGAGGCGTTCGAAGTCTTTCTCTTGATCGCAGTCATTGTCAGGGATGAGAACAAAGACAGGAGAGGGTGGTGGGGCAGCCGGTGGTCGTTCTCGATCGCTGAGACGTGCTAGCTTGCCATGAACAGGCGATTCACTTGGGTAGAAGAGGGGCGGACGACACACACACAGACCAGACCCTAATCTATAAGATCGCTGGGTGAAGCGCTTTGTAGCATTGAACCAAGACCACTCCGCAGAATGCTTGGCGGCAGTGCACAACAGCACGAAAGCCGCCGGAGATTAGAGGAGTGAGGTGACACAGGCTAAAGCGACAATCGTTACGGTGGAAGAGTACCGTCTCGGTCACGACGAGGTGACACAGCAGATGCGAAAGTGGCACACACGACATCGGCAAAGCTGTGCATCGTGACAGGCACTTGCGCAGGTGTTGGCAATCTGGTGGAAAAGGCCAAGACAGGTCTTTTCCTACGAAGCAGTGTCGTGATCTGGAGCCAAGCACGCTATCAGGTAACCTGGACGGTCATTTGTGCCTCAAGCTGCACAGACGTGCCTTATCGTTCGAGGACGGCGAGGACCTTGCCAGTCATGGCATCATCTGCGGCCTTTTCGAGAGAATGTTAGACCTGCGTGTCCGCAATACTCGAGCAGAGCAAAATTTCGGATCGCGGCTACTCGGAAAGGGTCCGAGTTCCGGTCAGAAGACTTTCTTCTTGAGGTTCTCCTCGTCAAGAAGATTCAAGTGTTCTGCCCGATGCCAAACATCTTCACCGACACGGCTCGACTCGACAAGCACAACAGAGCATCGTGCTGAAAGTCCTCTAACGGCATGATGGGCTCAGGACTCCTCCGACCCGTGCGTGGCACGTTGTCTTCCAGCTTAGCCAAAGCAACGAGAATACCGCTACGCAGGTTGCCCGGAGCCACCGCATTTTCGGTACGCCCGAGTCAGTCTCGACGATTGCGACTAGCAAATCCACACGCGCTATCCTCGCCACAATACCTCGCATCTTTCGGTGTAGCCGGGCCGTCTCGTCTCTACGCATCTCAGGCTAGTACTTCTGCGGAACCTGAAGGTCCATCTCTGGACATCGACCGCAACCCAGTAGTGCGCCTCGCCAGGCTCCGAATGGACAAGCGACAACGGTTGCTCAAGGCAGCTGAGGTAGCTGATACTGCAGAAATCGGAAAGCAATTGAAAGAGCTGGACCCTCTTCGGCAGGCATGGGAAGCGTTCTCAAGCAAGCGGAAACAGCTCGTCAGCACGCTCAAAATGAGCGAGAACGATCCTGACGAGGAGATGCGTGCACTCGCCCTCGAAGAAGTGCCGATGCTGGAGGAAGAGCTGGCCGACCTACGTAGGGATATGGAAAAGCTCATCCTCGCATCTGTCACGGACGACATCGAGACCAGCGCCGTGGGAGCGGTCCTGGAAGTACGTCCAGGAGTTGGTGGGCAAGAATCGACGCTGTTCACCGCCGAGGTGGCCCGAATGTACGAACGATTCTGCGAACAGAAGCCTGCAGATGAGGACGGGTCGGGAGAATGGCAAGTTGAGATGCTGTCGAGCACAAGCGTAGACGTCTCAACGTCTTCTTCTGGGTCAGGCGCCGGCCTCAAGGAAGCCATCATCGAAGTCAAAGGCAAGGGCGCCTTCCAAAAGCTCAAATTCGAAGCCGGCGTACATCGCGTCCAGCGCATACCAGCGACTCAAAGTCTGGGCAAGCTGCAAACCTCGACCATCGCCGTCATGGTGCTGCCCATCTCAGAAGGCTCGGAGAACAAGGCGGATGATCTGGTGGATCCGAAGGACGTCAAGGTGGAAGTGATGAGGTCACGAGGTGCTGGAGGACAGCATGTTAACAAGACTGAGTCGGCCATCCGATTGACGCACGAACCCACAGGAATATCAGTCTCGATGCAAGATAGCCGTTCGCAGCATCAGAATCGTACCAAAGCTTGGGCGGTGTTGCGAGCTAGATTGCTAGATCGCAGATTGAAGCAAGAGGTCGAGGGAAATCGAGAACGCAGGCTTGCGCAGGTGGCCAGTATGGATCGCAGCGATCGGATTCGTACGTACAACTTTCCGCAAGATCGCGTAACGGATCACCGCATCAATCTCAGTCTCAACGGCATCGACGCAATCATGGAGGGAGAGCACGATCCAGGGACGGGTCTTGACTACATCATGGAGGAGCTGCGTGTAGAAAGCGAGACACGCAAGATCAAAGCTTTGCTGGAGAGCGAGGAAGCCGAAGCGGCAGAGACAGTGTCGGGGACGTCTTCGAAGGCGCGCAAGTAACGACCAGCATTGACCAGATTCCAGCTCGAGCTCCGGCGGCTCGCAAATGGATCCGTACATGCGGCTTTCAAAAAGCGACGCTTCAGCACTATCTTTCACCAAGCATACACCGCTGAGTGGCGAGCAAGCTTCTCTGCGAGACGCACCTTAGGTTTCCTTTGTGCTCGCATTATGTAAACGCTCGAGCCTCGTCTGCTTGCATTACACACACAGGGTCATCGGCAAGCGCCTGGAGCCTTGTGCATTTAGGACAATGGAAGTCCCACCAACGTTGCATACATTCGACTTACGAGCAATCACCGTCCCAATTTAGGACTCGCAGTTCGCACCTTTGCGAGCTGCATACATGTGCCGTCCAACGCATTCAGCCACCGCAGCAGCGCGAACTAATAGTGGCAGCTGCATTAGACCGAGTGGGACTGGGTTGGTGGTTGGGATGCGGATGTTCGGCGCCGGGACCAAAATGCGCCGCATTTTGACCACTGAGCAAAGTCGCTCACTGATACCACGCAAAGCTGCGTTGCACCTTTCTTTCATCAAAGGACATCGATCTTTCCGCCACACTTCAACCCGTTCACCAGCCAGTTATAGACTTCATCGTCATCCACGATCCCCGTCTTCTGTCTATCATCTCAAACAACTCCGACACCATGATGGTCGACTCGCCCATGAACGAAAGCACCGGTCCTTCTGCGGCCGGCTGTGCTGTCAGTGACGCCCGAACGTTGCGTCGACGAAGATCCGCAGCATCTGCCGCGCTCTTATCTCGCCCATCGATGCTCACCCTTGGCGAATTGGTGCCGTCTTTCGAGACATGCGTGCTCATCTACGCCACTTCCCTCTCCTCCGCCACTGCATCTTCGGTTGAAGTGCCTAGACTCATTTACGCCCTGTTTGAGCCGAACTTCCTCGTCGACTCGGCCAGCAGTAGCGTTCGTAAACTCGACCGTATCTCCTGGGAGCGTCTGCGGTCGCATGTTGAAGAACTTCGCATTGTCGCTCTCCAATCTCGCTCTCCTGCATCTTGTGACTTCACTGCCGATGTGCTGCGGAAGCCAGATTGCACATTCGACCTTTCGCATCCCTCAGATGCGCCAACCCAGCGTGTAGTGGGGCACATTTACCTCCAGCCCGAATCGTACGCAGCCATCCCCGCAAAGAGCAGAGATGAATTGTTGGAGATAGAGATCCACGGTCCAGCCGATGCGGAGGTGGCGGAAGAGAGGAAAGTCTGCCTTCCCACCCAAGTAAGGGCGGTCTTGCAAGACGCAGAACAGCTCATGTGCCAGCACTTGTCGCCTCCGACTTCGCCTACCGCACACGAAACGGTGCGGCGCCCAAGTAGCCATTCAGAGTTCACTACTGCGAGGGATCAAATCTTGCACCTCGTCCAAAATCCCCACTCTCCCTCCTGATGGCACCTAGCACAGGCTCACCTTCACACAGCATACACACACCTCCAATAGAAACATTTGTAATAGAATCAATGCCATCCTGGGCAAAGCGCTAATTTAATGATCATTGTCAACCAACTTGAGGTACGAAAGAAGTCGAAGCGACAAAAGAGACGGAAAGATCGTCTGATCAAGGGGTATGTGATCTCTGATGATGCGAACGCGAAGAGATGGAGCGATGACGCTTTTGTGAAGCGGCCGAAGGAGGTGGTGGTGATTTTGCGTCAGCCAGTGACGGCAAAGTTTGTGAATCGACCTCGGGTGGAGTATGATTAGATGGGGTGATAATGTCGTTCATCAGGTCGGACTCGAGTTGATCTGCTGAGAATGACGCGTCTTGTTGCTGTTCTTGCTGCTGCTGTGATGATGGCGGAGGAGATTGAGACTCATCTGTTTGTCTCTCATCCGCGTTTTCCTGGTGGTGCTGTTCCGGTGATTTATGAGGTTGCGCCTTCTCAGCAACAGGTGGGGGCAGCTGCGAGTTGGCCTTTCCTTCTTGTTGCGAGCTCGACTTGGAGTCTTGTTTATATGCGACATAATGCTGCTTGGTCTCTTTGTCCAAGCTGCTGCTGTGATGCGACTTGGGAGAAGCTGTACGGTGATGATGCTGATTATGGTGCTTGGTGAACGAAGACTTAGCAGAGCCTGACGACGGCTGCTGTTGCTGCTTAGTGTGTTGCTGCACTAGCCAAGCTTGCCTCGCCTGCTCTCGTGCAACTTTTACATCTGTGGCATTGATGCTGTTGTCAGCAGGTGGACGAATGCTTCCGGCACTGACACAGACCATGAGACCATCGTAGATTCCCGTGTCGCAGTCGATGTTGGGATTGTTATCTAGCAAGCGTTGTGTTGTGATGCCATATGCATTGGCGATGCTGTCACAGGTGTCCTGAATAGTGCATTGGTGCACGAATTGGCAGTCGTTTCCATAGCGGCCGAGGCAGAGTCGAGAGCCTATTTCGAGGGTATAGCATGCAGCGCCGGCGTCAAGAAGATTGAAGGCCAGGATCTGGTATGTGGATGTGAGTGTCTTTTGTCCGATCCTGTCACATGTGTCGCCATCGATGACGGTATAGTGGCGTGTGCATGCCGTGTCGTTGGAGTGGAAGGCAGCGCGCGCCGCCAATGGCAAGAGTGCTAATAATAGGAGCGCGGATGTGATGCGCATTTTGTTCGAAGCGATGTTACCAGACGAATGAGAATGGGTTGGTACGAATTGATGTTCCGGTAAGCTCGGTCAAGGAGCGATCGGAAGTAGCCAGGACAGTAGGGTAACAAATGTTGATGCAAGAAGGGGGATGAGCCGGTCGAGATGGAGCAAGAGATGGTCAAGTTGACTGTAGATAGATTTGAGCCTAGACGAGTCAAGGGATTGTCCGTGCTAAGTAGTAACGAATGTGAGGTGCTGAAGAGCAGTCGGAAGAAGATCGGTGAGTGGATGGGAGCCGAGACGAGGGAAGGAAGTGGGTGAAAGATGAAGCTGAAGTGGAGAGGGATGAAGTCGTTGCAATACGGACGCGATGCAAGATGGTGATGATGATGAGAGAAAGTGCATCAAGGGACCGAGTGTTAGCAGCTACAGTACTTCGGTTGCACTTGGAGGCATGCGGTTGTACAAATTCACAGAATCTGTTGTTGTATGTTGGTGTAAACTTGAAGCTGAACAGCTGCATCGCGCCATTTCAAGGATTTGTCACTGGTGCGGGCTGCGCAGGCATGTTTTACAGTTAGACGCTGAAGTGCTGCCTCGGAGTCGGTGCTGCATTGCATGCACATGATTTTCCACTCTAGAAAAACAGGGAAAGGGGTGATGCATACAGTAAGGTACTGTCACTCATTCCGCATATGTGGGTTGCGATGTGGTAAACCAACCGCTGCGCCAAGCCCTGTAGGACAGGGCAGGGCTGAAAGTGACACCAAACATGGCGGCGAATAATTGACAAGCTTGCAAACGACTTGATGACGATCACTGGAAGCCCCTTACGAGGTTGCGTGTGTTGGTCTCGGATCGAGATCGAAAGGTTTGTCACGTCGAACGAGATTTAGGTGTCAGCTCGGTACAGTAGCACGAGAACACGCATGCGCTGTCGATCCTCGACACACTCGACTCGGTTTTGGTCCTTTTGGCGTGTTTTCGGGTGGGATTTCATTCAAAAGCAATGGTACAGCACACCAACCGACTCCTCCGAAGCGAAGGCTCGGCAAAGGGAAAGACGCGTTGAAATGAATCGGCCGATAGGGGTTTAAATCAATTTTGATCCCCCGATCCTCATCGTCAAAATGATGAGTGCGAGTCTGAGTCGCGAGCGCGCGGCCATTTCAATTTTGTGTGCATGTTTGGACAAGCAAATGCGAGCGGAGCAACTCACACACTGTGCATACAGGTATCGAACAACACTGAGCCGTGTTCGCCAGTTGCACAACCGTTTGACATCGATACATCACACCAATTCTGTCTATCAACACCTCTTTCTCGTACCTACACTAAAGTAGACAGCTGCGACACCGCTTTCCGTAATTGCAGCGACAGGATTACGAAGGCGACTTCCATACAATCAACACCTTCAACAGGCGATAAGCTTGGATCCTCCACAAGCTAGACTGAAGACGTCCTACAGCTAAAACCCCTACCGAGTTTTGCACAGGGCCCTCGACTCCTTCAGCATGCCCACTCGGTAGTATAGTCAAGTCACGATCAGATACAATCCTTTGAGGCCACAGCTCTCATCGGAGATGCCGCTCGCTGCGACGGTACCAAAGTCGCGATTGGCGGCCACCAAATCGCGCCAGCCAATCGCTTCCACATCAGCAACATCGGCTCATCCTACAATCGCATCCAATAGAACCAAATCAGCTCCTCCGACTCAGCCAACACCACCACCCTTGCAACTTGAACTTCCACCACCACTTCCCAGTCTATACGAGCTACAAGCGACACATACCATCAAGCCTTCACCACAACTCATTGCAAGGCGTCTTATCTCCTTGGCCCGCTCTTTCCTCGCCCTGCAGCACGACCATACATCCATTGACCCGCTAGATTGGGAGCTTGATCTGTGCTCAGCCACCTTCTTCGCCATCTATGCAGTGTGCCTAGACTCTTCCTCCATCGTTGCACGCAGGACCTTGGCCAGATGCGCTCGCCTAGGCGGCTTCAATATCGTCCTACCCTTCAGTCCTTCTGGTAGCTCAGCATCCGCTACTGTCTCTGCTACCAGACTCAGCTCGCAGGACCCCCATGATCTCGCCGGAGCACATGCATGCATTCACATCCTCCAACAGGGCGCTTCGTCCACGTTCCATGATGCTGGAAGCGCAAGAGAGTATCGTGATGCCTCTCGCTCGCTCGGAAAGTCATCGGACGCTCTTCAGGGCGTTCAAGTGCTACAGGACAAAGTGCTTGGCAAGAGGAAGGCCGTTGACGCAGCTGAAGCTTCATCTTCGCTCCCTGAGCCCGTCTCGGCTCAGTCTCGATACCAGTCACAATTGCAAACCGACACTGCGTACAATGCATCCGGTCGAGAACGAATTGAAGAAGCTCGTTCGGGCTTCCTCAAGGCACTCGAGCATGACCCTTTCAATTGGCGTGCATGGTCTGGCTTGTGCGATACAGGCTATGGCGCTGGGTCAGCCAAGCAGCACTTTGGGTCGTCTACTCTCGATCGAATCTATGCTAATCTCGTAATGGACGTACAGGCGCCCTACTCATCTACGGAAGCAGCGCTCAAATCCACACCACCTTTCTCCAGCTCCAGCGAGCAGCCTCAGTCGTCTGGAATGGTGCGGAAAGTGTCAGAAGACGGCTCCAATAAGAAGTTTAAAGTCTCTTCCGAGATTCCTCCCGTGCCGACCTTGAACGCAAACTCCGCACGAATCGCAGCCTCTTCCAAGCCCACAGACAAAGTCACGCCCTCTACGCCGACTACATCGGCGAGCACTGTAACAGCGACACGCCTGCATCCCGCTTCGCGAGCTCTGTCGGCTGCTCAGACTAACACTCACCATCTCGAGCCTTTGTCGTCCGAGCAAGATGATGTCAAGGCTGCCAAGGTCAATGTTGTCGCTCGACCTGCTCGCACCACTGCCTTACGCACCGCAACTGTGACGAACCCGACAACCACCCAGAATGGCAGGCAATTGAGATCGACTGCGCTTCGCGCTGGACCGGCGTCAAGTGCTGGAGCTACCACTCGCGCACCTGCTGTGCCAAACAGGACAGGGGCAACGAGCCAGGCTGGAAGTGTATCTTCGACTTCGTCCGCCTCCTCGGCTTCATCTATATCTTCTCGCGCCACTGTCTCCACAGCTCGCACTGCTGTATCGACGCGCAGAGTGGGACCACCAGCTTCTAGCCAGACCACCACCTCGAGGCTAGCTGGTGCTAAGCCTGCTACCGGAACAACTGCTCGCAGCACCACAACAGCAAATGGCACCAGTGCACAGGCCAAGAGAGCTCCAACCACTGCAGCAGCCCGGGTAGGAACCGCCGCCAGCCTGAGCCGTCCAGGCAGTGCCATGTCCAAAGCCAGCTCTACTTCTGTCGGCGGTGCCACCACTTCTGCTCGAAGCAATGGAGCGCTTGCATCCAGTCGCACATCGGCAGAGGCTATCCGTCTGAAGGCGGAGGAAGATGCCAAGCTCAAACTAGAGCAGCTGTCGACTCTACGGGAGACGTGTGTGCAGCAGCTCACGAATATTGCTCATCAGCATGCGGCGGATCGGTACGTGCTTGCTCTTCTTGCTCAGGTGGGCGAGGCGTACAGGCTGTTGCGACTTTGTGAAGGGGAGAAGGCTGCCGCTGAGCTCTTGCGGCCCATTCTAGCAGACCCTGCTCCCGCGAATGATGGCCAGGCGCAGTCGGATGAGCTGGCATCGGAAGGCTCGGCAATCGCTGCGGGTGGTGAAGCCACAAGTCTGCTTGATCTCCAAGTCAGAGATAGCCTTTTGCACCACCTCTTGCTAGGTAGAAGCTACGCCGAATGCTCGCATTACGCATCTTCCGAAACGCACTTTACCGCCGCTCGTAAGCTCAACCCCTACGTAGCGAGTCATATGGACGTCTATTCGCTTGTTCTATTCCATCTTTCTCGCGAAGTTAAGCTCTCGGCCCTTGCGCAGCATCTTGCCATGGTTGCACCTGGTACTGCTTCGACTCACATTGTTGTAGGGAACGCATTTTCGTTGCAGAAGGAGCACCAGACAGCGCTGGTCTGTTTCCAGAGAGCGGCAGCGGCAGCACCGGATTATGCGTATGCGTACACGCTTGCCGGCCACGAAGCGCATGATTTGGGGTTGCATGATGAGGCGATCGCCTACTTTCGCAGTGCGATTCGGTGTGATAGGAGGCATTGGAATGGCTGGGCCGGGCTTGGACGGGTTTATTTGGGGATTGGGGAGCACGAGCATGCGGCGTGCAAGAGTTTGCAACAGGCGATTCAGCTCAACCCGGGGAACCATATTTTGTGGGATCTTGTAGGGTGGACATTTACGCTTATCCATGCGCCAGGGAAAGCGCTAGAGTGCTACGATAGGGCGATAGAGTTGGCGCCGAGTGCGGGGGTGTTGACATACTTGAGGAGGGCAGAGTTGTTGTTGCAGCATGGGGATGGTGAGGGGAGTCACAGGGATCTAGTGAAGGCGCATGATCTGGCGCCGGAGGAGGCGAGTATACATGTCCTGCTGGCGCAGAGTTACATGAGGTTGGGTGGTGGCGCTTTCTGTCAGCTCGAAAGTGGGGCGGCGGGACAGGGGAAAGGGAAGGGAAATGCGGCGCTGAGGGCGTCAGGAGTGATGGTGATGCCGAAAGCTTTCCATGCCGAGATCAGCCATCATCTCGCGGTAGCAGTAGACCTCGATCCGAGCTTGCTCAGGTTGGTGAAAAGTATAACCGAGGGATACAAGACTCTGCCCGGTAGTAAGTTGAGTATTCATCCGAGCGAATTGACGGGTATTTCGTATAGTCATGATCAGAGCGGATATGATCAGTTCGGATTAGAGGGTCAGAGGTATACGAGTGGGGTGGGCGATTCGACGCCTTACCAACATCAATTGATGGCTCCACCGGATTTCGCGACGAGCAGAGGAGGTGGTGGGGATGGGAGTAGCTTCCTGAGCATGACGCCAGCGACTAGTCAGGATGTCATTTTGGAGGATGCCGAGGTGTCCAGCTGATGCCATCACTCGAACTGCTCAAATGCAATTTGCTATTCGGACTCGTCGCATTGTTGTGGAATGGTTTGTCATGAAATTCATACATTGTATACAAGCTTTGGCCCTACTACATACTTTCGATCATCTAGTGAAAGCGTGTGGATTGAACTGTTTTTCTTTCTTTTACTTCTGGGCCTGTTGAGATTTCTTGTTGTCAAAGATGGCCTGGATGCTCTGCCAAACGACCTTAGGCGACTGGCTTGCGTCCACGGGGGCCCAGATGCCTTGCTTCCTGTAGTAATCCGTCACGGCGGCAGTTTGGGCGTGGTAAGTCGCCAAACGCTTCTTCAAGGTCTCGGCATTATCGTCCGACCTCTGGATTAGAGGTTCACCCGTAATGTCGTCAGTCATGGGCTTCTTGGGGGGGCTGAACTCCTTGTGGTACGACCTTCCGGAGGCGGGGTGGACGAGACGACCGGTGATACGGGAGATAAGGAGGTTGTCGTTGATCTTGAGCTCGACGGCGTGGTCGAGTTTCTGATTCTTCTCCCTCAACATTCCGTCCAACTTTTCAGCCTGAGGAGTGGTACGAGGGAAGCCGTCGAGGATGAAACCGCCCTTGCAGGAAGGGTTGGTTTCGAGCTGGTCCTTGATCATGGAGACCATGATTTCGTCAGAGACGAGTCCGCCTTGGTCCATGATCTTCTTGGCCATCTTGCCGAGTTCGGTCTGCTTGGAAACTTGTTCGCGGAGCATGTCGCCGGTGGCAAGGTGGCAGACGCAGTTGTTGTACTTTTCGAGAATCTTGGGAGCCTGGGTACCTTTACCAGCACCAGGAGGGCCGATGAGGATCATACGAACGCCCTCGGGGGTGGAGGAGGTGACGGAGGAGAGGGCAGAGGAAGCCTTGGATTCGAGCTGAGCAATCTTGTCGTTAAGCTGCGAAACGAGCGACTTGAGGTAGGAGAGTTCGGTAGAGCCGCCAGAGATGGTGTCTCCCTTCATGTTGAGCTCCTTCTTGACCTCGGACTCAGAGGCTAATATTTGCATTTGTTCGAAGTGAAGAAGAAAGAGAAAGAGTCAGCAAGGGTTGGTTGCACAATGATTTGCAGCGATGATGCTGGGTGGGTGCTTACGAGGAGGGAAAGGGCTATCCCTAGAACCGCGAGTAGAAGTAGTAGCCATGTTTGCGAGACTGTTCGAACAACACAAAATGCAATGGTGATGACGAGATGAAAGAAAGAAAGAAAGGAAGAAGGAAGGAAAAGGGGAAAGAAGAAATGGCGTAGGTCTGTGTGGAGAAAGATCGCATTTTCCAAGGGTCATCTCCACCGGCCACTCACACTCTCACCGCGATCCATCAAAAGCTCTGTGCGGAACGACGACTCAATTTCCAACCGCACACACCAGCGGCACTCTAACGCACTGTCCAACGACGTCTTCTTTTCCTTGCTCAATCTTCTCTAGACCTGTCACACACTCCAAGCACTGCAGAGGGTATGATTACACTCCGAATACATGCATGCCACTGAGCTATGATGCACAACCGTCGCAAGCTTCTCTGAGAGGTCCAGTGACAGACGAAAATGCGGTGGGAGGGCTTCAGGAAGATCGAAAAGAAGCGAGCAACCACGCGCCAACTCCCGGCTTCTGCCTTTGCCAACTTCTCCGATCCTTCCCATTCTGATTTCATGCCAAGCGGATCGCGATCGAAGTCCGCCGCGACAGTCTGTTTTCAGCTCAAATTCGCGTCTTTCCGTTAGATTCTTCCGGCTAAAGCAAAAGGTGTGGAGGCAGGACAATCTTCTATCGTGCGTAAGAAAGACCAGCAAGCACATATTGAAAACGGAAGTTGGCTATTGCTGCCGTCCATGACATCTAAATCTAAAAGAACAACACGAGAGAGAGAGAGAGAGAGAAAGAGAGGGAGAGAGAGAGCGAAGGTGACAACGAAGAAAAGGGAGAGACAGAGAGGGAGAAACACAGAGAGAAAAAAAGCCGATGAATGTGCGGCAGGCGAAATACAAAAGGTGACCAGGAAAGAGATGGATGGTCTCTATCGAACGAGACGAACGGGCATCAAAATGATACAGGGTTGTGTAAAGACGGGCTGCAACGAGTTTGTGTGACGATTGGGCCGCGAGAAATGCGATAGAGCCGAAGGCCGCGGGACTGGTACTGCGTAGAGACGACTAAAGAGCGACTGTGGCATCGAGAAGATAAGCCTAATGTTGAACGTCCGTACGAAAGCGTGATGGGAAAGTTGCGCACCTTCAAGCGTTGGTACCGTGCTGGTTGTGGTCTTGCTGCTCGTTTTGAACCCCAAGCTGCATACCTGCCTCACCTAGCGCATCGAACCCAATGTTGAGAGCAGGCGAGAGAGTCGCATCGCCCTTGATGATGTTGTGCGCCATGCCGCTGGCGAGAGATTCCGTCTGCGGAAGCGAGCTCAGCGCTGGTAGCTGTGCACCCATATCAGTCGGCATCGACGACATCGGCGTGTTCTGACCGGATGCAGGATGCGAAGCTTCAGCCGCGATAGCTGCTTTGCGAGAAGGGATCGAAAGCATGAAGTTGGCGGCTTGCGCCTGCTGCTTCCTCTCGATCATGCTCCTCACCTGGTGCACTTGAATCTCCTCGCTGGCTGCCTTGCCATTAGTTTGCTGATGCTGGCCTTCTGGCTGCGATGCGACCATAGGTGCTGACTGCGGCGGTGGCACAATGCCTGACTGCAACTGCTGCTGGAGAGTCTGAGACGAGGCGGGCGCCTGCAGAGGCTGGCCTCCTCCAAGCTGGTTCGCGTGCACGTTCTGGAAAGGACTGTGGTTCATCTGTGGAGGCATGGGTGAGGCCATGGCCGACGACAGTTGTGAGCCCCTTCCAGCTTCGGGACCTGTGCCAGGTACGTCCGAAAGCTGCGGCGTCAGCATAGCTGCTTCGTTGTTCAGCGATTGGAAGAACTGAGGACGAGCATCCGCCTGCACAGGAGGTGTGAACGGGAAGGAGATGGCATTCAACACAGCGGGCACCTTTGAGGGCTCTACGATGTGATGGTTGATGGACTCAGTGCCAAAGTTGGCTGGAGGCTGTCCGTTGATGAACGTGTGCCCGGGCGGAGGCAAGATCGGTTGCATGGCGTGCGGCATCCTCTTGGCTGCGACCTGAGCTGTAGGCATCACATTGGGAAGGGCAGCCGGCACTTGGCCTGCATTGGGCCCGCTAACGCCAGCAGGGAGCTCCGTCGCGAGCGCCGAGGAGCCGGCGGAAGGTCCAGCATCGTTGGCTTGCAGTTCATCAGCGGCGATCGAGGCCACCTGAAGGTAGAAGGAATGCTGCAGCGTATGCAGCTGTCCACCGTGCACGTAGTGAGCGGTGACGTTGACCTCTCCACTCTCGCTGCCGGCGTTGGGCGTACCTGACAAGACTCGATTATTGTCCTCCCACTGAATCCAAGACGGAACTTTGTTGCACGAGAAGACAGCCTTGATACTCGTAGACGAAGCTTGAGGATCCCAGACCTTGAGAGGCCAAGTCCATTTGAGACCGACATAGGCGATCTTTTCAGGCGCACCAGCGATCTTCCGGGTAAACTCTCGGAACTCCCATCCGCCCTCGGGAATCTTCTTGGCTTCGACAATCCAGATGTGGTTGCCCTTGGACTTGGCCTTTTTGCCATCCTCGTTGAAGCGCGAGATGTAAGGCTGCGTCCAGAGGAACTGCTTGATCTTCTTGATCGAACAATCAGCCTCACTGATACCGTTGCGGTACACTTCAGCTTGGAAGGCATTGGTGAACGCCTGAATGCGGAACTTGAAGGGGCGGAAATCGGGAGACTCGTCCAATCTCGCCATCTTCTTGGGCATCAGTGTCTGGTGCAGAAGCTCGCCACGATCATCTTTGATCTCGAGGTCGGAGCAGACTGCAGTCAGGAAACTGTGGAAGATGGACTCGAGTTGGTTGCGAAGCTCGGGAGAGAGCGCAGTGCTTGGTCCGTTCTTGTCCGAGGTCGTCATGGAGGAATCTGCTCCGCCGTTCTCCTCAGGAGCCCCAAAGTCGAACGAGGCGCCACTAGAGAAGAAGCCGCTGCCCCGGTGTCGACGGTGCTTCGTCAGATGACCTTCGTTGGGCTGAGCTCCCTCATCGCCGCTGTCACCGTTGCTGAACGACTCGTCAGGTGACGAAGGGCCCGAATCCATCGCCGAGTGGTTCGCGGATGTATTGTTGCTAGAGATAGCCGACATCTGCAAAGCGCTCCTCGCCATCTTGGTCTGCCCACGGTCGCTACTATTGGAAGATTCAGCACCAGCGACAGACTGCCTTTGAATGGGCTGAGGAGTCATGGTCATGGCATCATGCAAGGAGCTGCCACGCATGTGATTGTTCTGACGAAGAGCCGGGCTCGAGGGCATCGACTGCGCAACAGCATTGCCGTTCACTGCGCTGGCCATGCTGGATCCTTGAGGGAACTCAAAGGGCGTCTGCGGTGTTGTCGGAGAAGCGTTGAGCGATTGCACTCCATTCGGAAGCGAAGCGGTCGCCTGAGCAAGCAGAGTCTGCGACGGCGCGGCTGAAAGGCCGTTTGTCATCTGAGCTGGAGGAGCACTCTGAGGGGGCATTGGGGCATGAATGTGCGACATGATCGCAGCGGAACCTGCAATTGTCGGTGGCGCTGACGGCGGTGCATGGGGGACATGAACCGGTGTTGCAGTCTCAGAACGCAGGGATTTGAACGGCTGTTCGGCGAGGTCGCTGTCAGATTGTATTGGACGCTTGCGTGCCGTCGTCGGGCTCACTTGGCCACTATGCAGACCGTCCTGAACGCCTCCGCTTTGCTGCTGCTGCTGCTGCTGCTGTGCGTTGGAATCCTGCATTTGGCTCAGTGTGAGGTTGCCTCTGGGCGCTAGGTCCTGCTGCTGCTGTTGCTGCTGTTGCTGCTGTTGCTGCTGTACAGCCTGTTCGAGGATCAGAGCAGGTCCAAGACTTGGCTGAGCCGATTGGTGCTGCTGCTGCTGCTGCTGCTGCTGCTGAGGTGCCTGCATCGACTGCGCTGGGAACGAAGCATCGCCGAAAGACTGCATGGATTGCATGCTCGACGCCGTCGCGACCACAGGGGCAGACGTAGCAGGCGCAAACTTTTGATGCGAAAGATGCTGGATGTGTCGCAGGTCTTTCTGCAAGTCATCAAGGCAGCGGGTGCTGAGCGAGCCGTCGCCTTTGTGGAAAGATTCTCGAGCAGTATTGGCTTGCAAGACGACGTCGTCCAACAGCTTAGCAATCTGGTTCATGAGTTCTGCGTGTTCCGAAGCGGGTTGCTGTGTGGAAGCGGCAGCTGCGCGGATGGCTGCTGCTTGAGCTTCCGCCTGTGCTTGTTGCGCCTGTGCTTGGAGCTCAGCCTGCGCCTGAAGCTGCGCTTGCACTTGGGCTTGTGCCTGCGCCTGGACCTGAGCTTGCATTTGGGCTTGTGCTTGTGCTTGGGCCTGCGCCTGCGCCTGAGCTTGAAGCTGTGCGTGGGCTTGCAACTGCGCTTGCGCTTGCGCCTGAGCCTGGGCCTGGGCCTGCGCTTGTGCTTGTGCTTGTGCTTGTGCTTGTGCTTGGGCTTGTGCTTGGGCTTGCGACATGTCCATCGGAGCAGAAGAAAGCGATTGCATGTTCATGCCTAGCATCTGTGCCGCCATACCCTGATTGGGGCCCATGCTGTGAGAAGCCGCTCGCTGATGACCATAGCGCTCCGAAGGCTGAACAGGTGCCGACGACATAAGCATCTCGTTCTGAGGCGGTGCAGCCGGCCATCCGAAGGACTGGAGACTGTTAGCCGAGGCAGGCATGGAGTGCGCAGGCATCGGCTGGGAAGCCAACGACTGCAGATGCAGGCCTAAGGAGAGGGATCGTTGGTGTGCAGACATAGAGGGCCTCTGTGCAGCCGAAGAATCGTTGCCTATGTCCGAAGGCGCAGGTGCGGCAGGGGAAGCCTGCGGCATTGACTGGACGTGTAAAGCATGTGCTGCCTGCGCCAAGTGCATGGGCATCATCTGGGGTTGTGCTGAGGAAGGTTGCGTCTCACCTTGATGAGCTTGATGCTCAGAAGGTTGCTGCTGGTGGTTATTCGACTGCTGGTTCGACTGCGATGCGTCAAGCTGCATGTGCTGCATTGGCTGCTGCGAGAGCTGCATCTGCTGCGCCGTAACCTGCTGCTGCAACGGAGACGGCATGGCCGAGTAAGATTGTTGGGCTTGATTCGGTGGCCTCAGTTGCTGCGGCGTTGTTGGTGTTGGAGGTTGCTGTGCGGACATGCTACCGTCCACACCGGCGCTGTGCTCCTGTTGCGCGTCTTGATGCTGCGTGCTCTGTTGCTGCTGCGAAACGTCCAGTGACCTTTCCTGAGCAAAGTGGCCTGAGAGATCAGCGGACATAGGCTGCGAGGCGTTAGCGGCGTTCGGCATCGGCGACGCTAGGGCAGAGTGCGGGTGCTGCTGGTCTTGTTGTGGCTGCTGTTGTTGAAGTTGCACATGGGTTTGTTGGTCTGAATGCTGCTGTTGTTGCTGTTGCTGGTAGTGCTGCTGTTGAAATTCGGCACTATAAGAATGATCAAAGCCGGGAGGATGGACAATCTGCTGCGCCTGAGCCTGGGCAGCATTCATGTCAGGCAATAGATTCAACGGGGCAGGCGATCGAGGACGCCTTCCGACGTCGTCGGCGTTAGGTATGGCCAAGCTAGATAGGGCAAAGTTGTTAAAGCTCGAGTGTGCTGTATGAGAGGCTTGTACGGCGCCAAAGCTGAGTCGCGAGGAGGGACGATGAATGCGACTGGGATCCGGATTCGTGAAGCGTCGACGTGCGATCGGCGATGAGAAGTCTTCGTTCCCGTCCTGAGCGAGCAGAGGAGAGCTGGTGTTGGATTCCCCGCCCTGACGAGAAAAGGTGCCTGACGACGGCCCGTCAGTGTCTTCGAAAACAGATGGGAGCTGACCGGTATTCCAAATTGATACAGGAGGACGGTTGAGTTGTTGCTGAAGCGCACCGGATGGCTCTGGATGCGCTACTGGCCACTGAGGTTGCTGCGAGGAGATCGTGCTGGGCAGCGGTCAATGCGTAAGCACCTCGAGAGGGACCCACGCTTCAGATGGAATACGAACTTGCGCTGGGCAGCCGCTTTAGAACGAGAGGGCGTCTTGCGCTCGAATCGGGCGGAGGGCCACGGGTCGAGAGATGATATATGCGCAGAAAAGTTGAGCAATGAGCATGCACAGCACGGTGGATGTGATGCGTTATGTTTGAGCAGAAAGTGAGCGGCTGGCAAGGTGGATGATTTCGATGGTTGTCGAAGACCAGCTTCGAGGCAGGGATGAGAGGCGGGGCCGCTAGAAGTCAAAGGCTGAGGATAGGGGAAACTGCGGATGTACAGTAACAGCGGATGACTTGGACTGAACGCAACGGTGACCTCGTTCAGAGATGAAGAGTCATGCGCCACTTGAGTCCGATATGGTGGGGAAGGAAGGAATGGACGAAGACAGTCGGTTGAGGTGATCTTGTTGAAAGCTGGAATCGATCCAACTCAGTCTACGACGTATTGCTGCGCCTGCAAAATTGATTGAACTGATGCTGCGGAGAAAAGCTTTTCGGAATTGGGCCGACTTGCAACAAAAGCGAGATGGTCGGTGATTGCGAAGATTATGTGAGGAGCACCGGACGATCTCAAGACTCTAGCGGCAACGAGAGGACGCTTTGCCGGTGACACGCGCGGATCAGTCCCGAAATGAGGTTGCAGGCGGCGCGAGAGATCTAGAGAGTTAGGTCGAAAGAAGTGGGCGACGGAGGTGCAGGTGTGCTGTGGACTGGCGTGGTTGACGGAAGATGCGGATGAAAAGATAGATGGCGTTGGCGTCCGAAAGATGAGCAGGTGGCAGGTGGAACGGCGGATTGTGGGGAACGACGCACAACAAAGAGGTGTAGGAAGGGGGTAAGATGAAGAGTGGGTGGAATGAGATGGACAATGATGCGGAAAGTGGAAAGTGATGGGAGATGGAGTTACGGATTGAAACGAAGTGAAGACCGGAGAGGAAGTGTGAGTAGCAAGCAGCCATGTAGCAGTTGCGCTATCTGATGGTGCAAAGTCGCAGCTTTTTTGGTGCAACAAAATGCAAGGCTCATGTCGGCTTGACTCTGCGTGCTGCGACCGGGTTGCAATCTTCTCACCTCTTCCAACCCTCCTCGCAGCCGGAATTCCTATATTCAGCCTTCTGTGCTTCCGTCTCGCCAAAGTATGTCAACGCACAAATGCTGCTCCAGACAAGCTCAAATGTGCATGTCTGCGCATCCATCCGAAATATGACTGATGAACCAGAGTGGAAACAAAGTCTGCGCGAAGGGCATGTGTCACAGCCATAATCAAGCAGGCAGGCACCCTTTGATGCTGTGTCTGCCCCTACTCTGCTGAGCTTTTCTCGTTTGCTATTGTCTGATTGCGCAGTCACATCCTTTCATTTTCGGCATCGCCGAGATGCGCAGACAAGCTCAGCACAGCTTTGCCTGAGATGAGCGGATGGATGGATTGCTGGATGGATAGAGATGGATGAATGCCTTCCTACTAGACACATTTGTCGGAATCGCCGGTGCCAGGCTCGAGAAGCTTTCTGCTGCTCCTCTTCCTCTCCAGCACCGGTTCAAGAGCCACAACCTCAGAAAATTAAAAAGAAGAAAGCACCAAAGCAAAAAGGGGCGACAAATTCTGGTTTCTTGAAATTTTTCTTCTTGAGGGAACACACCTCACGCTTAATTCTGCCCACGGCCTCAGTCAGAGTATGATAGACGGGGGACAAGGAATTGCATCCTCGATAGTGCTCCTATGCCCCATTTTCTTCTTTTGCGAAATAGTGTTGCCTGAAAAGTCGAAAGGCACATTGGGAGCCGCTTCCATCTCTCCTCTGCGGCCTAAAGATTGGACCCACGGCGGAAGCCGCAATCGCCGCCCAGTGAACAACGGCTCCTGTGCCCCAGAAGAGTGTCTACCCTGATTCTTGCCGTCACTCTCGAAGAGGTCTGTCGAAACAAAAGTATTGGTGGGTGTATGCTCCCTATACCAACAACACCTTCGAGAGGCTACCAATCAGAGCCATTTTGTTCAACTAGATTCAACTCTCCTCTCTGCCATTGGTCGAGTGACGGCATCGCAAAGTCGTTCAGGGGCCTAGCTCCTGAAGATGCTACGAGCCAGCGATCGAATGCAGAGCAATCGCTGACTTGGCAAATCCTTAAGCCGCTGCTTGCCTACATCTAATCTGATGCTCTTGCGGTTTGCGTGCGATGCATGCTCATGAAAAAAAAGCTGCTGCTCAAGCAGGAAACGGGGGTCGACAAAAGGGGAACGAGGGGCTTCGCGCAAGTGCAGGCAGTCAGTAGGATTCTTCTTCGTGGCTCAACTGCAACAAGAGAAGCTGTGCTGCGGTATCTGATTACAGCTTCGATGACCGCTTTGAAATGTACGTCCACCTTGTTTCAAGTCGAAGCAGGCTCTGTTTGAATTTCGCTTTTCACCAATTTCAAAAAGGCCGGTTGCCCGGCTATTCAAATTCAGCTAAGTTATTGACAATTGCATCCCATTCAGTACTAAGGGGCACTAGGAGCATGCTCAGGAGCAGGAGCAGGAGCATGAGCAGGTAAATTCAACGTCTTCAGTTGATCACCAAGTCGTCAGATCAAAGCAGCCGCCGCCACCGCCGCCGCTCAGACGATGTGGCAGCAGTGACCACAGCATTGTTGAGCCGCTCGCTTGCGGTGCTATTTTTCAAGCGCACTGTGACTGTCACGCGGCGATCGCCATTCGATGGCAGACACTTGACCGCAATCTGTACACTAGGCGAGCTGCCATTTCAAAGTTACTACATTCTGTTAGCTTACAGTCACAAGTGAGGATGTCGAAATTCTATCCCACATTCCGCTGCAACCCGCGGAAGAACAGCCTCCGGCTCGCCTGCTCACCTCGAAGCGAGATGGTCGACAACATGCTCGCTCGTTTCCTGCAAGTCATCGCCTGGGAAGATTGCGAGAACACTATGTTGCGATTCTCCTTCCACAGCTTCGAAAGCGAGTCGAAGTTTTTTTTTAAGGCCACTGGTTCTACACGGCCAAGCCGTCATGGTAAGATTACAGTGACTGATGCCGCCGCTAATGTGACGACAAAGAATGAGCTATCGGCTATGCCTGCTACCGTATTCGCAACTTGAGCGGCTGTCGGTCAGTGCCATAAGTCACCACATCAATCACAATGTACGCTCACTAGCTGCCCGTCTTCTGTCGGAATCTCCTCAAACACAGACCATGCTTCCTTGACACAGAATCTCACTGTGCTCGAATCTGCAGGCAATGCCGAATTTCCCACGTTTCGCACCTCCGAATATCACTTAGTGAAAGAGTGAAAAGAAGTGGCGTCCTCACGTCGATCGGATCACTTCCGAAACACACGCTTCAGGGCATAGTCTCAATACGGCAAGAGTAAGGCCACAATCTCAATTTGCTGCTGTATGGCTACGCACCTTCAAAGGGATTGCAGACATTGGCATTACCTGACTTCGGTCCAAGCCCAAGCTGTAGGGTCTGAAACCGAGATCAGTGCCAAGTGTTGTCCAATTGACCACTCAGCTCCCATGTCTTGCCCGTTTGTGGCATCACTCTCGAGACCACTTCCACGCTTTAAAGACACTGTGGCATCGGCAGGCTTCAGCACGTCTGCACTCCTTCCCTCTCGACGAGTTTGGAAAGGCTGTGGAAAAGGCTATGCTGTATTCCGTCGGATCGAGTCTCGACGTGCTAGTTACAGAGCAAGTCTCAACTTGAGCAGGCTCGCGGAAGAAGTACGAGCTCTTGAGGCTACAGTGCCCATGCTTGCTCAAGTTGACCGGCGGGCAGTGTGGTTGATATAGAAAGATAGCTCACCGAGAGCTTGTTCGCCAAAGTCAGAGCGCTGTTTCGGTACTCCTCAAGGCAGACAACTTCGTTCCAATCTCATTTGCAACTGCACCTTGTCTCAGATTGAGCTGCCAACTGCTCCTTTCGACCTACCGACCGACAAGGCAACGAGGGATCAAAGTCGTTGCCATCTGCCAGAATTTCGGCCGGGTTACTTTGAAGGACCTTCAACCAGCCCAAGCCTCCCACTTTCTCACAAGCCACCTTTTGAGCTGACCGAGCAAGGAACCAGGAATAGTCAGACAGCTCCTCGCTCGGCCAAGCTTGAAACGCTATCGTCATCAAGGATTTGCCTGACAAGCCACTGACGCTAGCATGCTGTGGCTGCGTCGCCCTCGATACTCGCACAAGAGGCACCGAAGCTATTCGTACAACTCCGCATCGAGACACAGCATTCGCATGTGGTTGGTCGCGATCAGACGTGCAAGGAACGCGGATTCATTGCGGGTCAACTTCCATGCAGCAGCATTCACGCTCGCTGCTTGGGCTGTCGTCCAAAAGCCGTTAATCTTACCATGGCAACTCGGAGATGCAAAAGCATCGAGAAACCTTAAAAGGTCTTGGCAAGGTCGTCGTCAACAGAGCATTCTGTCCCTCGACCGACACCTGTCAGCATCCGATACCGAATGCCGAGCTCGAGATCCGATTCTGCCTCCACGATCGATACGTTTCGCACTTGGTTGCACAAAGGTGGTCAGGAGAATCGAGCTCCGCTGCGTTGCTATTCGCCTGCAGCTAAGCGAGCATCTGCTCGAACTGATTGGCGTTCTGTGCACAATATTTTGCTTTTTCGAAGTCACTGCTCGGCTCGTGCTGCAAGGAAGCGTGTTCCTGCCGGCGTTCAAGCACCCCGCCCTTTCAATTCTTCTAAGGCTTTCCCATTTTTTTATTTTTTTATTTATTTATTTATTTTATTTTTTCCCCTCCCTTTCGACATTCGCCGACAGCGCTGCTTACTTGTGTTCGATGTCGAATTTGGACTTGGGCATGATCAGAAAACATGGAACGATGAAGGATGCTCTGCATACTGTATGCTGCACAGCCGTCAACAAAGCAACCTTCGTAGGATTGGCAGGGCTGTGCCTTCACATTGTGATGTTGAAACACCGGTTCCGGCACATGGCAACCGAACCCTGAGGTTGCCATGCGTCTCAACATGGCGCAACACGCAGTCGGAGTCTGAATCCCATCCATCCTGGTGTTGTCTCTGCGGCAGCTGAACTTACTTTCAAAGCGTTCCTCACTTGACCACCTCCGTGTTGTCGGCCAGATCGTAACAACATCGGCCTCTCATACTTCCTCGATCTCACGGCTTGTGAGTTGGAAGCCTCAATAGAGTCTTTTGCTCAAGTCGAAAGATAGTCCAGATACGTATTTTATACACAACCGGCAAATTTTCTTCTAAACGGCAAAATTGTTTCTTGCGCGCATCTCCCACGAGGCGATGAAAAACAAGCTCTTTTCGCTGTGCAGGACATACTATTTGCCGTGCCGTTCCTCTGCACCCCGAACTGCACCTGACTGCACGGCTAACTCTGACCAAATTCTCGGCGAACTTTTGCACCTCCTTCTTGACCTATCACAGCCCTCTTCTTCGTTAGACTCTTCGCTAGATCTTACTTTGGATGATGGAAGCACAGCGTTGCTGGATTGCTCACCTTTGGCGTATCTGATTCGACCTTCCAAGATGGCCGCAAAGTGACTGGTAAGGCGACTGTTTTGAAGGCTTCGACGGTAACGAAAGACCCTCAAACAATCTTGTTTATCCGTTCCCCTTCTTACGATTTGATTCGAACACAGCCCAAAACGCACTTGGCCGACGTTCAGTGCTCGACGGACCAACAGAGCAAGTTGGGCCTCAAGTCTAGACCTTAGTACCGCAACAGTGCGAGTCGTGTTCTCGTTCAAACCAGACACAGCTTGCCTGAGATGGTTGGCAAATGCCGCAGTGAGCGTTTCGCGCGCGTGAGGTAGCGATCTACGCCTATCTTGATGTGTCCAAATGGATCGGACCCGACGCTGCCGTCGCTGTCGCTGCTCGTCACCTTCCTCCTCAGCGCAGGGACGACGCCCTCCCCGCGATACGTCAGCGAGCTGCTTGTCAAGCTGGGCAAGCGGATGAGCGAGAGTCGTGCTCGGGCCTGTTGCAATTGAACCACGATGCCTGTGCGAGCCCCTGTTGTTTTGATTATGTTGTGGGGGCACGCAGAGCCGAATCAGGTGTTAGCTTCCTCAGAAGAGCTCGAGGCAAAACTGTATGACAGGCAATCATCATTGCATACAGAATCAAATGGAGACTGGACAAGAGTATCTACATGAAGAACAAAGCAAAAGAGGGACAAGGACGCTAGAGCAATTGTCCATGCTACGGAAGCTGTTACAAAACGGAAACAATGCGGACAATGACCACATCTCGAGTAGTGCGTCTACCGAAGGCTGCGCAGCATAGGGGCATTGAAGCCACCTGAACCACTCGCAGCGCTCTTCATATACTCTGGCACTGGAGCCACGCTACTAACCACACTGGCGCCCGCCTCGGATTCTGCGATACTTGCAACACTCCCTTTCCTTCCCAACCTAAGTTGACCTGAGGAAGAAGGTGTGAGACTGCTCGCCCTCTCTGCCGATGCGGCCAGCTGTGCTACCCTTCCGGAACTCGCTGAGCTCTTCATCGGCGACCCGCTGGGGGAAGCATCACTTGCAATTCCAGAAGTGAATTCGCGCAAGGCGGCGGAGCGGCTTTCGAGCATAGCGATCTTGTTGCGCACGGAGGGCACCATGATGGCCGCGCCACGGAGGTTATGGGTGCTGTGCGAGCGGGAGAGGGCGTTGGTGGTGGTGGAGGCGGAGGCATCGGAGAGGAGGGAGGAGGTGCTGTCAGAGTGGCGTAGAGCTGGTTTAGCAGCAGACAATGTCTGCAAAGTAGAAGATCGAGGAAGGGAGAAAGTCGTCTTGACGGGCGAGGTCGGCGTCGAGGCGAGGGATTGGGTCGAAGACTTCTTCGCGAAAGCCGAGGGTGGTACGGGGCGGCTAGCACCGCTGTCCTCGGGCATTCGCACAAGAGGGTGTTCCTCAACTTGTCCGATCTGCGACGCCTTGCTGGACACGCTCTCGGGCGTTTTGTCACCTTCATCTCCCTTCTCCGTCTCGAAGACTGCGTCCTTGGGCGAAGTCGCGTCTGGACTCCTCGATCCGATACTGGTCGCCTTAGGCTGTAGAAGGAGCGGCTTGAGCCCAGTCACCGAGTGAGTCGAACGATGTCTGCTGTGCTGGACTTGCTGACGATGGGTCAGATTGTCCGAGTGACGCTTGAGATTGGCTGTACTCAATGCTTGAGCTGGAGCTTTGGAGAGTGGGATCATGCTGGAACGCTTGTCGAGCTGTTCGGACGATGCCTGTGCTCGAATCACCTGCTGTGGAAGGAGCGAAACGTTGGAGTCCTTCGTGATCCGCAATGGCTTCGTGACAAAGGTTTGAGCGGTAGGGGAGGTGGCGGAACGGGTGGGCACCGGACGAGAGTCGCCACGTGTAGGGATAGACGGGGCTGCACCCTGGCGGTCCGCAGCGGTGTTTGGAGAGACCATTAAGGTCATAGCAGACGAGGATGGAGAAGCAACTCGTCCTTGCGCACCAGGCTCGCCAGTCGGAGTGATGGAGACAGATTGCATGATGGATGACACCTCAGCGACGTCATCAGCCTCTTCATCGGCCTTGAAATGGACGGGTTGCTCCTCATCGTCCTCAGCTGATCCGCGACGGCGGAGAGACCACCCATCGGTCTGGGAAGGCAGCACCTCCAGGACCGGCGCCATCTCGTACATGTCGTTTGCCTGCATGCTGTCATCAAACTGCCCGTACTCATCGTCGTCATCGAGACGGGCAGACCCGATGACCATGTCCATCTCTGCCATCGACTCATCGTTCAGCGCCAGAGTCTCGTTTGCTGCGTCTTGCTCTTCGTCATCGTAGTCGTCCCCAATTTCATCAAGCGACACGGCGTTGGCGTTGTTGATGCGCAACATGGGAACCATCCCTCCGCTGATACTTACAGCGGGATTCGATCTCTGCTGGTAAGCAGGGTGGACCATCTGCGCCATCTGGTACATCTGCATCTGCATCTGCTGCATATGATGCATCCCACCTGGGAGGTGCAGAGCGACTGGCAGCTGCGAGTAGCCGCCAGCGTGCTGAGCTTGATGAGCCTCATGATGATGCTGCTCATACGGCTCGCATCCTGGCGGATAAAGCGTAGACGATCCGTTCGGACGACGCGTAGCCATGGGTGTCTTCGAATTGTCTTCCTCAAAGTCCTCGTCAGCTCCAGAGTTGCCATCGGCGCTGCTGCGACCGCCAGGACTGCTGCCAGAGTTGCTGTCCGAGGAAGAGCCGCTTTCCAGAACGCCAATGCCGAGACCTGCAGGGCTAGGCGTACGGGCAGATGAGCTTGTAGTCGGGGTCACATCAACGCCACGTCTAGCCGCAGCGCTACGGATGGCGTGGTTGATGAAGTCAAGCGACTTCTGGTGTTGCAGTCTTCGACTCTGCTCGGCTGCAATCTCTCCGGGAGAAAGGATGCGAGTAGCTTGAAGGTGCTGGTCGTGATTGTGCAGAGAGATTTCGGTCTTCCCCGGCGAGCGCATGGCATCGACAGATTTGAGTCGAGCGATTTGGTCCGCATCTCCAGCCGTAGCTTTTCCGCTGGGGCTAGTGGGAGACCTGGCACCGCTGAAAACACTTCCAGGGGCGGCCCAACTGCGAGACGCGTCAGCGCTAAACTTTCCACTTCCAGCTTTCTTGAGAGGTGGTGGATCGAGAGAGACGAAGTTAATGACCCGAAGAGGCAGCTCGACTGAGATGTCAGAAGAGAGCGAGCTACCGATGGATACCTTGATGCTGTACACGACTTCAACATGTCGGCCTCGGGAGATAGACAAGGCGTCAGCAGGGATATGCATGTGGTGCGAAGACTCGACTCGCTGACCGGGCTCGACACCCGTCCACCAGCCTTTTGCTGTGACCACACCTCGACTACCCTTCTGTCCCATCTCGAGCTCTTCTTCGGCGATCTTCTTTCTACTAGTCGAGGTCTGACAAGCATCAGGATCGAGGTCCTTCCTCGCCTTCTGACTGTCCAAGTCCAGCTCTGGTCTTGGCTTGTAAAGCGTCACCGTACGGATGAGGCTTAAAGTCATACCGTTGATCTTCTTCGAGGTATCGTTCTGAACCCCCACATTGATGTACACTCTCTGTCCAGCAACCCAGGTGTTGCGGTGCAGGCTCGCGACGAGGTGCACTTTACCTGAACCACCGAGGAAGAGACCTTTAGAGCTGCTTGCCTCGATCGGCTTGAGTGCGTTCGATAGCACGATGGCGGGATTCAGGTAGGGGAAGAGGTCGACATGGCGATAGAAATGCGCGATGGAGCGATTGGCTCCCGAGGCAGATTTGAGCTTGACGGAACCAATGACGATGTAGCGAACTACAGCGTTCTTGCCGCGGTAGCTGCCTTTAGCTCCCTTCGAGACGGGCAGCTCGAGGGAGAAGGGGATTGAGTGCGAGCCAACTTTGCCCTCCGCATACCCCTCCGAATCTGGCCCTCCAGAAAAACAAGCCAAGGCGGAGAAAGGTGCGGTCTCAGGTGAGGAAAGTGTTGGAGAGCCATGCAGGTAGTAAGGCTCGCTCGGACCATTGTTTGAGCGGTCGCCATCTATGACCGAGGCGTGATGGTAGAAGATGTACCTGGTATCATCCGCAAGCAGCTCTTCGAATCCAACGACTCGAATCTTTGGCTGGGCGAGGAAGACGCCGCCTTCTTTGTCGGAGCCCTTGCGGACGCGGATCTGCATGCGGCCTTGCAACGTGCCTCCTTCGACGACAAGGTCGGACTCAAGCACTAGGTCCACCTCAACACGTGCCTTGCTCGCCTTACCCTGCTCGAGCGCCGCAGGTGGCGGCGCGACAGCCGTGCCGACTGCGTTGCTTCTCTTGAGGGCGTCTTTTAGCTGGGGCTTGGCTGCAGAAGCGGGAAGCTTGCGATCCGAATTGCCCAAGAGTCGGTTCAGCTCCTTGCTTCTGCGCAGGGGATTCGCTGCGGCGCTCAGCAGCGTGCCATGACGTTCGAGAAGAGCTGCGTTGACATTTGTTTCAGAAAGGCTCCGACGAGGGCGATTTTTGATCTTGCTTGATGCCTTGCCGCCTTCGATTCCGGTCTCGCTGGCTTTCGTCGTTGAGGAAGTCATACTTGTCTGCACCGAAGAGGAAGAGGGTACGCCGCTCTGGCTCATAGTCGTCCTCATGTTCTGAGCAGCTCCCAGGCGCACAGAGCCCATGATGCTATCCTGGTCCAAGGAGGTGATCTCGTGCGGCAGGATGGGCAACCCAGTATCGTAGGTCATTCGGTAGTTGTCAAGGCTCACGAGCGCACCTCCTCTCTCTGCCTCTTCGAGTCCTTGAAGACCGCGCTTGCTTCGCATCGAAACGCTAGCCAGTGAGGTGCGCGACATTCGATTCTGCTCGAGTGCAGCGGCTTTCGTCGAGCCTTCCACTGGGCCTCCGTCTGCGTCATTCTTGAGAGAGGCCTTGAGGTCGACCGGATTACTAGGACTCTGCATGAGGCTCGCCTTTGGACCATTGCTGGAAGTTTGCGAGCGCGAGAGGGAAACACCCGACCCGTCCGAACCGACCCGCGAGGGGATCGCAGGTCGGCCTGCGTCCGACCCAGAGACCTGAGAGCTGAGCTCGCTGATTGTGCCAGACTGGTGATCGAGACGACCAGTCTCGGATCCATCCGGGCCGTAGAAGCTGCCCACTCGCCATTTTGCCGTTGGCTCTCTCGAAGGAGGCCCGGCGCTAGATGGAACGCTGCCGGACGATGAACTCATGTCAATTCGCTGGAGAAGCGCAGGAGCTGGCTTGACGCCTTGCTGTGCCCTTTTCTGCTTCTCGCGGGTGTGTCCTCCGAAGCCATCAGGAACCATGACCTCGGTCTCGTCGTCGGAGACAGCTTCTTGGTTGTTGTTGGGATGAGGCTTGCTGCCCTGAGGAGCTCTTGCGATAGCTGCTGATGCTGAACCCACCTTTGGCCCTAGACGAGCTTGAAGAGGGCCTTGACGGCTAGCAGCCCCCCTGATACTGACTCGATTTCGTCCGACACCTCTCGAGATCTCTGCCGATCTGCCGAGACTGGATCCACCGTCCGATCGATAACCTGAAGCGAGGCTCGTGTTGCTCCTGCTATTCCTTACCGACTTGTCCTGAGGTGGCAACAGCTGTTGTGACACTGGCCTTCCCTTCGCAGTCGCATCCTTGTCGAGAGCGATGTTCAGCTGAGGCTGACTAGCGCACTTCTTCAGCCTGCCTTGATCCGCTCCTTCGCTGGGACTCGTTCCTACTGAGGACTCAGTAAAAGTCGGACTCTGATCACTATCGGTTTCTGTCTCTGTTCCACTGGTAGCAGTGTCCGTGGTATACCCACCCATGGCGGCCACCGCAGCGCTCAAACTGTGCAACTGATGCGGCTGGACAACCACGTCCTCACTAACCGTCGAAGGCGACATGAAATCTTCATCCGTGTAAGCACCATGGCCGAGGATATCAGGCTCACCGGAGACGATGCGAACACGACGCGCGTCTTCCTCAGCTGTCTTGGGCCGGAGACCGCGCATCTTGTTCATAGAGGATTTCTTGGGGATCATATGCGCGCGTGTGCGGGAATGAAAGCCGGAAGTTGAGGTGGACGTACGAGAGGCAGTGTCGGTGGAGTAGGCCTCCGACTCGTGGCCGAAGTCGATACCGAGGCCTGACATGATTGGTGAGGTGATCAGATGTGATTCGAAACTTGAGAGTTCGGCGTGGCTGTCTGCGCTGTGGTCAGCATGGCCTAGAACGGCCTTCCGTTCTTTTGTTCGTGCTGATGTCAAAAGTCGTTACAATGATAATGGGTACTTTTGTCGATGAAAGATAAAAGATGTGGGTATGGGGAGTCGAAAAGAAGATATCGAGATGGAAGGGTAAGGTGGAAAGAGTTGATGATGAAGAGCTAATTGAAGAGGATATAGGACGAACGCAACAGAAAGGGGAAAGGCAAGATGTTTTCTGGGTAAATCATTGTCTCAAGTGTAGCTTGGGCTGAGACTAGACTGGCAACAAGAAACGTAGAGTCTCGCTGATAGATACATTAACGACCAGAGGCTGAGGTGATCCTGTAGGCCAGCTGCGACCCTCGTCGATGGTCACACACGGCGCAGAGCCATGTCTCGACCTCAAACATCTACAATAGTCAACACGGAGAAAGGCGTCACAGAATGCAAGCCATTGAGATGCATGTCATCTGCTCCAAATCGGCAGCATCAGGCATTAACGCAATGAGGCCACGCGTGCAGGTGTATGGGAGGCGATACCATAGGGGCAAAGCCGTCTCGGCACCCTCGTCTGCACTAACTGTCCTGGACCTTCGGAGGTGCGAGCATCGTTCAGCAGGCATAGCATCTCAGTCCTGCATTTAAGTGGGAAGCTCCACCAATCATCTATGAGTGTGTCGAGAGCAGTCGCTTGCCAAGGTGAGGATGTAGAGTGATGAAAACGAAAAGCACTGAACAGCACGCGTCCTTTGAGTCATATCACTTTTCTCACTCTTCGCCTAATTCACTACGCCATGCCTTGCTCTGCGCTTTTCGGCTTCAAATCAGAATATCTTGCGCATCACTCGACTCGTAATGCTCATTGAACCAGCTATATGTTCTGCAAAGTAAGGCAGGTGGCTTCAACGGTCCGCACTTTTGCAGCCCGTCCCGATGCTGAGACACCCAAACTCGCCGAGCAGCTGCAGCGCAGTAATTGACAGTTGGGATCGCGACAAGGTCAAGCTCCACAAACACGGACGAGAAAATTGTGAATTTTGGGACGTGCTTCTGTGTACTTGCAGTCAGCCTAACACGACCTGATAATTGGACTCTGTTCTGCAAAGATCTAAACCTCGAATTGGACTTTCGAATTAGGAAGGAGAAGCCTCTCTTTCCACTCCTTTTTCGGCTGAATAGTAAATGACGCAAAAGAAAGACTCCACCTCTTCTCTGAGTCCTAAAGCGCTGATGATGGACCGAAGTTCCCCCACGCACTGTGGCTTCTTGTTGCAGCTTTGCAGCTATTTTGCGACGCTCTAGTCTACGCAGACGCATTACAGTACAGTACAGTGTTCGCCTTTTGTGTTTCCGCAACACGCACGTCCGTTCACATCCGCCATTTTGGAATTAGACACTCTGTGTGACTGTCACTGATACGCACTGTTTCCTACACATACCTGAGTTAGGTGTGAGGCTCAGGGTCGAACTGGACCCCATCCGGATCGACACCCACTCTTGGAGCCTGATTGATTTCTACCATTCACATCCTTCTGCTCCTTGATCTCGCCACCACTTCTGGCTGTATGGCAGCTACATCAAGCTCGCCGGTCGCCAACTAAGGCTGTTGCACAGCCACTTCAAACACCCATCCGACAGCTTCCATACCTCATCTGCTCCGTTTCAGGCTGCTCAGTCGTCTCCTTTGACTCAATTGCATCCCGATACCACACCGCAAGGCCTTCGCCATATACCACATGATTCACCAAACATAACAGTCGACTCGACAGAGCGATTTCACTACCAAGCTCGGTGCATTCTTCTCGAAGCCGCCGGTCGACGCTTGACAGCCTACGGTAGATAGGCTCACAAGGCGAGCAACTCGCTTTGACGGACAATGTCGGATCGTGGCTCTCCTCGAAAACATGGCGCAGGGAGCGCAGGTGGGTATGGCGGAGCTCGCGAGGGTCGAAGTACCATGAGCCCCACTACGATACAGCGTCATCCCTTCACACGTACACCTTCGACGGAACCGCCACGCTTCCACCTTTCGCGAGATTCCGATCATGCCTCTGCACTGCATCCAACATCTGGCATGGACGGCACACTAGCTGTCGATCTCAGCTCGTCAAGCGATCAGGACCGTGCATCGCTTGACGCTCCTGCCTCGGCAGACTCCTTCGCCAGTATCCACAGCAATAGCGGGGGCCATTCAGCATCCACCACCAAGTACTGGCCAGAACCTTCCACCTCACGTTCAGCATCCATGCCCTACGGTCCTGTCAGGGCAGAACACCATGACAGCTATATCGCCGACGAACGATCAGGCCCTTACCCAAGGACAACAGCGAGATCTCCTACCAAGTCGAATGGCTACGCCTCATCCACCGACGGCGACCTCACACCCCTAGCATCCTCATCTCGTCCTGCACCAGGAGCTGGTGCTCATATACCCCCACCGCTTGTTGGTGTCAATCTCACAGACCAACAGATCGCCGACATGACCGAATCCGATGTCTCAGAGTACGACGATAGTGCAAAGTTGCGGCGTGCCAGAAGAGGCAGTGGTGTCAAACCAGGCGCTTCATCCATGTTCAGCTCCATAACAAAGAGTCTTGGCGGTCAACAGTTTTGGAACAGATCTAGCGGATCTTATGTGCCGCTGACGGCGACCCGCTCACGCAGCCTCAAGAAGAACAAATGGAATCGCAATCCGAAGGCGGATAAGGCGCTCTTCTCTTCTTCCTCCGCAGGATCCTCGAAGGACAGGTTTCGCACTCGGAGAACTGCGTCAATATGGACCCATCCACTGCGCATGATTGTCAGCTTCTTTAGCAAGATCTTCCGCACTGCATTCGGGCCAATACATCCAGTGACGATCGTGCTGGCATTGGTGCTCATTGCGAGTTTTGTCGCATCCGTGACCAAGCTCATCATCTACATCCTCAACCCAGACAAGGAGCCTCTGCCGTGGCGTTACTACTGTCAGAAGCAGCCATCGTTCCCACATGCATATGCCGACGCACTCGCCCCCGTTGACGTCTTTGTCGGCATCTTCAGCATCGACAGTGCCTACGAAAGACGCCATCTTATCCGTAGCACCTGGGCAACGCACACTCTTCCAATCGACGAAGCCACCGGGCATATCACCAGCAATGTCCAGGTCAAATTCATCATTGGCAAGCCCCGACAAGCACACGCCCGACGTGTGGCGCTAGAGATGGAGACGTTCAACGATCTGGTGGTGCTCGACATGGAGGAGAACATGAACCGCGGCAAGACGCATGCCTACTTCAAGTGGGCAGCAGAGAATGCGACGGTGCCATTCCTGCGAGCTGTCGAGGATGACAAGCAGCAGCCTTTCGCAGCTGGTCACGGCAATGGACACGGTCAGACGCGCGAAGTAGTGGGCGGCTCTCAAGACCGGGAGCAGCGATACCAGGTGCTTTGGAAGAAGGCAGACTATGTCGTCAAGGCAGATGACGATACCTACATCATGCTCGATGAGCTGGAACGCCATCTTCGTGTCGCTCCTCGTCAGATGACTTACTGGGGCTACCTAATTCGCAACTGGTTCATGGGCGGCGAGAGCTACGCTCTTTCAAACGATCTGGTGCAGTACGTGGCCAAGTCCGAAACGGTCCTTCACTATACCAAAGGAAAGGAGGACAAAAAAGTGGCGCAATGGATCAATTTGCACCCGAATCGGTCTTCCATCCACTGGGTATCGGAACATTGCTGGATCTATGACCATCCCAAAGCCGGTACTGCCTACTCACACGGCTTCCTCTTTCCTGACTATGTGGAAAAGATCAAGATGGAAGGCCGACGTGGGTTGACGGACCAGGAGATTGCAAGACGAGGAGGTGAGCATCGTGCCAAGTCGTATTCCACCGTTTCGCGCTGGCACTCGCCGTATGTTGAGCCAAGGGGCGATCTCACCATCGAGGAAGAGGTGGAAGCATTGGTCGAAGGAGGAGGACGCTGGTCAGGAACATGGGTCCGGGGTGAAGAAGGCAACGACACGCAGATCTGGGTTCCATGGCAGCAGATCGTCTTCGAGGCCGATGATGACCGGCTCAAGCCTGTCGTCGTTGACAACCTCGGCAGTCACCCCACCCTGGCCGAAGAGGTCAGCATCGATCCTGCTTCGGGTCTCACGGTCCGACACATTAACAACCTCAATCCCAAGCCCGTCGACCCTCTCGCCGCTATGGATGTTGATCTTCAGCAGAACCAGAGACGAAAACGTGATATACCGTTCCTCGCGCATCTGCCCTCAGTTCCTGGCTTCGATTTTGGCGCTGGCGGCGTCTCCCGTGGTGCAGCAGAGGAACGCAAACGTTCTTTCGCCAACTCGGCCCTTCAACCTCGCATGATACCCCTTCCAACACATAAAGACGGCAACGGCGAGGCCGAAGAGCTCCGCCGTCGTCGCTACCTCGGCCGCCCTCATGGAGGAACCGTTGTAGTGCACTATCTCAAGAAGAGCGAATGGTTCTATGAGACAGCACTAGCCTTCTCAGGCAGGGGCAAATTCTGGAAAGACGGTGCGGGCGGCACGGGCAGCGAGTGGAGGATGTACGGAAGTCCGTTGGTGAGGCATGAGGATGGGTATATCAGCGGGGGGAGAAGTCAGCCTAGACCGGATATGGAGATGGCATATCTGCAGCAGGCGAGGATCCAGGCTCAGGCGAATGCGGCGCAAGCGCAGGCTTTGGCGGCGAGGATGGGGAGCTTTACAAAGCCCAAGGCAGGGGTGAATGCAGCGCAGCAAATGCCGAAGACGCAGCCGGAGCCGAGGCAGGAGCCGCATCGGCAGGAACAAGATCAGGAGCCTGTCCAGCAAGAGGAGAGGAACCTGGAGCAGCGTGAGCAAGAGCCTCCTCAGCAAGCATCGTAGTCGTATCGTGAGCGAATCTTCTGCAAAGGGGTCCAGTTCCATCGACTCCGACGCCCTGGTCACCACGCAATGTCATTCTATCCTATTGCTTTCTGATACCATGATATGAACGAAGTGTGGCCCAGAGATCTGTATCTTGCGAAGGAGCTCATATTGAGCATACGAAGAAGGGCTGAGCGTCAAGTTGAGTCCATCGGCTCATCCGATGCTGAGTGGAGAAGTTTCCCAACTGCGTCGCGTGACTTTACGCGACTCGCTAGCTCGAAGAGAAAAGAAAGTGTAACTTTTCCAAAAAGCACACTCATGCTCAGCCAAATTTCCCTGATCTACGCGAGAACAGCGTGCTGAGAAGTGTGGCGTGCAGCTAAGGAAGCCATGCAAGGTCAAGCCGAAGCAAAGATGGCTGAGTTGAGCTTTGACCTCGACTCGTTCCTTGTCGGTGGCGTCTTCGGTTCTTTTACTCATCTTCATCATCGTCGGCTTCCCAACGAACATTCAGCATCAGCATCGTCCCGCTCCGCACCATCGCAAGAGAATCTCGCCAACGCGACGTGGCCCGCATCACACGCGTGCAGCTCAGGGGCCAATTTGCAGAATCAACCCACTCCAGGCTCAAGGACGCAGCATAGCTTCAGAAAGCAGCATTTGAGCGAGCATTGCTTCGCTGAGCATAGATAGCAAGGATGCGTCGAAGTGTCATCCTCGCTGCGTTGGGCGGCTCGCCATCGCCAGGTCCAAACGACGGCACCAAAGATGTCACCACACCACTCAAAGGCAAGAGCTCGCCATACTCACGGCCATCACCATTAGCCGATGTCTCTCGCAATGCCAACGCTGCCGGCTTCGGGCCTTTGCTTGGAAGGAAGCCGTTCAAGCCGCCGTCATTCGCTAACCAGCGTGAGAAAGATAATCCGGACGGAGGCAGGAAGCGAAAGAAGGTCGACTACCGCGGCATGGATGCAGGCGCAGCAGAGGACGGCGAGGCAGGCGCAGGCTCGGATTCAGATGACGACGGAGCAGTCAAAGGAGCCAAGTCGGGAAGTAAGAAGAAAGGCAAAGCAGCTATGAAAACGCTCGAAGGCGTCTACAAGGGCATCGACGCCACCGGTGTCTCGCTCAACGTCGATCGTCGCAAATGGAACGTCTTCGAGGTCAAGCCCGACGCCATCAAGAAGGGCTTCTCTGTGCCCGTCATGACGAACAAGCAAGGACAGGTGGTCGAGACGAGACTATCATATGCCGCACTAGGGACGCGAAGGAAGATCGACATCCCACCGCGCCCTCTATACGATCCCATGGGCGAGCACGCCATCGTTCTCTTCGATCCCACTGTCGATGACCGTGAAGCAGAGCGCAAGAAAGCTGAGATGCAGCAAGAGCAAGCAGCACAAGAGGCTTGCATTGAGGCAGGTGCTGCTCTTCCAACTCCACACAAGAGTCTCGCCGACATCCTCGGCCTCAACAAAGTCAAGTCGAAGGAGGTTGAAAAGGTGCCTGTCGTCATTGATCCACGTCTCGGCAAGGTGCTTCGTCCACATCAGGTCGAAGGTGTCAAGTTCTTGTATCGCTGCACCACTGGTCTTGTTGTCGAGAACGCATACGGCTGTATCATGGCCGACGAGATGGGTCTCGGCAAGACGTTGCAATGCATCACACTCATGTGGTCGCTGCTCAAGCAATCGCCCATTGCAAACAAGTCGACCATCGACAAGTGTATCATTGTATGCCCTTCCTCGCTGGTGAGGAATTGGGCGAATGAGCTGGTCAAGTGGCTCGGCGCCGCTGCACCCGGCAATCTTGCACTCGATGGCAAGCTCAGCAAAGACGAGATGATCGAGGCTACTCGTCGTTGGTGCAATGCATCTGGACGGGCCATCACGCAGCCGGTCATGATTGTATCCTACGAGACGCTCCGCAACTTGCAAGAGGAGCTCGGCAATACCGAGGTCGGTCTGCTCCTCTGTGACGAAGGTCATCGTCTCAAGAATGCCGACTCGCTTACCTTCCAGGCTCTCACGCAGATCAAGGTGCGTCGCCGTGTCATCCTGTCTGGTACACCCATCCAGAACGACCTGTCTGAGTACTTTGCGCTGCTCAACTTTGCCAACCCAGAGCTGCTGGGTACCCGTACCGAGTTCCGCAAGAACTTCGAGATTGCCATTCTCAAGGGTCGTGACGCCGAAGCAACCGAAAAACAGCAGCAGGAAGCCAATGAGAAGCTCAGCCAGCTCTCAGCGCTTGTCAGCCGCTTCATCATCCGACGTACCAACGATCTTCTCTCCAAATACTTGCCCGTCAAGTACGAACACGTGGTGTTCTGCAAGATGTCGCCCTTCCAGCTTGATCTGTACAGGCTCTTCATTCGCTCACCTGAGATCAAGAAGCTGCTGCGTGGTACGGGAAGTCAGCCGCTCAAAGCCATTGGCATTCTCAAGAAGCTTTGCAATCACCCAGATCTGCTTGATTTGCCCAGCGATTTGGAGGGAAGCGAGGAGTACTTCCCTGAAGGCTACACGCCACGCGACCGACGCCATGTTGCTCCAGAGCTGTCAGGCAAGATGATGGTCCTGCAGCGATTCTTGGAGACGATTCGAGCTACCACCAACGATAAGATCGTGCTCATCTCCAATTACACGCAGACACTTGACGTCTTCGAACGCATGTGCCGAGCCAATCGATGGGGCATGTTCCGACTCGATGGAACCATGACCATCAACAAGCGACAGAAGCTGGTTGATCGATTCAACGATCCAGAGGGCAAAGAGTTCATCTTCCTCCTCTCATCGAAAGCAGGTGGATGTGGTCTCAACCTCATCGGCGCAAATCGTCTTGTGCTCTTCGATCCCGATTGGAATCCGGCGTCTGATCAACAGGCATTGGCACGAGTGTGGCGAGATGGGCAAAAGAAGTCGTGTTTCGTCTACCGCTTTATCGCCACCGGCTCGATCGAGGAGAAGATTCTTCAACGTCAATCGCACAAGCAGTCGCTGTCGTCATGTGTTGTTGACGAAGCGCAAGATGCAGCCCGTCACTTCTCTGGCGAAGACTTACGTGCGTTGTTCACCTTCAAGGAAGAGACGGTCTGCGATACTCACGATACCTACAAGTGCAAGCGGTGCAAAAACGGAAAACAGTTCATCAAGGCACCGGCACTGCTGTATGGTGATACGAGCACGTGGAACCATTATGCTAAGGACGAGATGCATCACTTGCACGACGATCTTCTCAGAGCGGAGCAGGCGTATGATGATGTTAGTTTTGTCTTCCAGTATTGCAGTCACTAGGTTTTGCACCAGTGGCTGCAGGTTGGTGTCGTGTCGAGTTGTGTTATCGTCGCATCTGTTCGTGTCGTTTCTATACCCCTGTCGTTTATGCAATGCAATCTGCTTCTCGCATGGTTCTGATTGAGAAGTGATTGTCGACGTGAGCAATTGTGATGAGCATCGACTTCGAGCGACGAGAGGAGGCGGCCGACTTGTCTGTCATGACGGTGGTCAAGGGTGCATTTGAATAGACAGGGTGTTGCCTCGCCATGACTATACGCGTACGAGCTTCGGGGGGTGAACACAAGGAGGAAAGCTTGAAGCGAACTCGCGCACTGCGTGTGACCTTGTGGTGTTGTCGAACTTTGATTGATGTCCCTCCGCCCATACGTCGTGAGGAAGGACAGACCGAGATGCTAGTGTACAAAATGCGTGTGATCGAAAGGAATGCTGGTGAACGAAAAGTATTATCTCCTCAATAACCGGTCGGGTTCTCGCGGATCGTTAGCCTCGTCCACTTGGGCACCTTATGAATCGACTTTCTGAAGCCTCTATCGTTCTTGGAGAAGGTTGTGTATTTGTCCTTGGCCTGCATCTGCGATTCTGTTGGCAGTGCGAGGGCGCGTTGAAGGGCGTTGCATTGGACTTGAGATTGTTGAAGGGTGGAGATGACGTCGTCAACGGCACGCAAGCGCTGTCGCACACGCATCTTGCGTGGCGAAGAGAGACGCCACGGGTTCTTCCAGAGGAGACCACCAAAGGTGGGAAGAGATGGGCGGAAAGCTCCGCCGAACATTGTGATTAAAATTCGGTGGGTGTGATTGACCGAGTTTGGGCCGTATTTTTGCGTGGTTGGAGAAGAGTAGGTAGAAGCTGCGGAGAGAAGTGTGCACAGCGAAGGATGGAGACGGTGATGGATGATAGTGATGATGAGGACGAGGTGTCAGAAGAAAGCTCAAGCAGACTAGCGAGCATCCAAAAATTCCCGACTTCCTGACAGGTCCGATTTTTTTTGACTTTATCGGTGTTAGACCTTTTGCATTTCGGTACCATCGGGCTATTCCAGCCGATGAGATGAGATAGGTTACGTGCGTAGCTTGACGAGCGACGCTTCCACGTGTCGATCACGACGAAGAACTCAGCCTCGTACAATGAAAGTTGCTTTGCTTCTCAAACCTTTGACAGCGAACCGCTCACAAGCCCTTTCGAATCACTCAGCTTCGAGCAAGAGCAACCCAAAAGACCAGAATTTGTTGACCGAATGGGATGCTCAGGACGTGCTAAAGCACCCCATAATCAGAAAAATATTAGCTGCCCCTGAGGAGGCTGGCAACCAGGCACGCTACTCACATCGCGTTTTTCGTGTCTCACCTGCCTAAGATTCTTCGGGCACTTTCTTCGAGCAGAAGTTTGCCGCGTAAGTAACCGTCGAGCACAAAGTCGACGTGGAAGACTTCCGTCAATGGTCACCTCAACTGATTGTGCTATACTCAGCTCGCATGGAACTCGGCTCTTCTCATGATGGATTGATGCTGTCGAAGGGCATCAATGAGATTGAATGTGCCATTGCGAATTGCGAGTGTAGAGCAGGGCATGAATAAATGAACGGCTAAGCAAAAGCCAGAAGAGAAGAAAAGTGACACGTAGCGCTCTCAAATGTGCGCCTTTGGAATGACGTTCGGAATCGGTCAAGCCGAACGATCAAATCTGTGAGTCTGGCTGCACAATTCTTCGGTTTGTCTCCGCTCATTCGACACAGTCGACGCAGCAGCTGAAGCATATTTTGTGATTTGTGACCGTGCACAGTGTGCTCAGTAGTGCTCGAAAAAGAGGTCGACTCCACGTTGGACTGCCTTACCCCATCCTTCCTCTTCTCATCCATACCTCAAGATCCGTCCTTGTTCCTTTCGAAGCTCACACCGTAGAGTTAGAAGCGACTTTGTAGATCTTTATCGCCATCATGGACGCAGCTTGGACAAAGAGCGTTCACGAGGCGCTCACCCAGCTCAACGTCGACCCCTCCAAGGGTCTGTCCGAGCAAGAGATCGAGCAGCACCGTGCAAAGTATGGTGACAACACTCTTCCCGAACAGCCTCCTACGCCCCTTTGGGAGCTCATCCTCGAGCAGTTCAAGGATCAGCTCGTGCTCATTCTTCTCGCTTCCGCTGTCATCTCGTTCGTTCTCGCCCTCCTCGAGGAGGATACCACTCTCGGTGCTGCTCTCATCGAGCCCGGTGTCATTTTCCTCATTCTCATCGCCAATGCCACTGTAGGTGTCGTCCAAGAACGCAATGCCGACAAGGCGATCGATGCCCTCAAGGAGTACAGCCCAGACACTGCCAACGTTATCCGTCAAGGTGCCACCGAAAAGATCCGCTCCGAGGACCTCGTTCCCGGTGATGTGCTCATTCTTACTGTCGGTGACAAGATCCCCGCCGACTGCCGTCTCATTGCTATCAACTCATCCTCCTTCCGTGTCGACCAAGCCATTCTCACTGGAGAGTCCATCTCGGTCAACAAGACTCTCGAAGCCGTCAGCGATATCAACGCTGTCAAGCAGGATCAAACCAACATGCTTTTCTCTGGAACCACTGTTGCCAATGGTACTGCTATTGCTGTTGTTGCTTTGACCGGCACTCGCACTGCTATCGGTGATATTCACGCCGAGATCTCCAAGGATGATGATGACAAGACTCCACTCAAGCAGAAGCTCGACGACTTTGGTGAGCTTCTCGCCAAGGTCATTACTGTCATCTGCATCCTCGTCTGGATCGTCAACTTCCGTCACTTCAACGACCCCTCTCACCATGGCTGGGTTCGCGGTGCCATGTACTACTTCAAGATTGCCGTCGCTCTCGCCGTTGCTGCCATTCCCGAAGGTCTCGCTGCCGTTATCACTGCTTGTCTCGCTCTTGGAACCAAAAAGATGGCCAAGAAGAACGCTATCGTCCGCCACCTTCCTTCCGTCGAGACGCTTGGATCGACCAACGTCATTTGCTCCGACAAGACCGGAACCCTCACGACCAACCAGATGAGCGTCACCCACTTCTCCGTCTTTGGTGAGAAGGGCTCCATTGCCGACTACTCTGTTTCTGGTAGCACTTTTGCTCCCATCGGCGAAATCACCGACTCCCACGGCAAGAAGCTATCGGTCCTCAACCAGCCTCGCACCGCTTTCCACGCTCTCGCTGAGGTCTGCTCCATCTGCAACGACTCGCACGTTCACCTCGATGACCACAACAACTACACCATCGTCGGCCAACCCACCGAGGCTGCCCTCAAGGTTCTCGTTGAGAAGCTCGGCCACCATGATGCTGCTGTCAACCAGACCACCGCTAAGCTTGACGCTGCCGAACGCGCAAGTGCCGTCTCAAATGAGTACGGAAAGGCTCACCCTCGCCTTTTGACTTTCGAGTTCAGCCGCGACCGCAAGAGCATGTCCACTTTGATCAAGCGTTCCTCTGCTACCGGATGCCTCCTCGTCAAGGGCGCTCCGGAGACTGTTGTGGAGCGATGTGAGACTGTGCTTGTCGGCAAGAAGGCAGTGGCTTTGGACTCGACTCTTCGCGCTCAGATTGGTGACAAGGTTCTCGAATACGGTCGACTTGGTTTGCGTACTCTCGCCATTGCTGTCAAGGAGGATGTTCCGCTCGATGTGGAGAGCTACCGCAGCAGCAGCCCCAGCGAGTATGCTCAGTTCGAGCAGCGTATGACTCTGGTAGGTCTTGTCGGTATGTTGGATCCCCCTCGTCCTGAGGTGAGGAACGCTATCGTTCGCTGCCGTGAGGCTGGTATCAGGGTCATTGTTATCACTGGAGACAACAAGAACACTGCCGAGACCATCTGTCGCCAGATCGGTGTCTTTGGCGCTACCGAAGATCTCGAGGGCAAGTCGTTTACTGGACGCGAGTTCGACGCTCTCACCAGCCAGAAGGAGAAGCTTGATGCTGTCAGCAAGGCCAGCTTGTTCTCGCGCGTCGAGCCTTCGCACAAGTCGCAACTTGTTGACCTGCTTCAGAGCCAAGGCTTGGTGGTCGCCATGACTGGCGATGGTGTCAATGACGCACCGGCGCTCAAGAAGGCTGATATTGGTATTGCTATGGGTTCCGGTACCGATGTCGCCAAGTTAGCTGCCGACATGGTTCTGGCGGATGACAACTTTGCGACCATCGAAGCAGCCGTGCAAGAGGGCAGAAGCATCTTCAACAACATGCAGAGCTTCATTCGTTACTTGATCTCGAGTAACATTGGTGAAGTCGTCTCTATCTTCCTCACGGTTCTTCTTGGCTTACCTGAAGCGCTCATCCCTGTCCAGCTCCTTTGGGTCAACTTGGTCACTGATGGTCTGCCAGCTACTGCACTCGGATTCAACCCTCCTTCGACTACGATCATGCGCGAGAAGCCTAGGAGCCGTAACGACCCCTTGATTTCAGGCTGGATCTTCACCCGCTACCTCCTGGTGGGTGCCTTTGTAGGTGCCGCGACGATCTTTGGTTATGCTTGGTGGTACATCTTCAACCCTGCTGGGCCGCAAATTTCGTATGCTCAGCTGTCGCATTTCCACCAATGCGCCTTGCCTTCTCAGCAGGCTCCTGGAGGGCTATTCTTCGGGGTCGACTGCGGCATCTTTACAATGTACCGCCAGCCCGCGACTATTGCGCTCAGTGTCCTGGTGGTGGTCGAGATGTTCAATGCCCTCAACGCGATCAGCGAAACCGATTCGCTGCTCACTTTTGGCCCGTGGAAGAACCCTCTCCTCATCGGAGCTATTGCGCTCAGCTTGGCGCTCCACTACGCGATCTGCATCATTCCCTTCCTCCAAGACTGGTTCCAAGTCACCCGACTCACTAAAGAGGAGGTGATGGCGGTCATCTACATTTCGGCTCCAGTGATTCTGATCGAGGAGGTGTGCAAGTTGGTCACGAGATGGGTGTTCTTGCAGACCCCCGAGAAGGAGGTCAATGCGGTGGAGGAGAAGAAGAGGCAGTAAGCGCGGAAAGAGGTGTAATGTTCATAAGAGAATTTAGATGTACACGATAGAGGATCATGATGCTGAATGAATGAATGAAATATTGAATGACCATTGCGTAGAGAAGTGATTAAAGTGTGAGAAGATGGATGGGTGCGAATGGAGGAGAGTAACAGCTGATAGCATGTTGAAGTACGAGTCGAGGACTTGTTGTGTTGAGGAGCATGACTGGTGGATGCGCCGTGCGCTGCATTCGACACCAGTAATGCCCTATACCGCTTGCTCGTCGCTAGCCGGTAATGTATGTGAACGCTGCTCTACTAGCTGGCTGCAGTTTTCTTTCCGCTCCCAACCCATGTGTCCCGCCTCTGGCTCGCTTCGCTCCCTCAACAACCCTGAACCTTCCACTGGACCAACTCCTTCGGATCACTCAGAGCCTTTTCCAAGCTTCTACACCCTTCGCAAAACTTGGCCTGATCTCCCGTGCATTGCCAAATCTGGCGGCCTTTGACTTGACTGATGCTGTGTGCGAGTTGACAGTTGATGCCTTCAATAGGAGGGAAGGGGACGGGGGAGAGCCAGCAGGCTGCATTGGTGCCTCCGACACCGTCCTCGCGGAAGTACTGGTAGGGAAGAGAGGGGACCACTTTGATCTCACCGGCAGAGACGGGCGAGGTGGAGAAGAGGGTGAGGAGGAGGATGAAGAGCGGCGAGAGGAGGAGGAGCAGCGGTGTTGAGGTGTGCATTGTGACGTGTTGCGATGTTGAGTCGAAGGGAATCGACGGAGATGGATGGTGCTGGTGGTAAGTGTGAGGGAAGAGCAATCGATGTGAATGGGAGCTGAGTCGAGCTGGATGTGATTTCACAGGGAGACCTTCGGGTAATACGAGAAGGTGAGAAAGATAATTGCCACCTTGATCGATGCTGTTGGCAAGCTGTCGGCAGCTCTCCGTGCCTATGCAATGAACGCTCCGGAACTGTGGTCGATTTTGCGTTGGTTGCAGACTCCGAGTACTGATGCTCTGGGGGTATACGGTGGATATGGACGATGCGGTGTGATAGATGTCCCCAAACCTCGAAATGTAAGTGTTGAAGCTGCCCTGTGGAGTACGAACCGTGAGCCTGTGTCCCGTCTTCCGCGATCCTGTACCTTTTTTGGCAACGCGTTCCTTTCAAGCTACTGTAGTTGTATGCAGGGCCGCAATTAAGGCACACTTGTCTTAATAGTTTTTGGACTGACGTTGTTAGGCTTAAACCCTGAACAAAAGCCAATCGATGAAATGGTGGTACGGTATGCGCGGGTGAGTGAGCATAAGACGTCATGCCTCCACACTCTCGCTCGCTGCTGCCTCTTCACGCTTGTGTTCAGGGTCCAAAGAATGCCCTCTTGATCTGGCTCATCCTCGTTATGTCTTGAAGCGAGGTAAAGCGCTGCTGCAATCAACGCTTGCATGCTGGTCTGTGTGCTCATGTGCCTTTGTATAGGGATCTATATATAAGGGGTTGAAGCTTTGGCGCTCACCATCATTGAGACTCTGAACACCTTCCTCCATATCGAAGCAAACCTGCAAGCATGCTATCCTCACTTCGAATTGCCGTCGCACGCCGCACTCTCGCGCTCCCTGCTCGAACCTTTGCCACATCCCCTCGCACTTACTCTGCGGTCAAGCCAGGCTCAGAAAGCGAAGCTACCACCCCCGGATCAGGATCCGTAAGTCATCGGCCCCTCTCCTTCTACCCTTTGTGCCGCAAACTCACTCTCTTCGCGTCTCTTGTACGATGATCACGCGGTAAATAGACGGAGGATATCGCCAACAGCCAAGGCGCCTACGACGGCTCTCGCACCAACCCCGACTCGTCCACCTCCAAGATCGAACAAGAAACCGACGCCAACTTTAACCAATCCAGCGCCAACAAGGAGACTTCCAAGATGGCTACTCAGGCGCAACATCAAAGCAACAGGAAGCCAAGCCAGCAGCAGGAGCATAAGTCCGACAAGGTCGACTTTGGCGCTACCGAGGCTCGCAAACAGGGCGGAAGGGGAAGCTCCGACCAGTAGTAGCCTCTTAAACTCTTACATATTGGCAAGTTTACGATAATGAAAGCGAAAAAGAAAAACATTCTAGCCGTCTGTGCGAAACCGGCTCAACCCCCAAGATTCTTGACTCAAGTATTCGCATCGGCAGTCATGAACAAAGCCAAAGTTGAGCAAGACTGTTTGGTTTTTCTTTCAGCGGGAAACGGAAACAATGCGAATACAACCACAGGGGAGCATACAGAGAAGGATGGAGAGGATGCGAGTAGGACTAAGGGCGCCTGCCCGACGTTGGATCATTTGCAGCTCCAAAGGCTTTATGAAACTAAAACAAACAGTCGAAGAAAAAGAAAGGAAAAACCTAAGAGCATTGATTTGCGGATCCTACGTGTCCAACTGCATCCTGTAGACAGGATGAAACAAGTTTGACTTTTGCGGAGACCAGCGATGATGGGGAGGCTGAATGTCTCTTTTTGTTGTAGTAATGACGAGAAAACGAGAGCCGAATGCGAAGGGCAAGCAAAGCTAAAAGCTAGCTAGCTCGGGGGAAATGCAAATGGCGGAAACGTTTACTGGCGGGGAGCGCCACGGCCAACACCGGCGAAGCGGGGGCGGTACTCGCCAGAGGGAGCGCCGTCCTTCTTGTCACCAGCGGGGGCACCGTCACGACGACGGTACTCGCGGTCACCACCGTCACGGTCACCGCGGGGGGCACGGTAGGCACCGTCACGGCCACCGACGGGGGCACGAGCGGGACGAGCGGGGCGCTTGTGGGTAGCGGGCACAATCTCGGCGGGGAGGTGGAGGAACTCACGGAGGTACTCAACACCCTCGTCGGTGAGGGTGTAGAAGTACCACTGCCACGAGAACTGGGTGTGGACGTAGCCGCGCGAGGTGAGCGACTGGAGAGCCTTGACAACCTCGAGGTTGGGGATCTCGAGCTCGGGGTGTTGAACGGTGAAGTTCTTGGGGGCGACCATGACACCCTCCTTGAAAAGGGAGGCGTAGATGGTCTTGCGGTTCTCCTTGGGAATGATCATTTTGGCTGGTTCACTGAGAGTAGTTGGAGGTAGAGGCAGAAAGGACGGTAGGTGGGTCAGTTGAACTGTTGATGTTGGTGTATTGGTGATTTGAGGGTGAGAAGCGCGGATTGCAGGCAGGTAGTGTTGCAGCATCAACCATCAACATCTTTGTCGAGAATGTATTCCGATCTTTTTGTGTCCGTCACCACGCTAAAGTCTTCCTCTGCCCATGCTGCCTTGAACCTTGCGCGATCTTGGTCCACGCAAGACAGAGACGCAGCTACCTTCGACATTGTTGTCATAATGATTCCATCGTGATTCTCGTGGTGCTGAGGTGCTCGCAATCCTACGAGTCTTGTGAGAATCATCCTTCCATAACTCGCATGCTGTTCCCGGTGGATCCTCTACTTTCCTTTTGCCAAGGATGTCACTGGGGATTTGTGTCGATTGTGGCTGCTGATGATCGATGCTGTGTTCGTTGCTGATGCTGATGCGTGCGCTGCCGTCGTCCGTGCTTCTCTTTCTCTTAGCCTTACAAGCGGCTGGTACGATGATACTTACGTTCTTGATGAATGAGTTGGATCCTAGGGAAGAGAGGAAGAGGGAGGATGACGAACACGGTACTTTGCTCAAACTACGACAATCGTGAGGTGGAATCGGATCTTCCATTCACCTTCACGCACGATACGCGTCTGATCGTAGCCTAGGCTCGGATGTGAAAAGAGGTAGCAGCAGAGCGCTCTCCCGTCTGTGAGTGGTGAATTCCAAGGTCACGTGTGGTACTATACTTTTGAGTTCTCACGCTGTGAAAAAGCGCGGAAAATTTGAACTAATTGCCCAGCAGAGCGCGATCTAGCCATTTGTGTGAACCCAGGCCAGCCAAAAGTCTAGCTCGTTTTGAGCCTGCAGACCGGCAATCTCTCGAGCTCAAAAATACGGGGGCCAGCCTACCAGTCAAAATTCGTTTCGAGGCTGTGTCTAGCTCAAAGTGATTCCTCAGACTGCTCTGCTGTCCCAAAAATCATCGACCGCTGCAGACTTAGCCAACAGCTTGAATTCCACAGACACGCGCAAGACTCTGGCTACGCCGCATAATGAATTTCGAGGCAGCAGAGGGCGACCTGCATTTTGAGTCCTGTGTGCGTGAGCTCAGCCAGTCAGAGAGAGTCAGAGCAAGTGAGTGGCAGACAAGGCAAGTCGACACTATCGAAAGCTGCGCCGCCAACAATCCTCTTTCTGCCCTCCATATCGTCAAGGTACTCATAAACGTAAGCATCTACACCATTCTTGCGGCAATCGCACCTGCGCAAGGTCTGTTTCGACAATGCAACACATACCGACATCAGGATCGACAAAGCGGCAACAGTTACAATAGCATACCCTGGATGGACATAGAGGACCTTGTGAAGATATCCCGATCATGCCCAACACCTGCCCCAGCAGCATAACGACCTTCCATCTTCGGCGGCATACCCATAAGGGTCTCGTTAGCGGCTGTCACAGCATCAGGATAGTAGCACAGATAATGGGAGTCTCCCAAGAGCGCTAGTCGGGCTAAGCTCGGCTCTGAAAATTAAGGCAGAAACCATCGTCAAAGTATTCTGGTCGGATCGCATCCATCAGCATCGATTCCAGCAACTCTAGTGAAGTCGACAAGGTCATGACAGGGGAGGCGTTGCTTTTGACGTATCAAAGACAAGGGGACAGGCAGGTCAGAAGTCCAACATTCGGCCCAACAGCAAATCATTCAGCAAATTTCGCCCGCACAACTCGCAACAGACCTCAGCCGCGCGAACGCAAATTCTCTTTTGTCTTCGACAGAACAGCATCTGACTCTTGTTCCATCTCCATCATCTACACCCTTGCTATTTGCAGACCCTCCGATAAGACATAATCCAACATGGGTAAGGTTCACGGATCCCTCGCGCGTGCCGGTAAGGTCAAGTCGCAGACTCCCAAGGTCGAGAAGCAAGAGAAGGCTAAGCAGCCCAAGGGCCGCGCCAAGAAGCGTCTTTTGTACACCCGACGGTAAGTTTCAACAACACAAGCATTCAGCAGCAAGATGTCACGGGAAAGCATCATGGAGAGCATCGCGGACAACCACGCCACCCACCACTACATCATGGACAAGGATTCGTTGGTCTTCTTATCAGACGATGCAAGGCATCGATTCAAATTGGAACGCAGAAGGCACAGAGACTTGATCTATCAATCACGATGGTGCATACGCGATCTAGCAATGTGGCTTTAGCATCGTCGGATGTTGGCAGAGTAGAGAAACTTGCCAGCGCATTCAGCTGGACCGCATCATCATGACAGCGACCGTACTCCCTCCGGAAACTGCATCGTACAGATTCGGGGAAACTCAGCGTAGCTTGGCTGTCCCGACGGAGCAACAGCAGCAGCGAAAGCAGATTAGGGGTATGGGACCACTTTCGCAATCTTGGACCTAGGGTTTGGTTGTGACCAATACCGCAACGGACATGCTCGCCTCGATTCCGCTACCCGCAGACATTGCGCACATTGTAGACACTTCAAGGCAAGCTACTCACACTTTACGCATTTCCTCCGTTCCACTCTATTAGATTCGTTAACGCTGTTGCCGGCCCCGGTGGCAAGCGCCGCATGAACCCCAACGGCGAGAAGTAAACACGTTTCCTACCTCAAACAATCGCATTCGCATCTTTCCTCAACCTCACATTATGCAATACCTCGTTTAGGATCTCGTCTCGTGTTTTTCTACCCACAATCTAAAAGGGTCCCCTCGTAGCTTTCCTCTTGACAGAGAGAGGGATCGAGGACCCACTTTACAAATCTCGCAATCTATTGGTCTGGTCTCAAACTGCTTCCGACCGATCTTGTATCATCATTCATTGTCTCAACTCTGAAAGGAGCCCGAAGATGGGCTGCTGTAAGGGTGTGTGACAAATCTCATACTTTCTCCACGCACGGTTATTGTTGGTCTGAGTAGATACGACAAAGGATGCGCATCGGGTATGTCTAATGTGGGCTGATGAATACGTGGAAGAAGGCAAGTCTTGACGCCTAGCCAGAGGAGGATCAAGGGTCTGATTGTGAAGTTCTCCTGTCAAGATGCGTAAAGGTTCGGTCTATCCGGCAAGCGGTTGCTGCTGAGGCCTCTCCGTATCGTCTTGTTTTGCAGCAACATCCTCCTTCTTGTCGGTCGTTGAGGGCAATGGTTCCGCCGATTCTGACCCAACTCTCAACTTCTCGAACCTCTCCTTGAGCTTCCTCTCCTCCTCCTCTTCTTCCTCCCGCCTCTTCCTCTCCTCGTTGTCTGCCTCTTTCTCCTTGTTCTTCTGCAATTCCTCCTCTGCCCTCTTCTCTCGCAGCAGCGCCTCCAACTCTTCTCCAATCTCGCCCTCATCCACCTCCTCCCTGCCCGTGTCTACATTCCTGATCGCCTCATCCACCTCCTTCTGACTCGCCAACCTCTCCTCCAACTCCCCCACAACCCGATCCACATTCTCCATCTTCAACTCGTCACTCTTCAACACACTGCCCAAAACCTCGGAACTAGTCCTGTACGCACGCATGACTTCCACATCGCCCCTCGCTTGTTCGATCTTCAGCACAACAGACGTCAAGTTTTCTCGGGTGCCCATGCGCTTATCGAGCACTTCTTGGAGCGCTTTGCGGGATCGAAGGTAGGAGGCGGCGTGGGGTTTGTTGTTGGCACGAAGGGCGGATTTGATTTGGTCGTTGCGCGAGACGATTTGAAGTTCGAGCGAGGTGATTTGGGTTTCGATACGTGAGAGGGTGGATTTGACGGCGACGATGCCGCGGTCTTCCTCGGTGATGGGGGAGGCGGGTTCGTGCGAGGAGGAAGCGAGCTTAATGATGTCCCCCTGAACAACGGCGGCCCCTCCTCGATCTCGTGATAAGTGCTTCAGGATGAGCTTGACGTCCCGCTCGGATGGCTTGAAGCCGTACTCTGCTTGGCAGACTTCGTTCAGCTTCTCTTTGAACTCTGCGAGGGAGAGCAGGGAGGAAAGTGGGGAGATGGAAGCTTCTTCAAAGTGTTGCGTCAGGAACGCGGAAGCAATCCGGTGTACGAGAGGGTAGACCACCCAATCCCCACGTTTGGTTTTGAAGAGATGCTCGTCTTCACTGTACTCTCCGTCGTCATCGCCCCCGCCTGTGGCATAGCTGATGATCTGGCTCGCCGCCCACTTTGCTGGGGTAAGAAGTAACGCCGACGCTACGCCCGTCGGTGTGGGGATATACCCTCTCAACCCTCTACTTGCTCTCAAATTCGCCGGTCCTTCGATCGCCTTATGAGATCTCAGGAACGTGTCCAGCTTCACCACCGACCCATCCTTTTCGAGCTCAGCGATGACTGTGCCCAGCCCGAGCGGTCGTCCAACCCCATCCATTGTCCACTTTGCTTTCGCATTCTCGTCAAGTCTCAGCACTGTGCGGTCCGGCAGAGTGTCGGAAGAGGTAGATGCGAGGCCAAGGAAGGTCGTATCGGTGAGAATGGATTTCCACCATTCGATGCTTGCGCGATATCCGGCGGGATTGGATTTGCGTTGTCGAGAGAGGTCGGCATACAGCGAGGGTAGGGGCGAAGAGGGAGAGGTAGGGTCCTTGAAGGAGTGGTTGGCAGATATGTAGTCCGCTAGATTAGATGGACCGGGTGCTGAGGCCATCTTGCGTACGTATAGCGAACAGAGGCAGGCTCCGTTATAGTGAGGTGGTGGTGATATTCAAGAGGATGGAATGGTGACAGGTGATTGCGAAAGTGATGTTGAGAGTGAAAGTTGATGGTCGATGTTGGGCTGTGACGTGCATGCGTGTGAATTGTGACTTTGTGGAGGTGTTGGTCTCCAAAAATTTGGCTTTCAACCCTCGCACCAACGAGATTCCCGCCCTTCCTGTCGAGCTTCGCATCAGCTTCCATCATTCCACCTCATCTTCATCATCATCTTTGATCCACGCCGGCTTCCAGTACGCCTTATCGAGACATGGCTACATTCTGGAAGCCGGGCACGGCCAAACTTGGCAGCTCGTCCGATCGCGCATCCGAATCCTCCTCGTTGGTACTCGTTCCTCCTCCAAGCTTTCCCGCTTCGACAACCCTTCCGATTGAGTCCTCTCGACTCACCATCCTTCACGCACTGGAAAACTTCCAAGTGGTCATTCTGATCGCGCCTACGGGAAGCGGCAAAAGCACGCTCCTCCCACGATTTCTCCACTCTGCCGGCTACTCCGCACACGGCGTCATCGCTGTCACCCAACCGAGGAGGGTAGCGGCCGTCTCTCTCGCCTCGCATGTCGCCTCACAGCTGCGAGTCAAGCTAGGTCAAGAAGTTGGCTACTCAATCCGATTCGAAGACAACTCAACTCCCGGCCTTACAAAGATTCAATTCATGACGGATGGTGCACTATTCAGGGAGCTCATCCGTGACCCGCTGCTAACCAAGTACAGCGTGATCATGGTGGACGAAGCGCACGAGCGAGGAATGTACACTGACCTACTCCTCGGAGTGTTACGCAAAGTCTTGCGCAAGAGGCCAGAGCTGAGAGTGATTGTGAGCAGTGCGACTATCGACGCTACCACGTTTAAGGACTTTTTCGAGGAAAGTGTTGTCCTCGCTGACTCTCAATCCTCCAACAAAGTCAAGGAGACGGCAAGCATCATCAAAGTCGAAGGGCGAACGTTTCCCGTACACGTCGCATACCTCAGCCATCCATGCTCTGACTACGTCACAGAACTTGTCGAAACCATCTGGAAGCTCCACCTTACCCATCCACAAGGAGACATTCTCGCCTTCCTCACGGGGCAAAAGGAGATCCAAACAGCACTCCAGATCCTCGCCGATCGTCAAATCGACCTCCCTCCTAGTGCGGCAAGGATGCACCTCCTCCCCCTCCATGGAAGTCTGACCTCCGCCGAGCAGACGGCGATCTTCGACCCAACCCCCGCGGGGAGTCGGAAAGTGATCATCGCAACCAACATTGCCGAAGCGAGCATCACCCTTTCCTCCATAAAGTACGTCGTTGATTGTGGGCTCGTCAAGACTCGCATGTATGACCTTTCTACGGGGATGGACAAGATGACTGTCGTGCCGGTATCGCGTGCCTCAGCCATGCAGAGAGCTGGTCGAGCGGGGAGGGTTCAAGAAGGAAGGTGTTTGCGTCTTTACACGGAGGAGTACTTTGTTACGCAGATGAGGGAGAGCACTCCGCCCGAGTTGACCAAAGTCGATCTCACGCCGGCGATTCTCATGCTGAAGAGCTTGGGTATTGATAATCTGGCGAGCTTCAACTGGGTGCCCCCAGCGCCGCCGCCGGCGTTGTTGGCGAAGGGGTTGGAGAAGTTGGTTGCGCTTGGGGCGGTGGATGAGTATGCGCGGCTCACCGAGTTGGGTTCGATGATTTCGGAGTTGCCTCTTCCGCCGCATCTGGGCAAGGTTTTGATCGAGAGCGCAAAGGCTGGGTGTGCCGAGGAAGTGGTTAGTATTCTAGCAATGATGCAAGTATCCCATCCGTTTTACGCGATGGAGTCGGCGCAGACGCAGCTAGCGGTGAGGGGGTTCACCGCACAAGAAGGCGACCTGTTGACGCTGTTGAACGTCTACATGGCGTTTGAGGGAGTGGGCAAGAGGAGTGGAAGGTGGTGCGCTCGTCACAGATTGAATTTTCAAGCGTTGAGTAGGGCTGTCAACATCCGTGCTCAACTGCAACGCTATCTTTTGCGGTTTGCGTCCTCCCCGCCTGGCAAGGCACTCGGTCTTGACGCAAACAGTTCCGCCATCACCAAGCCCAATACTGTCGAAAAGATATCCAGGGTTCTAGCAACGGGTCTCTACGCCAACCTCGCAAGGTACGACGAGTCAACAATGACCTACAAAACAGCCCTAGAGGGACGCGACGTATGGGCCCACCCCACAAGCGTGTTCTTCAATCGTCGCCCCGATGCAGGAAACGTTTGGGTGCTGTACGGTGAAATGACCGAGAGCGATGACGGAAAAATCTGGATTCGGGACTTGACTGTATTGGGAGATTTGAAGTGGGTCACAGAGGCCGTCCCAGGATTCTATCAGGTCAAGACGCAGTGGGGTAGAGCGCAAAGTAAGACAGCGATACACACGAGCGGGGAAGAGTCGATGTTCTGAACATGGGATTCACAATGTATACTAGGCAGTCACAAGATGTATAACAGAGCTCCTGCATTTACAGCTTAGAGAGGCGTGATGTCGATCTTGGAAGCGGTATAGAGATCGATGGTGAAATCGGCTTCGGTATCGGGCTGATAGGTTGATGCGACGAGTCGATAAGTGCCAGGTTGGAGCTTGATTTGCTCAATCACGGCGCCACAGGTTAGGTCTGTGTACCCTCCGCTGCTGCTTATCTCCCGCACTCCTGTTTCGGCTTCGACCAAGAGAGCCAGATTGATGTAAGGTCGAAGGCCAGTCGCGTCGGCCTCAGTCCTGATGCGTGCTATTAGACCGTTGAGCCCAGGTCGATTGATCGTAAAGCGCCAAGATGGATTGTCAAAATAGCTCCTATTTGCGCGAGAGCCACCTGCATTCGCACCTCGTTTCCAGGTATTGGTGAGACGACGATGAAACATGCCAGCTCCTTCATGGGGGATAGGACGCAGTTGCACTGCTCGCGTAGACTCGACGCGAAGAACGAAGTCGCTTTGCATGCCAGCTTCGAAGGTCGATACTATAAGCGTGTAAGTGCCGGCCTTCAGCCCCGACGCTGCCCCTGCAGTGGGACGAGAAGTGGAACAGAGAGCGAGGCCATGATGATACATGCCACTGCTGAGCACAACATCGCCTTCCGTAAGGTGCGCTATGCGACCCGAGCCCGCACCTGAGTATGCCACTAGGACTTGTACGGGAATCTGCCGGTTCGACGTCTCGAGGACGACCTGCACTTGCACTCGGTCTTCCGCGCTAGATCCGGGAGGAATCACGAGTGTATACTGCGGATTGGACATGAACGAAGCAAAAGTCGCATTACCTCCCGCAGTTCGTGCAGTCCATGACCCAGTGGTAGACTCGCAGAACGGAAGTTTTGTATGCAGCTCGGACAGCTCCATCTGATAGCGCGAAAAGACGGACAAGGTGTAATTCACGTCTTTGGCCATGTCTTTGGTGGTACCATGCTGTGTCGAGGACGTGTCATCCCGCTCATCGCGCCGCGAGACGACGACAGTAAAGCTGCACTGCTTCTTTTGCTGCGTTGCTTCCCCCGAAGTGGTTTGCCAGGACGCACTTTCGCGAAATAGGGATGGCTTAAGGCGAACGAGGCAGTGTGTGCCATCAACATACGCACCCATGTGCTTTGCCTTGCGGAGAGGAAGCGCCGATGCTGACGCTAACGCTAACTGAGCGCCTCCAGTGGCGTTCAGATCGTCCTCGAAGACGTGCAAGGCAATATACTCCGCTGCTGCAGCGTCACTGACGGCAATGTCGCCTGTTGCCTGATTGGTATTCTGTGTACTGGTGATATGACGTGTCAGCAGAAGCCAGACCTCCTCAGATGGATCTCTGGGTGTCTCGGCAGTCCTCGGATCATTCGCTGGGATTGTGAACGAGAGCCTGAAATGGGGATCGGGTTCTTTGAGTCCTCGCGATGGATTGCTACTTGTTGCTGGCGCTGGATCACTTCCGGACCAGCACGAGTGGACCCTGACGTTATTCTGGAAGAGCTTGGGATCCCAGTTCAGGAAGAGCGAGTCAAAGTGGCTGCACAAATCGTCCCAAGTAATGATGAAAGTGGGTGAAACTGAAGATCCGTCCTTTGCAGCGCTCTCCGAGCCGATGCTGACCTGGCCGAAGCGGTCCTCGATAAGTACTTGCCTTTGCACTTCCTGCTCTTCTGCTGCAGAGATAGCGATGACAGGTCGGACACCAGCTGCAGTGCGCCAAGGGTTCATCAACTTGACATACCGACGACTTCCATGCTCGAAGACGTCAAGAATTGCGTAATTATGACTGGACACAAGCCCCGACTCGAGCATGATCGTCGTGCTTTGTTGCTGCGATTGCGCTTTGCCGGTACCGACGGTGGCCATGCACTTCCCCGCCGTCCATGCAGCAAGAAATCTGTTCCATGTCTTCTCTCGTTGAAAGCCAGCGTGGCGTAGGAAGACGTGTTCGGGAAGCCAGCCTGTCAGCGTGTAAAGATCTATGCTTCCGTTGGAGCCAGCAAAGTCGTAGCCGCCCATGACTCGGAGGTAGGCCTTCTCCAACAATGCGGGCCATATTGCTTGGCCGGCGCGAGAAGTCGCGCACATCAATCGTTCTGCCGCCTCAGATGAGCCAACTGTTGCTTGCTCTTCTTGTCCGGTTGATGGGGAAGCCGGATAGTACGGGAGGTGGTCGTCAATCAGGACCGTACGTGGTGTTCCATTGATGTGCAACTTGACACTGTAATGACCGCTGGAGCTTGGCTGCACCCTGCCTTGGGAGTCTTGTGGGTATAAGGCAGAGGTGGCCAGCCGCCCACCGAAGAGATGATCGTGCTCAGCAGCGACTTCGAGAGCAGCAACAAAGGAGCAGTCTGTCACGACGTCTTGCACAATATCGCAGCCTCTAAGCTGCGATTCCCAGCCTTGAGAACTGATTGGAGCAACATCTGATGCTCGCTTATACTGTGCGCCTTTGCGTACTTGCACAGGCGCCAGTGCAGGCTGCGCATCGATTGAGAAAGCTGACGAGTCGGTAGTTTGAGACGGAGCACCAGTCCATGCTGGGAAACGATTGCCATTGATGAGCGATGAAGTGGCGAGGATGGCGTCCTGCGATTCCGGACTGAGTGCGTCGCGCTGCAGCGGTCTGAGGTCTTTACGAAGCGCCTTGATCTTTTCAGCTCTTGCCATGACCTTTAGCGCCATCTGCTTGATTCTCTCCCGAGTCTGTGCAGTCGAAGAACTTGCAAGGCCATCTCGCGCTGAAAAGGCTGGAGATCCTGGCGCTGAGCTTGAAGAGCCAGCGCCGTCGCTGATTGCTATAAGACCAGCATTGCCGGCAGATGTGCCGCTGTGCTGTGTTTGACTTGGAAGATTGTTGATGAGCCAGAGAAAGAGCTGACCGGCGCGTACGTAAAGTTCGAAAGCTTCCGAGTAGTTTCGAGCGAATTCCGCCTTGGTGGCTCGTTGTGCTTGATCCTGTGCGTGCTTGAGCTTGGAGTCCCAGTCGGCTCGTGTGATGGGGGCTGACATGTCCAGATCACAGCACGCGAGTATTTGGGTCGCAGCGTGACAAGCTTGTGACCGTTGTTAGTGTATGGTCACGCCGATATAGAAGTGTGATGAATGGCCGAAGCTGACCATGCCATGGATTCGCCAGTGGCTGTGTGATGACTGCCCAATGCAGGAAGGCAAGGTCAAGGCTTGGCGGTTGTTAGCCGAAGGTGAGCAAGAGTGTTGATTAGAAGCGCCAAGAAGTCGCAGTGTGGGTGTGACGAAAAGCGAGCGTGAATTGCGTGGGATCATCGGACGCCCGCTCGTCTATCAGATTTCCGAACTTTTCAGGGTCCAACCGGTGGATTTATCAGGCGCAGTCGTGTGATCTCAATGTAAAAGGGCAAGTCGCTCTGTAGCTTGTCACTCGGACTTCACTTCACTGGCTCATAGCAAAATCAATCTCTTCTACTTTACGCTTTTCGATGTTTGCATTACATTCAGTTGGAACCTCACACATGCGCAAGAAATGGATGCTCGAGCGCCTCCTTCGGTTTGATGCGCTTGCTTGGATCAAGCTCCAGGCAGCGTTCCAGTAGATCAATAAAGTGATTAAGCGTCTTAGTCTCATCCACTCGAAGCTGCTTGGCTGCATCACCGGGCAGCAGACGAGATCGCAGATCCGCGGTAGGTTTCTGCAGCATGACTCTTTTGACAACGCTCTGACCTGTGCTCTTGTCTTGCTCCATGGACAAGAAGGCATTCGTGTCGTCAAAGTGCTGCTCTCCGAACTGACTTTTTCGAATCTGCTTGGTGGTGAATCGACCACGCAGCTCCTGCATCAAAAGCAACATGTGGTTGTTCGTCCTGCCTGGGAAAAGGATCTTGCCCGTCGCAAGCTCGTATAGCGTGCAGCCGGTTGACCACACATCGATCGAGCAGTCGTAGGCCTGACCAAGGATGATCTCGGGCGAACGATAAAAGCGTGATACGAGATAAGGTGTGATCTCCATCTCGCTCAGATACGATGCCGAGCCAAGATCGCAGAGCTTGAGGAGTGCTTTGCTGTCGTTGACCAGGATGTTGTCCGGTTTGATGTCGGCATGCATGACCGAATTCTTGACAAGGTGCGACAGTGCCAGAAAAAGCTGATGTGCATATGCTCGCACTGCCTGCATATTGAGACCCACATCGCGGCCATAGCGGCGCACGACTTCTCGCAGATTCATGCCGAGCGACTCGAAAACCATGCAAAGGTGTCCCTTGTAGTCAAAGTGTCGCTCGAGGCGTACCACATGCTTCCGGTCCTCCGGGTCCGTATCGTTGAGCTTTCGCAAGATGCCTACTTCTTTGAGACCAGCTTTGTACATGCTTTCTTGCACTCTGATGATTTTGATCGCGACCTCGCGCCCATCTGCGCTCAGATCACGCGCCCGAACGACGGAAGCGAACATGCCCTTGCCAAGAACGGCAAAGATCTGGTAGCGATCGTCCAGAGTCTCGCCCAAGATAGTGCGCAGATAGCCTTCACTGTCATCCCAATTGCTCGACAGATTCGCTGTGGAGGTAGAGATAGCATCCTTTGTTGGCAAATTCGTGGCAGTATTGCCAGCCAAAGCAGCTTTTGATGCTTTGCGCTTCGGCACTCGGATGATTTTGGTCTTTTTCTGCTTGGGCTGGTCATCATCTTCATCGGAAAGAGCAAACATATCCATCTCTTCTTCATATTCGTTGTCGGTAACCTCGACCTCTTCATATTCTTCCTCCTCGAATTGTGAGGGTGTCGGCTGACGATCTGATCGGTCGAGATTGGCAGACGTGATCTGAGCTTGTCTGCGCTCTTCGAGTCGCGCGAGCTCTTGCGCTCGATCTGCGTCGGGCTGAATCTTGGCTGCAGAGGCATCATCGGTGAGTGCAAGGTTGTCTTGCGAGCTGTCCTTGACCAACGAGAATTCCTCTTCTGGCTGACGGGTACTTGTTCTGGCGTTCGAAGTCCGGGCAGCTGGCTGATCATGGTCATGCACGTTCGTCTCTACCCCTACGGCAGCGGGACGTCCGTCCGGCGTATCGATCTGCGCTGGCGTTTGAGAGCCGCGATGCCTTTCCACGATGGCCTGGCGGCGCTTCCGGCTCGCCTCAAGCGCTTTCCGCCGACGTTCCTCTTCATCAATGCCTAATTCATACTCATCGAGTAGGGTGTCAAGATTTGGATTGACTTTCTCGATATTCGAAGCGTTTTCATCGCCTGAAGGCTTCGACACGGTAACCTTGGACGAGCTCGCATTCTGATTGAAAGCGGCGCCAGCGACGTACTGTCGTCTTGCGTCGCTGTAGTGAGATCCTAGATCGTCATACCTTGGTCGTTTCAGCGATGGTGCCCGCAACGAGGAACGTGGAGTCGTTGAATGACCATTGATGTTGGAATCATGACGCGCATGATGCGAGGCGGACGAGCCGGAAGCCTGTCGATGATGAGACATGGAGCCAACGTTGGCAAGGAAGATGCGCAGCAGTGCAAGGATGAAACGATTCAAGTCAGTCAGCAGGTACTTTAGCTAGGTTGCCTACGTTTCACCGCTTTCCATCGGCCAGCTATCGAGCAGATGCTGAGAGCGGTGAGCAGAGGTAGGAGAACTACGGATGAAGCTTGCCTCTAGTATTGGCAGGGACCGCTGCCAGCCCCAATATCAGGATGGCAATCAGTGTGGAGCTGAGGAAGTGATCGTAGTTCGATGTAGGAGAATCCAACGATGGACCGATATGGATGTGATGAGATCGATGACACGACGCGAAGAGGAAAGAGTGCTTTTGGCGGTCAATCGATATCGACGTGCTTGTCGATGGTTGCCGAATGACGAATCGCGGAACTCAGCTCAAAATTTCCCAGAGGTGCGGAAGTTACCGACGCTCTCTTGCAATTTTCACACTCAGGGTCCTGTGCGGCAAAAAAGGCTCATGCCTCCACCTGGATACATTCCCGATCGACAAGCTCGGTTCTCCTAGCTCTGAAGCAACGATGTTATTTTGGTATCTATCTGAACAATATCGATGGTCCTCTTACCAGTGATATCAGCTGTGACAGTCATTGAGAGGCCGAACTTGTCTTTCAAGATGATGCATGGGCTCGAAACTCAACCCAGAAGGTTTAAAGTTATTATTTCTCTCTCGCAAAAGCCTTTTGTCTCTTCTTTGATGTCTTCGGCATATCCGAAATCCATCACGTACTCCATCTTACCGAGTGGCTGCCAAACGATGTTGGTGTCGTAAAGTGCCGGCTTTCAAATGCCCTCAATTCAGAGCGAACTTGCCGGACACGTATGGTCCGAGGATTGATGCCGAAGCCGGAGTGACAGCAATAGCAGGGTCTAGAATAAGCCACACCAACATCATATACGTTACATTATGACAAGAAATTGACCGATCGGCCAGAACCCAGTCTTGGTGATATCGATGGCAGGGGTAGGATCCGTGGTACAGCACGCAACGGTCAAATGTTTTGTTCGGCATGTCTCGGTCCTTGACAAGAAATGATCGACAAGAACACAAGATGCGAACAAGAAACGTGGGCGATAGGGTTGCAAGGTTCGGGAACAAGTCAAGCATGCGCCGAAGCGGATGCATTCAGTCCACGTTTTTGACATTCATTCCGCTTCGCATCTCTTCCCCCTCTCTCTCACACACTCTCTCTCTTTCTCTCGTTCTTACACACACATATAGCGCAGACCAAATGATGTTCTAGCGTCATTCGTAGACAACTCCGCATCGACCGAGAAAAGGCCGCACCATGCTACAGACCACAGATCGGGCACAGCGGATGGGTTTGTGCTGTTTTGTTAGACGGCCATTGGAAGCGGCTCGAGAGGGGAGGTCGAAGCTCCGCTCTCAATTCGAAATTACACATTTGTTCGAATAGGAAACCCTCGGCCCCCCCGATTGCCTTTCTTTCTGCCCTCTCCACCACAGTTCTTTGACCTGAGACTTTGAGGCGATTCAGCCAGCCCCTGCATACCTCATTACAAGTTGGCAATCGATATTGCTGTAATTTCGGATCGGGTGATTACGACAAGCTACAGCGGTATTACAATATGGGCTGCAACAAGAAATAGCCGGAAAAGGTGTTTTCCAGATTTGGCCGATTGCACAGCCTGGAAAACCAACTCAGCTCAGCACGAACTGGAAATCGGAACGAGGGTGACTGACTGCACGAAATCGACTCAGCCAAACCTCCACGCTTTCCCTTCCCTCCCCTCACCCTAAGCCCGAACAAAGGGCACTTGAGCAGTGTCAGCTCTACGGTGGGTAAGGGTGGCGCCTAGCTCAGCAAGGCACGCACGCATCCATTCGGCACACTGTGCACTGACCAGACCCTCGCCTCTCAATTTCTCTCTCTCTCTGCTCCCGCGCCTTTATTCGACCAAGCGGGTCAACTGATGCTTCACATCCGCATCGCGCATCACGCCTACAACTCAGTATATAATCCCATATCTACTCAGCCACGACACCTGTTCATCTTCTCACACCCACACCACCAGTTACCATCTCACAGCCTGGTACGCACATCGCTTTCTTCTCAACCACATCATCATCCAACTCAGCATCGCTGTCACACTCTCGCATCCATCTGTTCACCGTACCTTCTCTAGCCAGTAAGCATTGACCAAATCCATCCGCCACTGTATGCCCCATATGCACGCTGTCTGCAGGGTCTAGCTGCGACGCGCCCTTCTCGACCAATGAGCAGGTGTTCCTCGGTCTTTGCCGCTCCTCTATTGCTCCTTTCGCAACACTGATACTGATAATCTTTTTCTTTCCATCTGTTCTATCCGGCTACTCACAGGTCATGCAGATCTTTGTCAAGACTTTGACCGGCAAGACTATCACCCTCGAGGTTGAGTCTTCCGACACCATCGACAACGTCAAGGCCAAGATTCAGGACAAGGAAGGCATTCCTCCCGACCAGCAGCGCCTCATTTTCGCTGGTAAGCAGCTCGAAGATGGCCGTACTCTCTCGGATTACAACATCCAAAAGGAGTCGACCCTCCACTTGGTCCTCCGTCTCCGTGGTGGTATGCAGATCTTTGTCAAGACCTTGACCGGCAAGACCATTACTCTCGAGGTTGAATCGTCGGACACCATCGACAACGTCAAGGCCAAGATCCAAGACAAGGAAGGCATTCCTCCCGATCAGCAGCGTCTCATTTTCGCTGGCAAGCAGCTCGAGGACGGCCGCACCCTTTCCGATTACAACATTCAGAAGGAGTCAACCCTTCATCTCGTCCTCCGTCTCCGTGGTGGTATGCAGATTTTCGTCAAGACCCTCACAGGCAAGACTATCACTCTTGAAGTCGAGTCCTCTGATACCATCGACAATGTCAAGGCTAAGATTCAAGACAAAGAAGGCATTCCCCCTGACCAGCAGCGATTGATCTTTGCCGGAAAGCAGCTTGAAGATGGCCGAACCCTCTCCGATTACAACATTCAAAAGGAAAGCACCCTCCACCTTGTTCTCCGACTCCGTGGTGGTATGCAAATCTTTGTCAAGACACTCACAGGAAAGACCATCACTTTGGAAGTCGAGTCTTCGGACACGATTGACAATGTGAAGGCTAAAATCCAGGACAAGGAGGGCATCCCCCCTGACCAGCAGCGTCTCATCTTCGCCGGAAAGCAACTTGAGGATGGTCGCACTCTCTCGGATTACAACATCCAGAAGGAAAGCACCTTGCACCTTGTGTTGCGCCTGCGCGGTGGTATGCAAATCTTTGTGAAGACCTTGACCGGCAAGACCATCACGCTCGAGGTTGAATCGTCGGACACGATTGACAACGTCAAGGCCAAGATTCAGGACAAGGAAGGTATCCCACCTGACCAGCAGCGTCTCATCTTTGCTGGTAAGCAGCTTGAGGACGGACGCACTCTTTCAGACTACAACATCCAGAAGGAGAGCACCTTGCACCTTGTCTTGCGTCTCCGTGGAGGCAACTGAGCGTTGTTTACTCGCTTTGCGGCGCTTTTCTACATTCATTTTATGTCATTGATATGAATACAAGTTACCCTCGGGCTTAATTTGCCCTTTCCTAACCTCTAGGTTCGTGATCGTTCGTTTGTGACTCGGGTCGGTGCGTGATCTGAGATTTCAGACTTTGAAAGTCAAGGAAGTTGCCATCGATGATTTCGTGCTATGCTTCAAAGAAAGATGAAGGAGGAAAAGGCTTGTCGCGCGGGACGATAGCTCACTATGTGGGTGTTGTCTAGAAGCAGCGATGCCGTGGAAGGGGGTTACTCGGCTCTGACGAGTTTTGAGACACTCTTGGATGGAGATGGAGCACTAATGGTTAAAAGGGATTTGCCATTCTTGTATCGTTCAGGGATAGGGTAGGGGGGTGGGGTGATTACCAGCAGAACATGATGCTTGTTCTATTGAACAGGGCTGGACTTGCTGCCGCTTTTCCGCCTGTTCCGCCTTCTGGCGGGTTCATTGTGAGTGTCACATGGAGGTTTCTTGTAATCTCGGCTCGGAAGAAGCTAAACAATTCTTCCTCTGCGTCTAGCATCAATCCTTCCCTTTGACTCGCTTCTTTGAGCTGCGAGATGAGCGAAGAGTGTTCGTCTCCTTCAAACAGACCTGCCACCTCGGCGTTGGCGAGGAGCGTATTCAACTTCTCCAATCTCGCCGCGTTGGACATTTGACTTTCATCAATCGTCCAACAAACCTTCTCGCCCTTACATCCCACCCTCCGAAGCAACGTTCGGAGATCATCATCGAAATGCTCCTCCGTATACTTATTGCTCGTCGAGATCGAGAACAACGTCAGGCCCCTCAACCAAGCACAAAACCTCGTCACCGTCGTTCTTCCCGACCCGCTCGCTCCAATCAACAACAAATGCCCCGCCGGTTGCCTCAACACCCTATCACACGACAGCGCCAAATCCAACACCGAATCATGCAACACCAAACTCGCATCCAACTCCTCATCCGAATACCCTTTCAACCTCGCCTTCGCATACTCCCTTACACTCTCCCTCTCCACACTCTTGTACTCCTTACTCAACCAGTTCGAGAACAGAATCGGCCGGGCCAAGGCATTCCCCGTATCCACCGTTGGGAACCTGTTCGCCGCCACCGAATCAATCTGTGCATCCGTCCACTGCTTCTCCTCAATCCCCACCAATCTATCCTGGAACAAGCGCAACCCTTCATGCGCCCACACCCGCACCAACCCTTCCACCGAGAGAGACTCTAAGGGCTTAATCGCTTCGTAGATACCTCTCATCCATCGCGTCAACTCACGCGGTGAGTAGATGTAATGCGCTTGAATGTCCGGTGTGAACCTCCTCTGACTCGCCAGATAGAAGTCCACCATTGCAGCCGTGAGCGGTTCGGCATACCCACGAAGGTTGGGAGTCACCTTGAGCAGGGCGCGGTTGAAGGTACCGTAGATCTGGTTGAGCGAGATCTCTCCCGGATAATCGACCATGATCAGCGGCGCGTGACGCAAGAAACGATGACTCAACGGCACACGCCCAGGATCCGTAGGCGGGTTGCAAGCACCGACAAACTGAATACGTTCGAGCTTGACCCACGCCTTATCCGAAATCCTCCAGAATCCTCCACCTTCCACAAGCTGGCGCAGGAACGAGATGACCCTTTGCGTACCGTACTTGTCCGTCGCAGGCAAGTTGATCTCGTCGCAGAAGAGTACTAGCCAGCGTCCGATTTGGGTTGGCGAGAGGACGACTCCATTAGGCGTCTTGCGGTACTCGCAGTACTGCTCGAAGGTCTTCAGGATCAGCTCCGGAGTAGTCGCCGACGAGAAGTTGAGTCCAACGACTTCCATGTCCGGCAGCTTGCGCAGAGCGGAGAACAGAGTCATGGTCTTGCCTGAACCTGGAGGTCCGCAAAGCATGAGAGGCTTGTGCTCCGAGAGCCAAGAGTAGAGCACATCTTCATGACGCACAGTGTCGATCGTCGGAACAACGACGTCAGCAGAGGAGACCGCGGCGGTGTCAATCTCGATCGTGGGCACCTTGGAAAGCCAAGAAGACCATTCGACAGATTGCCCGGCGAAGCCAACATCATAGTCGATAAGGGAAGAGCCGGGTCCAAGAGGTGGGAGATCGACGCCGGTATGATTGCGAAGGTACTCGCCCATCTCAGCACGAACGTCGAGCTTTGCATCACCAGTGAATGCCCATACGAGAGCAATGAGGAGTCGACGCGTGGCATAGGCCTCGATCTGCTCAGCACCGAGAGGGAAATCGGGATGTTGAGTGTTGTAGTCCAACACATTGCGAACGGTCTTGTTGATCAACGAGAAGAGAGTCGACAAGGCCCTGGCCTCGGTGAAGTCCATGATATGCGGCACGGTCCTAGCGAATTCAAGTGCGCCGTTGACCAGACCGTCATCCTCAAAGAAGGGTGCCAAAGCATCAGCCACAGCACGCTGCACCAGCAGATCGGGGCTGACCTCGGTCGGCCCAGTCGCCGTGGAAGCAGCGACAGCAGCACGACGAGCGGCAACAGCGCTGACCAGCTCATCATCGTCCAGCTCGATTGGCGTCGACCTCAGACCCGTTAAATAGCGTGAGTACAGCATAGCCGGTCGCACAATATCGTCGCTGAACCAGATCATACCACAACGCGAGACTGTCGCCAGCGTGGCGTAACGCAACGACTCGACCTCGAACATGATGCGCACGTTGGGTGGGAGGTTGAGACGCTCACCATTGGGCAAGGTGAGGAGCTTGTTGTCGTCGAGTACCGAATTGAGATTCTCGACCCACTCAGGATCGACATCGCCGTCAAAGACAATCCAGTGGCGCTTGGTGCTCTCGCCACGCACGTTGTCGATGATCTTGCGCAAGACCTGCGTGAAAAGACCGTCGTTCCACTCTCGTGTCGTGGGGTCTAGGGTACCATATAGACTCTCCTTGGACACGGCCTTGGGATCGATGACGTAGGAGACGCCTTCCTGGCCTTCGAGTCGCTCAAGGGCAGCAAGGAGCACTTGCCATGCTTGAGTCTTACCGGTACCTGATGGACCGACAAGCATAAGACCGTGCGAGATCTTCTGAATCTGGTAGAGTTGCAACACCTTCTCGGTCCAGAGCCCGCCTTCGACTAAGTGACGCTCAGCGCAGACGGCGGCAATGTGACCACGCAGCACATCCAGGTTGACTGGCTTGTACTCGACACCGGGGAAGACATCCGAGAGCAAGCTCTTGAGCAGAGGCACGTCTTCAGCGATGAGTTTAGGCACGATAGTCTCAGAGACACTCTGGATGAGGATCTCCTGCTCCGAGACATCGATTGAGACATCCGTGTTGCTTTCGCCGCCGTTGAGCATGTGCTCGCGCTTGAGTTGACCGGCGCTGACAAGGACCGCCTTGAGTGCACGCAAACCAAAGTCGTAATGTGGTTGAGGGCTGAGTTGCTCCAAACATAGGTTGAAGAATGGCACGATCTTCGACGCAAGTGTCTCTGCGGTGCGGAAGCCCTGAGAGAAGAGCATGACCTGAGCAATAAGCTCGCGATCGGGATGCGTCATGGCCATGTTGCGGAAGAGCTTCTTCAAGTTGTCTGGCAAGTTGGATCGACCAGCGTAGGTAGGGTTCGTGGTGATGAAGATACCAACGCGGTCGTTAAGTGGCACCTTCTTGCCCAGAAGCTCAATCTCGTTGGCGCTAGGGTTAGCACTGGAATCGGCGAGACCTTGCTGAATGCTCTGGATCTGCTGCGACACCGCCGAAAGGATGCGCTCCTCCAGACGGTTGAACTCATCGAAACAGCCCCAAGCTCCAACACGGCAGAGACCAACAAAGATACGACCCATAGCCTGGAAGTCGAATGTCTCGTCACAGCAGAAGACAATGACAAACATGCCGAGTTGAACACCGAGCGCCTTGACTGACTCAGTCTTACCCGTACCTGCGGGACCGAATGGTGCACCACCGAGCTTGTAATTGAGAGCCTGTGTAAGCGTGAGGTAACAGCGATCAGTAAGCGGTGTCTGGACCAAGCGATCCGGCACACCCAGGTACTCGTAGCCGTACGGGAAGGTAGCATTGGCCATCTGGACAGTGAGCCTGTCGAGTGGCTTCTCGATGGAGCGATTCAAGTAGAAACGCATCTGAGAGAGCCAATTGAAGTCTCTGGCATCCTCGACTCGCTGCGACATGAGCAGTCGGATCACATCTCGCTGGTGGACGAGCTCAGTGATAAGATGCTCGCACTTGCGCCGCTGCAGCGCTTCGACATCGGTGAGCACGGTGTCAGCGAGCAAATCAAGTCCACGCAGCACTACATCGAGCGGATGCTGAAGGCCGGCTCCGGCCTCGAATGCCTCGTCGACCATCGCCGTCCATCTTGCCTGAACTGCCAACACGACAAGCTGAGCAGGATACTTGGCGATCCATTCCAGGAAGCGCTCCAGAGTGAGTGACTCGGTGTCCTTATAGAACGTCTCAAGCTCGGCGGCAGCCTCAGACAGGAGCTCGGCGAGCGAGATGCGCATCTCACTCTCGATCTTGGCGAGCCAGTCGTTGATCTTGGGATAGTCCTTGAGCAAGATGGGCGTGCGGAAGGGCATCGATTCGCCTTCACGACTGGCCATGGCAGTCAGCGTGCCAGCAGCTTCGTCTAGCTCAACAGTAGCAATACCGGCAAACATCTTCTTGAGGTGCTTGAGGATGCGCGCAGTGTCCTTCGAGTTGCCGATGATCTCAAGTAGGTCTTCGTCGCCGACAAAGTAGAAACGAGGGAAGTTAGCGCGTTCTCGCTCAAGGTACTCTCCGAGAGCCTTTTGGATCTTGCTGAGCAGGTCAGCCAGACGCTCGAGACTCTTCTGTACTCCAGGAATGTTGAGCACGTCCAGAACGAATGGCGACTTGTAGACCTTCTTCATGACGGTGAGGAACTCGGTGTTGATATTCTGGAAACGCGAGCTCTCGACCGGCAGGATGTGACGGATCTCGGCGCTACCGCTGAAGATGCCTTCCAGGTAAACCCACTGTCTCTGAACGTCGATCCATGTGTCGAACAAGACAGAGATCTTGGACAGTCGATCCTCCCAAAGCGAGGCCTCCTCCTCGAAGACCTTGTAGTGTGGGCTCATCGACATGGCTCGCAACGCGTTGAGATTATCACCTGCAAGCTGGAAGAGATTGTCCCAGCCGCGGATGAGTCGACACTTGTTCTGGTAGTTGACGAGGTCGAGCGTGTAATTGGTCCACGCTTCTCGCACTTGCTTGAGGTACTCTTCGAGCGCTAACTCCCCCTGTGCCTGAGCAACGACAGCTTTGATGATCACATCATGTCTCTTGAGGTCAAGATCCCAGACTGTGCCGAGGGTCATGCTGCTGGCCGAGTAGTGGTCTTGCACCTTGAGCTGCTTGAAGAGCGAGCGCCAGTGACGCTCACGCATGGCCTCGGACTTGAGATCGGAGATGACTGCGTTGCTCTTGAGCAGCGCACGGAGATGTTCTTGGACGTACTCGAATGCAGCATATTGGCGCATGCGGCTTGGCATGTCACGGGTCTGGGCCAACAAGCCATCGAGCTGCTGTCGGAGCTTGCGAGGCTGCACGTTGCTCCAGTTGGTGTCACGAATCTCGGCAAGCTGGCTCCAAGTACCCGACAGAGCGGTCCAGACGGTCTTGAGGTCACGTAGCTCTTCAAAGACGGGCTCAAGGCGGTCATCCTGAGTGTGCTCAAGGTCGAGCGCTTCCTTGGCACGAACGACAAGCGCTCTGTCTTCAGCAAGTTTGGCGACGCGAGTCTCGAATACGTTGATTGTGTTCATGGCGCCGTCTGCCTTGAGCGTGCCCTGGATCGGCTTCTGCTGCTCCCACTCGCTGATGATAGTGGTCATCTTGTCGCTGACGATCTTGTCTTCGGCAATGATCTTCATCTGCAGACCAGCGAGCTGCTCTTGGATACTGGCATTCTTGCGCTTGAGTATCTCTTGGAAGGCACTCCACTCGCCCTCGACCTGGTCGACGTAGAGCCAGTCCTGAGGGAACATGTATCGCTGTCTTTCGAGCGTCTTTTGGCCGGTACCGAAGAGCTCGATCTGTGGCTGCCAGGCTTTAGTCTTGCGCTTGAGATCCTGGACGAAAGTGATGAAAGTGACCGCCTGAGCTGTGGAGCTGCCCTCGATGCTGTGCTGCTCCAGCTCGACGCGCGCTTTGGCGACGGCAGCGTGGACCTCGCGCATGGCAGTGCCGAGCTTGGTACCAAAGCGGTTGAGGATGTCGCGCTGCCATGTGTCGTACTTGGCATTGACCTTGCTCTGCACCTGATCGTAATCGATGACGCAGATGCCAAACGAGCGCTGGGTGTCCGAGTTGTCGAATGTAGCACGGGTGCGGCGAATCTCGGCAAGAAGTTGCTGCCAGCTCGCGAGCGAGTCTCCGAGGCGGGCGAAGACATGCTCTGACTCAAGATCCCAGAGCGACTGGAACTGCAGCCATTTGGCGACATAGCTGCCGACTTCAGCGAGCTTGGCCTCGATGAGAACGAAAGGCCTTTCGAGTGAATTGTCTTGAAACTGGGTGAGCAGCGAAGTATAGTCTTGCTCGGTAGTGCGTTGCTTGCCGCGCATCTGGAGACCGATCTCATAGCGCGAGCTTTGGATCCTGGTGAGGCAGCAAACCACCGAAAGCACCTCGTGAAGCTGTCGGAACCACGAAGCACGTGCGTTCTCGAGAGGAGGATCGAGGAAGATAACTTGGTTCTGGATGCGAACTTCGTGTGTGATGGGCTCCAGGACAATCTGATCAGCAGCTGCACCTTCGTTGTCGGCAGCGCCGTTAACACCATTGGCAATGATCTTGGGTCCTCGATCAGCACCTCGAGACCCATGAGCGCCGCCCTGGAGGCCATGGCGAACAAAGGCTTTGCACCAGGCAACGCTGACCGACTTGAGTCTGCGCAACAACACGTCTTCGATGAGCCTGTCAAGGTTACCAACCCACTCCTCGAGATTGGGATAGCCTTCCAGGTTCAGCTTGTCGATGGTATTCTGGATTTTCTTTAGACGTTCCGCGAAAGCCTCGGTGCGGTAGGCACACTTACCGAGCTCGTCGATGGTAGCATGCATGTCGCGTTGGATCTCGATGAGCTCGGCAGTCTTGTCCCGGAAGAGACTGATGATGCTGGCAAATTGACGCACAAAAGCGACCTGGCGGTTTTCTCGACCCGTCTCGCCGCCAGAGCCCGGCAAGTAGGGCGCAGCACGGTGGCTCTCGTAGATGTTGGCGAAGTGCTCCCAACGCAGCGTCATGCCTTGCGAGATGAGCTGGTGAGCGTCGGTGTAGACCTGAGCGATGAGGCAAGTGATTTCAGGGTTGGCACGCACCAAGCTGCAAGTCTGGTTGTAGGTGCGGACAGTCTCCATAAGGGAGACAGCGTGAGGATAGACCTTCTTAGCGTCCTTGGCAAGATTGGTGATGGCGTGCGGGATCTGGAAGTTGAGCCAGATGAGATTGCGCACCTCTTTGAACAGCGAAATGGTGTGACCGTCAAAATTGACGGTGAGCTGAAAGGCGTTGCCTGCAGCGCGGTTCTTGGTGACATCAAAGACACGACCTGCGATGCTCATATCTCTGCGATTGATATCGTGGAGCCAGCTCTCGAAGAGAGGCTTCGTATCGAGCTTGCGACGGAAGGTCTCGCTCTCGCTCTGCAGCTTTTGTCCTTCGGCATACAGCTCCCAACCTTTACCAAGTACGTCTTCGACTCGCTTCATATAGACGTTGAGCTGACGTTCGATCTGACGAGCCCAGATGATAGCACCGGCAATCTCGGGCACGTCGCGAAGTTGGCTCATATGATTGGCCTCCGATGGTCGGTACTGTGCCTTGAATTTGTCGTGCAGCGCTTTGATGTCGGACTTGACGCTGTTGAGCAATTGCTGCTGATATTCTTGTACAGCGCCACGCACCTTGGGACGCACAAAGAGGCTGTTGAATTGTGACAGAACGCGAAGCATCTCACGCGCGGACTTGGCCTGGCCGAGCAAGTCACGAAGACGTGCAATGAGGCTGTTCTCAACACGTGCAACCCGCTCGTTGTAGGCTCCTTCGGCGGTAGTCCAGATCTCTGTACCCTCTTGCGAGACGTCAAGCACATCGATGACCTTGACTTGATCGTAAGCTGCACGAATCTCTTCGCTCATCTCGATCCCTGCGAGGTTCTGGGTGGCCAGTTGCCTCTCGCTGGCTGATGCAGCAGCCCCTGCCCCGACGGCACCGGGCATAGTCAGACCCTTGCCAGAGCTGACCATGGCGCGCAGCTGCTCGTGTGTCTTTCTGAAGGCGCCGATGTAATTGAGACGCTCACGGAGCTTGGCATGAGCTGGGTTGATCTTGATGGGCAGAAATTTTTCGGAACGTTTGCGGGTGACCTCACGGGCGATGTTGACAAAGTCCTTCATAAGCTCGTCCCAGACTTGGAAGACCTCGGCAGCCGCCGAAATTGTCTCCCAGAAGCGTGGGAACTCTTGCCACATGATTCGTTGAGAAGCCAGCACCTTGAGAAGCGTTTCGTTGAGATCTCTGCTGATGGCCTCTACGAGTGGAAGCGCACGCTTGACTGGGTATGGACTGATACGAAGCTTCTTGTTGAGGTGATTGAAGATGGCACTGAGGGCGTCGGCGCACTTGTCGAGGTCGGTGGCGGAGAGGAGCTCGTTGATGGGAAAGTCTTTCATGAGCAGATTGTAGTTGTGGACCTTCTCTGCGCAGTCTTTTAGTCCCGTATCCGCAAGGAAGGAGACGGTAGCGTGGAAGCGTTTGGCATGCTTGAGGATGTCGAGCGTTAGGACAATGGGATCGGATCGGAGCTGCTGCTCGATGGACTCTTGCGCCTTCTCCATGGAAAGCCAGAAGTTGATCTCTTGAGAAGCGGTACCAGAGGCGACGCTGCGGTCGAGCTTGGTGATGGTCTGGACCTCCTTGACCCAAGAATTGACGTCGGACTGGAGCTTGTTGAGGAAGGAGGAGTCTTGAAGGAGCGAGGCAGGCTCGACTGCTTCGACACTGACACGAGTGCCAGCCGCATGGCATCGATCCACGGCTGCGCGAACGACGGGATGAATGGTGAGGGCGATGTCTGGAATCTCGACATTCTGCTGAAGATGGAAGAGACTGAGTTCGAGCTCTGCAAACTTGCGCTTTGCCATTGGAATGCCCATCTTGGTATCACTATCTTTGGTCTTGGCTCCGGAGACTAGTGCCTTGTCCTTCGGAGCTTTGCTGGCCACGAATGCGTCGAACCACGGTGACATGACGTTGTGCACGACGCTGTGAAGTGCTTCGTACGGGCTCTCTCGCACCGCTGAAGCCGCAGCCGCAGCATCACCGTCTTCGGCACCATCTTTCGCAGTCGACGCTCTTGCTGCACCAGCATCTGTCGTTGCAGCGGCCGCCGCCGCTGCTGCTGCTGCTGCTGCTGGACCAAAGAGTGTGAGCACGTGAAGCTGGTGTGGTAGAGGAACGGTAGCATCAAGCACGGAGACACGTTTGATGAGAGCGATGCTGGATACGTGACGAGGAGAGTAGGATGCCTGAGTGGACATCTCGTAGTCAAATAGCTCGTGTTCTGGTGCGTCTGATGAGACATCCTGGCGGCGAATCTTGTTGACATAGGCGGTCATGATGCTGGGGTCAGCTGCAAAGGCGGAAGCTTGATCCTTCCATGTTGGCGTATCGAGAAGGAGCTCGGATATGACCGATGGGTCGGAGTCGAGGAGGATGGGCAAAAGAGAGCGGAAGTATGCTTTGATCCTCGAGGTATCAAAGAGGCCATTGAAGCGCGCCGAGGATGAGGAAGGCGACATCTCTGTGGACTTGAGATCGCCGGCTGAAAGCATATCGACATCACTGTCTTGTCGGCTGGTCATGCGACCATTGGTGGCGCTGAGCTCGTCCTCCATCTTGCGCGACTATCCGACGGAGCAGGTGTATATTAGAGGTGATCAGAGAAGTGTGGTGACCATGCGTACTTTTGGTGAGAGTGATGAGGGAGATGATGCAGGATGGATGGTAGGCAAGCTAAGGGTCTGCTGAGCGGAAATCACCCGAATGGCAGTTCGTTCTGGTCAGGTGAAAGTGTTGGTCTGAGCCTTTTTCGGCGAGTGTGTGACTTTTGGTTGGCCTGCGCGTCTGTGCTGAGCATGCGTGTGTGCCATTTGTGGCTTCCAGCGTCGCGCCTTCCAAAAAAAAACCCAGTTATTTGTGAGATCGCTTCCTACAACAACCAAGACGAAACTCACTCCAGCTGAGACCAACACTTCGATTGCAATGCGCACGGGTATCCGGCTACAGCTTTCTGTTAGGTGCGATTCGCAAGCACAATCAGCTCTTCGCGTGTCCCATCTCTTGTCGATTGCTGGTTAGCTAGTGTGCTGAATGCGTGAGCTTGTCTGTTGCAGGCAATCCTATGTTGTGAGAAGCGCGGATTCATAATTTCGGTGACAGGATCGAAATTCCCGCTGCAAAAAGGGGCTCGAAAATGGGGCTCGTTAATTCGGCGTAGGTGTTGAGCTGTTCTTACAGAAGCGGCTCTATTTGCAGTCTGACAAGAACGTCAGCTGTGCCGAGTGATGTTTGAATGCAGGGAGACCCGTTCTGAAGAAGCCGATAGCCAATACATGTATAGCGTATTGAAACCTCGTAGAAGCCGATACTTCTATCATATCGGGCGATGAAAGAGGAAGAGAGAATTGCGATGATCGGGCTCAAAGACATACAGAACTGTAGCACATACAGCAGATGCCCTTGCATAGAAGAACGCCACAGGAACATGATCTTCACTCGTCAGCATCTGAAATGTGAAATGCAAGATCTTGCTCCTTGGCAAGGCAAGGCACGGCAAGGCACGGAGTCAGGTCTCGGACATGACAGACAAGTGTTGATCTTTTTTCTTTTTTTTTTTGTCTCCTCTCAGCACCAGAAAGGAGGAAATCTTCACGCGTCGCGCGCGAATACTGTGAATACTGTATGTTGGATTCGGCGATGACTTTGCCGTAGCCGAGCCTTGGCTGACAGCTAATACTAATACACACTGTAATTCCTTGTGCTAGCCTTGTCGTCCATGCTGCCAAGCTACCTCATCTGCTGCACCTCTCATACCCAACACTCATCTTCCCACAGCGTCGCGCCGCATTGCGTTCACCTTCAGCTTATCCTGGCTTCATCGTAGCGAAGTGACAAGCGAATGTTCCGCTGACAGCTTTGAACGCCGGGAATGTTTCCCGAAGGAATGTATGCTCCACCGGCCATCTGGATCAGGTATCAAGTACTGTAGATCGTTCACGTACTGTTTTGGACACGAGTATTCCCGCCGCCGGTACGAGTGTCAATGGCTAGATTCAGAGCCGGATCTTCGCTCTTCGAGTCAACTGGAGCATAGTCAGCCGAAGTGAGTGTCGAAGACAAGTGACAAGAGATTTGCAAAAATGCAGTGGACCTCGAAATCCCACCCGAACGCCGAGTTGATATTGTGTTGTTTGCGAGCAAACAGGCTATTGAGGCGCGCATGATAGATGCAGCGCGAAGATCTCGCTAAGTGCAACACAGGAAAATCCCTTTTGGAACCCCGCTTTCCTTGTCAAATGCTTCCACTCCTCCTACTGTACCCTGCTCCCAAAGCTTAACCAAGCGAATGAGGGCGAGAGGCTCGGTCGTGCCGGTGTCCTCAGGCAGCTTTGCTGCACCGACACAGCACCTTGAAGAGATCAGACTTATGAGCAAGCGGATTGTGGGAGCAGCCAAGTCCCCCCACCTTTGACCCTCGCTGGCCCATGAAGGAGGCCTCAGCGGCGGAACAGATATTGCAATCATGACGCCCAGATCCCATCGCCTTCATCTCGAAATCACCGCAAACCATTGCATGCTCACACTCAACGTCGACAGATTCGGTCAACGAATTCGAACGCCCAAGTTAAGGTTGAATCGCTTGATATTGTAGATCCAATCGTGCTTCACATGACAGAGAGATAGCAGTTTGGGCTGTGTAGACAACACGCTGGCCGCCGGTGGGAGAGCCGGTCATCTTGCCTTGTCTCGCTTACGACAAGCGAAACGTGTTGATTTGCGTTTCATGTACTGTATTCGAGGTGACCGTTCGAGGTACTGACCTGAACGGGGTGCGTGAGTGTGTGCATCTGCCTCTCTGGGCTTCCGACCCAAGACCTTGGCGTCTGCAACCTAAGATCCTCCGCTCCTGCTCCCCAGCGGTACACTTTGACGGCAACCGCTCCAGCCTCCGCCCTTCTCACATCCCCATAGCTTCTTCTTTGTCGAGCACAACGTCTCTTCCCTTCCTTCCCCACCTTCCACCGTTGTATACATATTTATCAGAGACATTCGCTCATATTCCATCCCTGACCTGCTAGCCCGATATCTCTGACCAGAGCTCTTATTCGACGCTTCCTCATAGCAGCATCAACCCATCCATCACACAGAGTAGGCAGCATGCACGTCCGCCTGCACACCACATCACCATTGTCATCGCGGCGGAATGGTCACGCCGGACTTGCCATCCTTCTCCTGTTCCTCGCCTTATCCTGCCTTGCCAGTGCCTCTCCAACAACCGCTAGACGTTACAAAAGAGATGCTTTCACCAATGTACGCGGCACCAAGGGCGACAAGGAGCTCAAAAGCATAGGCAAAACTCCTGCAGGCGCCTACGCTCGTCCATTACCCGTCACTTCCAACACCGAGGTCTTCACTTGGTATTCCAAAACACCGCACGATGAGTCCCAGGCTGAAGCCGCGTTCATCATCATCCATGGTGTCAACAGGAACGCCCATACTTACTTTACCATTCTCAACAACGCTTGGGCTAAAGCACGCGACGCTGCGTTCGGCTCAGCAAAGGCTAACTCGATCCGCGTCGCGCCCCTCTTCTTCAGCACGGTCGAGGACAAAGGTGTCTACAACCAGACGCAGCTAGCATGGGGAGACTCGAATGCATGGACGGCAGGCGAGCCAAGCACCCACCCGCCAAACTCTGCTGTCTCGTCTTTCACCGTGCTTGACTCCATGCTGCAGCGATTCAGCAACAAGGCGGCATATCCAAAGATGCAGTACATCACCTTCCTTGCTCACGGAGGCGGTAGTCAGCTGCTGCAGAGATACGCCGTCATGGGCATGGCCAATCCTGATCCGAGCCGACTTAGCGTAAGGTACGTCGTTGGCGATCCCTCCTCTGAGCTCTATTTCACTGGTGACCGTCCTGTGGGAGTGGACAAAGGCTCGTGTCCTGCATGGAATGACTACCGTTACGGCGTTCAAAAGTACTCGTCCAACTACGGCACTCTCAATACCGCCGTAGCGCCGACGCTCTTCAAAGCGTATGCAGCCAAAGAGGTGCGCTACGTCGTGGGTCTCGACGATACCAGCACCACCAACGGCGATCAAACCTGCATGGCACACGCTGTCGGTGGCATCCGTCGTCGCAATCGCAGTTTAGCATATTGGAAGTACATCCACCTTCTCAGCGGCGCCAACCCGGACGACTTTACCAACTTCCCTGGCACCTTCCCAAGGCTTGATCCTAAGCATGGTGCTACGAATCAGACCAACATCCCAAAGACAGGAGCGACCACGGCGAAAAAGTACAGGGGTACGAGGTTGATCCACACGTTGACGGCGGTCGCGAACGTAGGTCACAGTGCGTCGAAAGTGTATGGGTCGGATGCGGGCAGGAACGCGCTGTTTTCGGATCAGGCGAGCTCCGGAGGTGGAACTGTGCCAGACTACAGCCAGGAGCTCGTAGGATTCACTGCTACTGCTGAAGGTGCCAAGGACTACGGCAAGGGTGATGATGACGAGGAAAACTAATTTCTGCAGATACCTTCATCGTGCAAGGTTTGTAGAGCAGCGAAACGCGCTCTTGTGGTCACATATATAACCCTTGTTCATTTGTGCATTGAACGTTTCCAAGATCTGAGTGTTGCATGCTATTCAAGTGCTCCTTGCGTCGTTTGTGAGCGTGCGATGGTGTTGTAATGGTTGAGTGGGGATTAGAAGCGAGAAGCCGCGGGAAAGAGAAAAGTGTGGAGGATTCAAATGCCGGAATTCGGGCAAGCTCTAAAAATTCCCGCAGACTCGCTCTCGTCAGCAGACCCTTATCCTACCACCTCCTCCATCTTTGCCCTCGTTAGCTGTCGCCTCTTCCCTTCTACGACACTTCGACCCCACTTCGATTTCCACAAGACAGGCTACATAGCAACAATCCGCAAACCTCAACCTGACTTGGCGATCCGGTTTTAGCTTTACGCGACATCACAACGCCACCGCAAGTAGTCGAATTGCACTTCCATAAGTTTACATCATGGCCGGACCCAACCTCGAGCTCTTCAAGTTTGGTGTCTACCTCTTCTTTCCACTTGCAGTAATGGTACACTATGGTAGCCCCAGCTTCTACCATGAGAATGTGCTCCCGGTAAGCATCCATGCTGTCGAGACTTCCAAAACATTCAATTTTTGGCATTGACTGACCCACTCCATGCGTTTTCTACTGAATAGATTCGAGATCAGTTCTGGCCCAATCAAGAGTCTCTGTACAAGCCGCCAAGGGATTCCCAGGGCGTTAAGAATGCGTTGGAAGAGTTCAAGGCCGAACGACTGGCCAAGCGACAAGCGAGGCTACGGGAGGAACAGGGTGCAGGGGCGACAACACCAACTGCTGCTGCAACGACACAGCCGGAGTCGAGAGTCGCCGACATGATCAAGGACAAGCAGAATCAGCGCCTAGTATAAGGGAAGAAGACGACAGTAATGTAACATATTCATGACCGATCCTCGACGTGTGTGTGGGGGTCTTGGCGCAACTTTCGGAATGTCGACCCGGATTGAGCTACACTCTACACTGGTGCTCGTATTGCAACAGGCGCTTGAACGAGACGCCACAGACTACTTGCTTTGCGAGTCAAACATGCACAACTCGGGTCGAGTTTCGATACAAGATGAATTTCATGACTGCTTCGCACTGTCCCTTGGTCTTCTATTACGATTTTGCCTGACCGCCACTTGACAACCCAAGCTCGCTGAGGAAAGCATGACTATATCGCAGCACCTGTTTGTATGTGATCTCGAACCCTTCCTCCCCCCTATGCGAGTAGTATGGATCTGCAATCGGCTTCCCATCATCCACGTCCCCAAACAGCCTAATATTCGCCGTTGCTCCCTTGGGTGCCATGCTCTTCAGATTCCTGACATTGTTCGTGTCCATGCCAAAGATGTAGTCCATCTTGAAAAAGTCATCGTCTTTAACGCCACGAGCAAAGTTGTTCTCGTCATAGGGAATGTTGCGACGCTTGAGGAGACCCGTGGTGCGCTCGTCGGGTTCTTCGCCTTCATGGTAATTGCCAGTGCCGCACGAGTCGAGGATGCCAAACTTGTCACGAACGCCAGCTTTCACTGCTGTATCTTCGAAGACGGCCACTGCGCAAAGTAAATAGCATGATCATGGGGGGGAACAGTGGCGTGTGTCAGTTTCTTGACATAGGGCTAGTTCGAGGTAAGCTGAAGGGAGTAACGATGGGACTTACGGGCCATAGGAGAGCGACAGATGTTGCCTAGGCAGCAGAAGAGGACGTTGATCTTGTCACCGGCTTCGCCAGCGGCTTTGCTGGACGAAGGCGCCATGATTGTTCGAAGGTGTGGCAGAAATGGCGAGAGAGGGTTTCAAGAGGCCGAATTGCGCCTTCGTGTCCGAGAGATGGGCGGATGATGTTGTCTGAGCGGGTCTCGTTCTTCCGCAAGAGCGTCTACCACTGTCTATCGGATCTGGAGACTTGAACGATGGAAGAGCAGGCTGGCGGAAAGGTAATAGGATGGTTAGCGCCAGGAAGTTGTGGTTCATGTGAAAGATGTGCTTGCAGCTAAGAGTCGAGCCTGCCCGCGGAAATCGGGGACCAAGGACGAAGGTGCGGTTGCAAAGCCCGTGCGCACAAAAATCGGGGATCTGGACTGACGCTGCCTCCACTACAAAAAAGTAGCTGCACGTTGCGGTAAGCACTCAAACCATTCACAGCTGCATCCACGATTTTGACTGTGCCGCGGAAAGACCGGATCGACGACCAACACGACGAAAGCAACAGGAGGAACGTCGATGCGAATCAGAGTGCAGAGTTAGCACCATCACCGTTCTCTCGAGGCCACCATCACCACCCAACTTCTAAGCCTGTAGTTCCTCCGTCGTACAGGAAGCTCAGTGACAACGGACACGGGTACAAGCAGCCTCACTCTCGTCGACTCTGGACTGCCTTTCTCATCCATCAACAAGTCTATACACCGATCCATATTAGCAACCCTCTCTCTCAACCAACAAGCTCAATCAGATTCGGCCTCCAGCCATATTCAAGATGGTCTCTTACACCCAACTCGCATCCAAGAACGCCTCGGTTGACGTCTCTGGCCAGCGCGCCGTCGTCTCGGGTGGTACACAAGGAATTGGAGCCGGCATTGCTCTCCGCTTTGCCCTCGCTGGAGCCTCCGTCTGGCTCGTTGGCCGTAATGAGACGAAAGGCAATGAAGTCCTCGAGACGCTGCGCAAGGCATCCGCTGAAGCCGCTCGACGCAACTCATCTGCAAAATCCATCGAAGGTGACCACCATTTCTTCCAGGCCGACCTTAGCTCCACTTCCGGCGTCAAGGAAGCTGCCCAGAAGATCTCGGACAAGGCAGGCAAGGGAGGCGTAGACTACCTCATCGAGACCCAGGGTGGTCCCCCGCACGGCGCGATTGAAGTGAACAAGGAGGGAGTCGAATCGCAGTTCGCCGTTCAAGTTCTTTCGCGAGTTGGTCTTGCCAAGCAGCTTCTCGAAGCGGGTACGATCAAGAGGGGAGTGTTGATGGTCGCAGCTCCGGGTCAGGGAGGCAAGTCGCCCATCGATGTGGAAGACTTGGACTTTGTCAAGGCCAAGAACGCCGGCAAATGGTGGGGCGGTATCTTTGGTATCATGAAGAAAGGTACCCAAGCCTCCTCCATCCTGGACGCCTCGAACCAACACTTTGCCGAACGATACCCCAACCTCACCTTCACCCACACCTTCCCCGGAGTTGTCCAAACCAACGCACTCGCAAACCAAGGCTACAACTCGATCTTTGTCACGCTTGGCAACCTCTTCTCTCCCCTCTTTGCAAGCAAACCAGGTCCAGGAGGCTACGCAGAAGTCCCCTTCTACCTATTGGCCAATCCAGAGGGACAGAGGTACTTGCAAGTAGGTCACGCAAATCTCTTCGATCCTAACCTCAAGAGACTGAACCTCAGTAAGAATGTCGTGGACAAGGACGTTCGTGACAAGATCTGGCAAAAAATGTCTTCGTACTTCAACTAGCACTTCATCAGTGCCAGTCCCTGTAAATATCCATGCCCTTTGATGATGATAGCCACATTGCGCTACGTTTCGGCACCCACAGAACCAAGTGAGGTAGGCAATCTCCATTACAGTACATTGAGAGCAAAACGCGGTTTCGCCCCTGGGGTAATCTGTACAACAAGTACAGTACATATAGACAGGCGACTTTCTCAGCCACGACACGAGCAATAGAGAACAAAACTGAGATAAGGAGGCAAGAGAAAGAAGAGAAATAAGACGGAAGGATATCGTGTAGTGGTTCCACCGAGATCTTGACGAGTGTTCCGGGACGGGCGTTGTAGAGTGTGGTTCAAGCGCCACCGGCGGCCTTCTTATCCGCTGGAAGCTTTCCATCGAGCATGCTCAGTAGATCCAACACGACCTTGTCAAAGTCTTGCTGTGTCGCATCGTCGTCAATCATGCTGCCGAACACGCGAAGACCTTGGATCTTGGACACCATCTCTTTGTTCCACGCTTGAGTGAAGCTGCCCTTGGACCCCGGCTTGCGACCTCTTGGGTCCTTTGTTGGGATAGGAGCTTGTCCTGCGGCTTGCAAAGCAGCTTGATGTGCGGCCGCTTGCGCTTCAGCTTCTCGAGCAGCTTGCATCTCGAGCTTGGTGCGGCGTTTGCGCTTAGCAGGAGGTGGGTTCATCGAGGTGTCGGGAGCAGCAACAGGCGGAGGAGGCGCAGCCGCGGCAGCAGCAGCTTCAGCCGCAAGCTCGGCTTTGGACTTGCGCCCACGCTTGCCCTTAGGTCTGATACCAGCGATGACGGGAGGCGGGGCAGCTGCAGCAGCGGCGGCGGCGGCAGCAGCAGCAGCCTGGGCCTTCTTGCCTCTGGGCGCAGCACCGTTGGCTTTGATCATGGTGGCAGATGGGTCGATGAAGCCAGCTTGTTGTTGCGCTGGGAAGCCTGCTGTTTTGCCTGAAGCAGATGCTGGCGCGGCGGCAGGAGCAGCCGCCGCAGCTGTTGCGTTCTTGGGTTTGCGTCCACGCTTCTTTGGCGCGTTGGCCGGAGGAGCGGCTGGAGCGGCGGCAGGCGCAGGAGCTGCAGGAGCTGCAGCTGCGGAAGCCACAGACGGCGAAGCCGAAGCTGCGCCGGTTGGGGCAGTCGCGGCGGATTGCGCACGAGAAGCTGCTGTAGGGGCCTCACGGGTCTGAGGGGGAACCGAAGATGCTTGGTAGTTGCTCCAGTCTTGCTGTCCACCTCCCGACGAGTAGCTGCTGTCAAAGCGCGATTCTCTGGAGCCGGCAGCATTGCTGCTCTGATTAGCAAAGCCATCGTTGGCGGTTGGGTAGAGAGACTGTCCAGAACGATCACGGTTGGTGCCGTATGAATCGGATGGCTGATAGTAACTGTGTTCGCTCCTGTACGACGTGGTCGGGGGCTGTTGTTGCTGCTGCTGCTGCTGTGACTGTTGCTGTTGCTGTTGGCCCTGTTGCTGCTGGGGCAGGAGCTGATTGCCGTTGTAGCCACCTGTGAAGGCTTCCGAGAAGCTGGCAAAGGTGTTGGGACGCGAGTTTGCCGAAGAAGACGAAGCGGCGTTGGCTTGCTGCTGGCCAGGGTAGCCGGATGGGAAGTGAGAGCTCGATCCGCTGGAGGCGTAGCCTCCGTATCCTCCTACGTCATCTCTGGAGCCCGAGGAAAGCATGTTGTTGCCAAAATAGTTGGCTTGCTGCTGCTGTTGCTGCTGCTGCTGGGAAGGTGATGACGCGTAGCCAGACTGGGCCTGCATGTCCCACGACGAGAGACCGCCACGATATTGCTGCTGACCACCTCGACCGTACATGATTGCTGTCGTAGCTGTTCGTGAGCTTGGAAGAAATGAAGGAAGAAAGATGGCTGATAGGTTGCTACGACGCGTCCGAGATTCGTGACGTTGTCAAGGCAATCGACGCGATAAGAATGAACGTTCGAGGATGGTTCCTGACGATGACGGCGTGGCACAAAGGACGTGATGAAGCCAAGTGGGTATACACGCGATGAAAAGATGCCGATGAAGGCTGAAGAGAGTGATGATGACCAGGTGGATGGATGGAGAGGAGGCGACGAGGGTCGGTCAAGTAATGCGATCGCGATTGCGATTCGGGAGATGCGAGAATCGCAAAGACTCTGCATCAGCTGCACCAACCAAGCGCCGCCGCAGAGACTGTCTCTGCTGCTACAGAATTGCGATCAAATTAATTACGGTTAAGCCATAAAAAAGCCACGCTTCCTCCTCTGTCGTACACGGTATATTTGTCGAATCTCTTGCGCCCGAGCCAAGCCGAACAACCAGGGGATATTAAATACTGAATTTCCAGACGCCCGCCCCGCGCTTACGGGGCAGCCAGCCAGCCAGCCGCTTTGTGTTCGTGAATTATGAACTGAAAGCCTTTTTTTTCTTTTTCTTTTTTTTTTTTTTCTTTTTTTTTTTTTTTTCTCGCTCTGCAGAATACGATAATGGCAGCTGTCCGCGAAATCCACGAGAATAGCGTTGCCAGTCCGACGCGTCGAGAAGGAAGCTTTCCAACGCTCCTGGCTCATCAGAATCGTCTATCTGACCCGATTTCATCAACACTTTGAGATCCGAGCATTTCCTTACAAATCCAAGAAGATCCGAGTAACGGCTGAGCCAAAAAATTCAGGAATCTGGAAAGTTCCTTTTGATCCGCTCACGCTGCTCGCAGAAGACATACTACACTGTGCTCCCGCATGGGCCGTGCTGATCATGCTTGACCCGATCGCAAGCTGCTCAAAGTCTTCGGATTCCTCGTGTTCAGCTTTGTACACCATTGGGAGCTCAAGTCGTAGCAAACCTTCTACACTTTGCTGAAATGGTCAGCAGCTAGCTGAAGTTGTGTCGACGGGCTGTGTGAGAGGCCGCCGTCAAAATTTTGGAGGAAAAAGTGGAGCAAAAAAAAAGTGGGTGCACGGTGCGGAAGAGTCGGATGTGAGCATGAACAAGTCACCTTGACGAAGGTGAAAGCTGTGTTGCAGCGTGCGACATCCAGATCATCATCCACACCTCTCTCCTCTCTTCTCTCTCTTCTCATTCCGCTTCTCTTTGACATTACTGTTCTTCAACACTCCGGAAGGCTCATTCGCTGCTCCCCGAGAACCGCATCGTAGGGCAAGGTTCCGCAATCATGCCGACACCAGCTGCCCGTGGCGCAGTCAGCCGCCTGTCGCCGCTTTGCGCACCCTCCTCATCTACTGCTGGTGCCACTTCTGCTGTGACTCGTCGTGCCTTCGGCTCTCGTCCAACTGTCTCGCAGGCGTCAGCATCGAGCTCCTCAAAGCTTCCTGGCTCATCTCGATCCCTCGTCAGTCTCTCTCGATCTTCATCTCGACCTTCCTGCAGCTCTTGCGGCAACCAATTGTCATCCAGCACCGCCTCCTCTCGAGCTTTCTCTTCCTCGGCCAGCCGCTCGGCTTCGGCTAAGGATCCTTACTCTGTTCTTGGCGTCAAGAAAGATGCTGACGCCAAGGATATCAAGCGTGCCTATTACGGTCTGGCCAAAAAGTACCACCCGGATACCAACAAAGAAAAGGGATCCAAAGAGCGATTCGTAGAGATCCAGAACGCCTACGACCTGCTCAGCGACGACAAGAAGCGCGCAGCTTACGATCAGTACGGCACCACGGATGGCCAGCCAGGCTTCGATCCATTCGGCGGTGGAGGCTCGTCGCCATTCGGTGCAGGCGGCTTCGGCGGCTTCCAAGACTTTGGTGGCTTCTCCAATGCAGGCAACGCAGGCTCCATCTTTGAGAGTCTTTTCGGCGCTTTTGGCGGTGGTAGGCCAGGTCAGCGTGGTCCTGGCTTTGGTGGTGCCGGATTCGCAGGTGAAGCTCGAGGCGAGGATCTCGAGACCACCATCAACCTCACCTTTGAAGAGGCTTGCAAGGGTACCAAGCGCAAGGTTGTCATCAACCCCATCGAGCGCTGTGGCACATGTACTGGCTCTGGTCTCAAACCTGGTGCCAAGAAGAGCACTTGCAGTACTTGCAATGGTTCTGGTACCCGCACCTTTGTCATTCAGAGCGGTTTCCAGATGGCTACCACTTGCCCATCGTGTGGAGGTGCTGGCTCGACTGTTGCTGCTGGTGACAACTGCAACACCTGTGACGGTATTGGACGGGTTCGAGGTCGCAAGGAGGTTGAGATCGACCTCCCAGCCGGTGTCGACGATGGATTCCGCATTCGCAAGGATGGATTCGGCGATGTACCTCTGTCAGGAGCTGGAACACCAGGCTCGCTTTATGTTCGCATCAACGTAGCGCCGAGTCGTATCTGGAGGCGTCAGGGCTCCACTCTCTTCTTCCCTGCCACCATTCCCTTCCACACTGCCATCCTCGGTGGCAAAGTGCGCGTGCCAACGCTTGATGGTCCCGTCGAGGTGCGAGTGCCGGCAGGGACCCAGGTTGGAGAGGAGATGATCTTGCCAGGACGAGGTGTACCTTCGCCAACCCGCCGTGGTCAGAAGGGTGATTTGATGGTGCAGTTCGAGGTCAGCATGCCTCGATCCCTCACCAAACGTCAGCGCGAGATCCTGCAACAGTATGCTGACGAGGTGGAAGGACGAACTTCCACGGCAACGGGCAGCGACACCAGCGCCTCCTCCAATACCAAGACAAACAAGGCCACGCCCAGCTCCTCTGCTCCGGAGAAGAAGACTGCGCAGACCGGCTCAAGCGCCTCTGCCTCGTCCCCTGACGCAAAAGCCACATCGGCACCTTCCGAAAACGCATCGGCCAAGCCGACAACCAAAAAGACTTCTGCAGGTAGGTTCACCGTTCACCCGTCATCCCGCTCCGATGACTCTGCCAACGCTGCCAACGCTTCTCCATTTCCAGCGTCATCAAGCCCTGGTTCGAAACCAGAAGCATCAAGAACAGCCAGAACCACCGCTTCATCGTCCGAGCAGTCTTCTGAGGAGGCGCACAAAGGCTTCCTCGGTCGCGCCTGGGATTGGATGACAAACAAGAAGTGAAGGCGTTGTCATTAGAAAGCTATACTTGGCATCTGTGTACTCTATCACCACGTTCACGTTTGCTGAAATCTCACCACTTCTCAAATCTTTCTTGCTTGTCACGATGTCTTTATTTAACAGAAGCCAAACCCGACGCTAAGAAAGACAAGAAGGGAGACAACATGCCTGGCGAGGCTGGCTCCAAGTCCACTTCCTAATGCCCATCGTTCTCATCGCCTGTACTTTATCCACCGCAATAGATCATGCATTATTCTTCTTAGATACTAGCGAGCCCATATAGGCTGGTTTGACTGATTCGACAAGAGTAAGGATGCTTGCCATCTGAAGTAGTGTTCCCCAGAGTGATCGCATTTCTGCAAGATATGTGGACTGCGTTCGGCTGTCGGAATCTAACAATCATTAATTTTTTTTGCTCCGGGTTCCGCGATCATTTTGCTAGAACTTGTCAAATGGCTCATCTCTTTGCCAATACGACTTGTCGCTCGACCACGGTATGCAAGCGAGGACAGCGCAAACGTATGCCCAGCCAGTTGATGCTGCAGGCGCTCAATCATGAGATATCAGACAAAAGCAGAAGCGAGGTTCTCGGACCCGGCTACATGAAGTATCGGACTGGGTTGCAGTTGCTCCTACATGAACCACGGCACAAGATAATAGAGTGTGAAGGCTTTGTGAGCGCGACGAATTGAAGTGTGAGAAAGAGTGAAAAAAATTGGCACAGCAGAGCAAGAGACGACGAAAAAAAAAGGTCTTCTTTTTTCTTCCTGCGCAAACGTGAAGGCAAAAAAGAGCACACGGCGCAGCAGAGAAAGAAAGTGTGACGCACGCCCCGTGTGTGGCTGCCAACCACACACAGTAAAAGAGCGCGGTTTGGAGAGATAGAGAAAAGAGAAAAGAGAAAAGAGAGCTTTAGAGCTTCTTGGTTGGTGGAAGTGATTGATTGGCTGGTCGGTGCTTTAGAGCAAAAGTCAGGCAGCGCAGCGAGTCTTGTGTCAAGTGAGATTCGCTTGTGCCCTTTGCAAGGTTGTGCGCTCTTGCCACGCTTCTTTCAGCATTCACTACTCTTCTCTCGTCGTGTCTATCTTCTTGCTTCCGCTTCCGCATCTTCTCAACTTCAAGCTTCTCGCCGATCACGAATCGCTTGTATAGCTCGCAACTTCCAACATCGTTTCTTCCACTTACTTTCAGCATCGCAGCAAGACACAAAGGATCTTCGGATCACCTGCTTAAAACGCATAGGCACTCATAATACACAGCTTCCAAGCTCAGCTCCTCATTCTTTTCGACAAAGCGCAGCACAGAATACTCTCTGTCTTCAAGCTTCGAGCATATAGAAACCAAACATCACCTATCTGCTCTTCTTCGTAGCGTGTGGATCGACAAAGATCAGCATCCCGACCTCAGCATCAACACTAGCACCCATCTGTGACTAGACATAAACTTTCCGCAATTCTGCCGCTCCTCCGCATCACACCACTCAGGTAACACAGCTCGTCCCGGCAGCTCGAAGCAATCTCATCCTCACACAGCATCCACCGGCAAGCTTGCATATAAGCTTCTACCGTCAGATTCGTCATCAGCCGGGTTCTCAGATAGGACTTATATCTCAAAAGCCGCTCATCGCATCGCACAGCAACCAGTCAAGCTCTGCTTTGATTTTCATCTAGCACAGCGCCACCGCCGCAGCATTCATCTAGCTCCTGTCTCACCTTTCAGCAGTTCCAGCATCGTCTCTTCTCGAAAAGAGCTCTCTAATTCAGCTTCTTCACCAACGCCAAACATCAAACTCTTCGACAAAATGGCTACTTCAATGCAATTCGGTCCTGAATGGATGCGAAAAGGTCCCAACAGCAAATCTGGCGGCAAAGAGTCCACTTCAACTACACCCTCAGCAGCTACAAGCCCAGGCTCCGGACCCGTTAGTAGCACTGCCGCTGTATCTGGAGGCAACGCTGGAGGCAAGCGCAATGGCGGACCAGGCGGACTGGCGAATTTGTCAGGCCCGACCCCGGTTGTCAGTCCCGCAGTGAGCTCGCCCGGTGCGTTCTCATTTGCAGCTGCAGCTGCCGCAGCGACGGCGCAGAGCTCCGATCGGAATGGAACGCATGCTTCCACCCCGCATGGCTCTAGCGGCCTCGACAACGAGGGAACTGCAGGCCTGCTAAATGGTAGCTCCGCAGCTCTTGCCAAGGACAAGGTGACACGCGAGAAGCTGTTGAGTCTTTATAGCTCTGATCGCAAGACTTCCAACGCAGAGCCCTCGCCCACCGAAGCAGCCCCCAATGGTCCCGAGCGTTCCACCAGCACCTCGCGCAGAAAGGGAGGACCCGACCGCCGCCCTTCGGCCTTTGCGGAATTTGGCGCTGTCGGTGGAGGCCCTTTGTCGCCTGGTCTGGGCGGCAACGAGCCTCGAGGTTTGAATGCACGCTCTACTTCGGGAAGCTCGTCTGGAGGCTTCGGATCTGCCGGACTCTCCAATTGGGACAAAGCAGAGAAAGAACGTCCCGGCCTGTTCCAGCGTGCTTCGAGCGGTGCTCTGGCTGGCGTGACTTCCAACTCGGGATCACGCCCTCTCTCGCCCAGCGTCTCGCGGGATCGATTCAGCGGCATTCAAGGCGGTGTTCTTTCTGGCGTTGCACCTCCCGCACGCAAGAGAATGGACAGCAGCGATGGCGGTCCCAATGCAGTTGAACTACCTCGAGCTGGGCGTGGTACTAGAGCCAGCCAAGAAGACACGAGCCTGCCCCAAACCACAAACGGCGCCAGTGCCGCAGGATCGTGGGGCCGCTCCAACCAGACAGCTGTCGGTCAGCTCGGTTCGATCGGAGCCAACGGCGGTGCCTTCTCGGACGCATTCAGTTCGAACCGCATTCGGGGTAAGAATGCATTGGCTGCTGTTGAGAGTGCCAACACTTCCACGCCAGTTGCAACTGCGACTCAAGCACCCGAAGCGTCGCAGCCAATCGTCCCCAGCGGCAATCCCGAAGGACTGAGCATTTCAGCTCGATTCGCTCGCCACAAAGATCGTCTGCCTGGTGAAGGACCCATCGGACCACCTTCCGATGGCAGCATTGGCTTTGGCAAATCAGTCGGCTTCGCCGATCGCAGAAGAGAGCGTCAAGCCAGCCAGGCTAAATCTCTTCAAACCACCAACACTCACAGGGGAGACATTGGTCACGGCGCCGCTGCTTCGGGTGCAAGCGAAAGGCCAAGCATTTCAGCTCAAGAATCGATCGATGAGAACTCCGGTGCAGCCGAGCACGTACTCAGCGGCGACGATCCCGATCTTGCACAGCATGCCTCGGCCGTTTTTGGTTCACTCAAGCTCGACGAGGAAGACAGCCCCGGCTTGCCCGCATCCACTGCCCTCGCAGGTGAAGAGCAATCTTCTGCTCAGGATCGCCTTGGCAATAATGCCGACAATTTCTTGCGATCAAGCGACGCTAGGCAACCCTTTGATCAGTCCCACCACCAACATCACAACCACGCCACTCAAGCTCCTATGTCGTCCGCACCTTGGTCTCCCGAGACCTCCATGTGGCTCTATCGTGACATGGCAGGCAACGTCCAAGGTCCTTTCAGCAGTCTTATGATGCAAGACTGGTACTCGCAGCAATACTTTGCCGATGATCTTCTCATCAAGCGTCAAGAGGACGCTGACTTCAAGACACTTGCTCAAATTGTCGCTGCTGTTGGCAACGCTCTTCAGCCCTTTGTCATCCCGCCTAGCAATTGGCTTCACAGCCCCATCCCACCCAGACCCGCCTTTGACAGCAACCTGGGCGGCGACAACATGCTCGGTGAACAGCAGAGTCGATTCAGCGATGCTTTTGGCCCCAACCGTTCTTGGGCGGGTCAGCAAGACAGGCAACAGGGGTGGCCTGCTAACCTGGCTCTCGGTGGGCTTGGCAACGCAGGTCCTGGCCCTGCATCGCCTTTTGGCCGTCCCGATATCTTCTCTGGCGGTCAAGGCGGCCTTCGCAACCAGGATGATCTCATGTCGATGATCCGCGAGCGCGAGTTGCAAGAACAACGTCAAGCTGCTGCCGCTGCCGCAAACCGTGGACCAGGCAATCTTGGTCTCGGCCAGCTTGACGCTTTCGGAGGCGGACTCGGCAGGACAGGCTGGGGTGCTGAGTCGGCCATGTCGCCCTCGCACTGGGGTGGTATCGGACACGGTGGTCTCGGCCAATTCAACGATGTTGGTCTCGGTGGTCATCAGAGCCCGCTTGTTGGTGACCGACCTGTCTTTGACAATTTCGGTCATCAGCAAAGGCAAGCTTTTGAACAATCCGGCAGCCCTTGGACCAACAAGGCCTCGCTCGCTTCTCGATCTCAATTCGACTCTTCTGTCGGTGGCCTGCGGCCTGTGCAAGGTCAGTGGGGTGAACAGCAGGCACCCTGGAGCAATTTCTCCGCCACCACACCTGATGTGACCAATCGTCAAATGGATTTCAGCGAGGCCATTCTCCGCAACGAGGCCATCAAGGCGGCTGATCCTATTGGAACGCCTCGCCGGGCCCGATCGCCCGCTCCTCAGTCTGATGCCGCGTCGGCTCACCAACTTGCTGATCACAAGGCTGAGCAGCACAAGTCTTTCGAGGACGCTTTCCCTGCTCCTCCGCAACCCGAGCAGATCAAGGCTGAGGCTGCTGCCGATCCTGCTCCCACTCCTGCTCTGAACGCTGCTGAGCAGGGCCACGCCACCGCTCAGCCCAGAGCTGAGGCCACTATGGAACCGAGCAAGATTGCTACTCCTCAGAAGAAGCTTAGCAAGAAGGAGATGCAGAAGGCCGCCGCTTCCGCTGCTGCTACGACTCAAGAAGCTGCCCAGCCTTCCAAGCCCGTCGAGACCGACATTCCTCCCCCCGAGGCTTTTACTGCTGCTGAGCCTCGCCCCGAGGAGCTCTGGCCCCAGAGCCCTAAGGCAGTCGAGTTTGCCTCCGAGCCGGAGCTCTCTGGCATGCCCAACCTTACTCTCGCTTCCAACAAGCCTGCCAAGGACACCAAGCGCGAGCAGCGTTCTGCGCTGCGTCCGGGATCCGAGGTGAGGACCGTCCCTGGCAGTGGTGGCGCATCCACTGCAGCCCGTCCTACTGGTGCTAGCAACGTCCGTGTTGTCACTCAGGATCAATTCCGCCGTGGTAAGGATGTCGAGAGTAGTGCCACTTCCACTCAGGCTCCGCTCTCAGACTGGCTCAATGATGGCTCCGCACAGGACTCGCCTGCACCCGCCAGCAAGCCCGCACCTTGGGCTGCCAAGGAGGATTCGACCCCTTCGACCGGCCCCAGCCTTCGCGAAATCCAGGAAGCGGAAGCCAAGAGGGCTGAAGCCAAGCGCGCTGCTGAAAAGGCTGCTGCTCGTGCTCGTATGGCTGCCTCTCCTTCTTCGACAGAGGAGCTGCCAACGACTCTCAGCTGGGGCCTCGCTTCCGCTCCTGCGAGCAAGACTGTGAGCACTCCTTCCGGCGGCGATTCGAACGCGAGCCCAGCAGCTCCCGCTTGGAATGCAGGCAAAACCGCTCCCAAGAAGACGCTCATGGAGATCCAGGAGGAAGAGCGCAAGCGCGCCGAGAAGCTCAAGGCTCAGCAGCAGGCTCAGGCCATTGCTACTCGCAAGGGATACGCTGACTCGGCTAGCCGCAGCACGAGCGCAAGCAACCTCCACGGTGCCGTTGTCGCCCCGACGAACGCCAATGCGTCCAGCGGTGGAGGTGCCTGGTCGGTGGTGGGAGCTAGTGGAAAGCCAACGACTCCGAGCGCTGCTCCGGCTCCTGCTGCCACCGCTGCCGCAGGTTCTGCCGCAGGTTCGCCTCTCGCTATGCGTCCTGCGTTGTCCAGCACTCGCACGGCTAGTATTGGCGCCGTCCCCGCGTCCACCTCTGGCTCTGCATGGAGTGTGGTTGGCAATAAGCCTACCACTTCCACCCCAGCGTCACCTTCGCCTATCAGCCGAGTGGCGAGCTCGTCCACCCTCTCGACAGCTTCCAAGACTCGTGCTGCCGATCCGAACGCTCCGTCGCCCGAGTTCATCAAGTACTGCAAAGACAATCTGCAAGGTCTTACGATCAAGACGGATGACTTTATCGATATGCTGCTGCAATTCCCGCTGGATCCCAGTGCGGACGTGATCGAGATTATCGCGGATACGGTGTACGCCAACAGCTCGACGCTGGATGGTCGGAGGTTTGCCAACGATTTTGTGTCCAAGAGGAAGCTCGATGTGCAGGGCCGGACGGGCGGCGGTGTTTCGAGGTGGGGTAGTGCGGGTGCGGGTGCGGGTGCGGGTGCAGGCGCGGCGAGTGGCGGGATGGGCAATTTCGGCGCAGGCGTAGGCGTCAAGACGTCGGCTGCGGGGGCGGCCAGTCCGTTCAGTGCAAAGGCGTTGGGAAGTGGAGGGGATCCGTTCAAGGCTCAGTCGGCGGGCGTCAAGCAAGCCAGTGGTGGCGATTCAGGTTTCAAAGTGGTCAAGGGAAAGGGTGCAAAGAAGCGCAATTAGGAAACGAAACAGAAAAAGGTACTGTAGGTGGTAGAAGATAAGAATCTATGACTGAGTGATACAGATTTATCAGCGCTAAAGTTGAGTTTTGTGTGTGTACTGTATGTGAGTGTGAGTGTGAGTGTGGGTTGATGAGAGAGAGTGTTCAGAGTGGTACGAGGGAGCCAAAGAGAAGCCAACTGCCAAGTTTGACGAATTTGATTTCAAACCAACAAGAGAGAAGAGGGGGAGGAGCCAAAATACATGCCGAATGCCGATACAGGTCTAAGTTAGTGAAAAGGAGCGGGATGGAGGAGGGGGGTGAAGGGGTTCAGGCTTGGTCGATGTCCATTTTTGTCTCTGGCTGTTCCGGTGTTGGAGCGATGGCGGCGGGTGGTTGTTGTGGTGCGGTTTCAGCTGCGGGTTCGGCAGGATTGGTTTCTGCTTCTGCTGTGGGCTGTGCGGGTGCGTCAACAGCGTCGGTGGTGGTGGTGGGTGCTGCAGCGTCAGCGATAGCGACGTCTGCTGTCGTTTCTGTCGGTGCCTCCGTAGCCGTAGCCGAAGCCGGAGCCGGAGCCGGAGCTGCTTCTGTTGGAGGAGCAGCAACCTCGTCACCTTTTTCCACCTCGTCCTTCTCAACTGCAGCCACCTTCTTGGCCTCCTGCTTGGCCACTGCGTCCGCTTCGATTTTTTCATCCATCGCATTCTCCTCCGCCTCGGTCGTTGGGTTCTCCCTATCCGCAATCCCCACTCTCCCCCCTCCCGCTCCATTAACCTGCACCGTCTCCCCATCCACCACTCTCGTCGGATTAGCGTTCCCCTCCCTATCCAACTCGTCATCCCCCCTCCTACTCACATCTACAAACTCCTGCCTATCCACCACCCTCTCATCCGGCCACCTATCTTCCAACGCCTGCAACCCGTTCTTATCCGCCAGATCCATATTCTCATCCAACCCCGCATCTTCCCCGTTGGCAAGGTTCTGCAGATGCAGCTGTTCGGCGATCGATCGCGGCTCCACATGTCCCTGAACGGATGGCGCATGCGCAGTCTGACGCAGATTCTCGAAAACCTGAACCTTGATCTTCTCGAGGTACTCCCGCGTGTTGAGATCTTCCATGTTATTCGGCCTTACGTCGAGGCGGTAATCCGGACCAAAGTATTCGTAGTACTCGTTCACCGGGATCTGAGGATTCAACTCCTGTCCGGCGGCAAGTCCAGTTTCAAACGCCCAGGCTCGACTGACGTTGCGCATGGTGTACCCACCTCCACCCAACAGCAGCAGCGGAAGGCCGAACGACTTGACGTATTCGACACAGTTGGCATGGCCGCGCATCGAGAGATTGAAGCATCCCAACTTATCACCCGCCAACGAATCGCTTCCGCATTGAAGGACGACGGCGGAAGGTTGGTAATGCTCCATGATCTGCGAGATGACCGGCTCAAACACTGTCTTGTACGATTCATCCGTAATACCATCACGGAGAGGGAAGTTGACAGAGTAGTTCTTGCCCTTTCCAATCCCGATATCGCGCAACTCGCCTGTTCCGGGGAAGAACTCGCCGTATTTGTGGAAGGAGCATGTCATGACTCGATCAGTCGTGTAGAAGGCCTCCTCGACTCCGTCTCCGTGATGCACATCAATGTCGATATACAGGACTCGAGGATGGTAGCGAAGCAGTTCGAGGATGCCCAGGACGATATCGTTGATGTAACAGAATCCCGATGCTTCGCCTTTCTTAGCGTGATGAAGACCTCCCGCCCAGTTGATGGCGATATCGCACTTGTCTCGACTCAACCTTGCGGCGCCTTCCATACTTCCACCTGCGCTGATACTGCAGTACTCGAACAGGCCGTCGAAAACAGGGCAGTCGTCTCCGACGTTGAATTTGGCTTGCTCCCTCACAAACCCATCCACATTGTCTGGTGTGACTCGGTTGAGGAACTCGACGTATTCGTCCGTGTGAAATTGCGACATCTCGCGTTTAGTCGCCGGTTTGGCTCGGAAGATCTCCATGCGTTTGTAGAGGCCATAGTTCATCACGAGGGAGTGACACATACGAATACGGGTGGGCTTCATGGGATGACCGGGCCCATAGTGGTAGTTGCCAATGTCCGAGTCGAAGAAGTAGCATACTCGAGAAGGGTTGGGGTTGGAAGAATTGGAGATGGGGGCAAAGAGAGGTTCATCGGTGGAATGAGGGCCGCCAGAGGTGGAGGTGCCATTGTAGGTATTCACCACCGAGTTGGGGGCGAGGTAGGTGGACGACATGGCGATCAGTATGTGATGAAACAAGGCCGAGTACTTGGTCCTCGCGCTGGTCGCCGTGAGATGGAAAGCGCAGTTGAGATCCTGTAGGGTTGTCCAGCGGATGGAGCAGCGAGTTGCTTGTCGTGTGCAGCCTAAGACGGCGCTATGGGATGTGGGGGCAGCCTTGACGGAGCAATCTGGAGCCAAGGGTGTGCTTTTGTGATGAAGCTCTGGCTGTCGCACTGAGTCGAGGGAGGTGAAAGGTGGATGCTGGGTCTAGGATGTCGTTGGATGGCGAGCCAAGATCAAGAAGATGTTGCAGCAAGCATGGCAGGATAAGCTGCATCCCGTTGGACCCTCTTCAACCAAGGCGAGAATTCTCCACCTCGAGCCCTTTTTCGGTCTCTCTTTCAGCCCAAATTTCCGCACGAAAAGCGGCCAAATTTGGGGTGAAATTCCGAGACTTGGCTCGAGCGGCCCAAAAGCCAAGCTCAGGGCCTGGCTCTTTACCGCACGTGATTGCTTGGAACTCAATAGCACAGCGCAGCCCCTCTCCACATGCACCTTACACCCACCCGCATAACCCTCCTCGACGCTTACAGACACCATCTTATCGCCAGCCGCTTGTTCACCATAGCTGCTTGCAGGACGTGTCAAGGATGTCAGCAGCGGATAGGACGCTTATCGCGTTGATCGCTGATGAGGTATGCTTGACCCCACACCCACTACCCCGGAATGCGTAAACCTCGAAAGCTGACTCTCTTATCTCTCCCTCCTCCTCCTCCTCCTCCTCCCCTCGATTCATGGCTGAAAAGGACTCGACAACAGGCCTGCTCCTAGCCGGTATTGGCAATGTCGATGAGAAGGGCGAGAAAAACTTTATGATTGTCGACAACAAGACCTCGGTCTCGGATATCGAATCCACATTCAACCACTTTACTCAGGAACGCAAGGATATCGCCATTTTGCTGATCAACCAACATATCGCGGAAAAGATCCGTCCGATCGTCGATAGGTATACCCAAGCTTTCCCCGCATTGCTCGAGATCCCCGCCAAGGATCATCCGTACGACCCGGCCAAGGATAGCGTACTCAAGAGGGTGCAGAAGGTAAGTCCCCCCATCCCTCCAGCAAGCGAAAAGAGAGAGAGAGAGAGAAAAAGGTGCTGACGAAAGGACCGTTTGCTTTGCGTCAATTCACAGCTTTTCGGAGAGTAATACGAAGCGAATCCAACCTTGCAGCAGCACAAGGATTCTTGCATACCCCGCCTTCCCCTATCCATTCCACACAGGAAATCTTGTTCACACGCACCGACCGATTCGTATCTTACAATAATGCACGTTTGGTAATCCTAGTCTTGGTTTCTCGCATTCGCATCATCACACTCAACTCCATCACATGGCAGCTCGCAATCGAGGTCTCTGTTCATGAGCACAAGCTCTGGCATAAGGGTATTTCAACTCTATTCACCAAGCCAACTTTCTGCGCTCACAACTCCATTGACAACCACTCCATGACCATATCAAACTCCTTGCCGCCATGCATCAGTATCTCACCATGCGCCTTTCCTTTGCCATAATACACATTCTCCCTCGGACATCCACTCTCCACCAAATACTCCAACGTATCCTTTGCGCTCAAGATCGCATCCTCTTCCGCCAAGAACAACCTCGTCTTGCTGCCGTCCTTGAGATGGCAAATCTCGTTGGGCCAAAGAATGTTGGAGCTCCAATCGAAATACCGACACAACGTATTAGCCGTCCCCACTTCGCGAGCGACAAAGTATCGCATCAACACTTCGATCGGCGTCGAGGCTCGTTTGTAGACAAAGTTGGCGCACACAAACGGCACCCACAGTTGGAAGCACACTGGGTCCACAAAGCACGAGCGTCGAACCCGAGTGTTGAGCGATTTGATCAGCCATGAGTGCACCAGCGAGCCGTACGAGTGAGAGAGCACATCAACATGCTCCCACTTCTGCTTGTCCAAGATACGCCGGAAGGCCGACGTCGTCTCGTGGTGTCCAAAAGGTTTGAGAAAGTCCGGAGAGAGGATGGTTTGTGAGATGTTGGGCTGCAGGAGAACCAGAATCGGCCGATGGGCAAATACCGGCGATTGGAGGAAGAAGGATAACAGCGATGCATACTGTGCGAGGCCGATGCCGAGGCCGTGAAGAACAATCAGAGGAGTATTGTCTGCCTTGCAAGACGGACTGACGGGCGGCGGGCGGAGAAGATAGGGCAATCGACCTTCCTTGCAAAGCTCAAATCCGCCACGAGTGGCATGGCGAATAGTGAGGTGAGAAAGCAGATTGGTGACCAAATAGCATAAAAGCGGCCTGGAGCGAGTACGAACGGGATCGATGGTGAGACGCATCATCTTGATTCTTGGCCCAGCTTTCGCAAGCTTAGTGGGTGCCGGCTTGAGAAGTGTTGCGTGTGTCGAGTCTGTCGATTCTGTGCTGGAACGCTTCACCGACGCAGCATCCACTCCCGGAGGATGCTCAGGATAGCTTCGACCCTGTCGAGTCTCGAGCAGCTCTAGACAGTACTCTAGGAAGCGCAGACGATCACCCGTCGTGGGATCCCACTCGCCTTCCTTTGCTCGAGCGCCTCTCACATCCTCCTGCTCCTCTATTGACGTTGACATGCCCGCTTGGTTCGCTGAGAACGCTGGACGAGGTCCGCCAAACGCGCCGACTGAAGGCGGCATCGGCGAGTTGAAGGTCGACGGCGTCGCTGAATCCACTCCGTGCTTGCCCTCTTGCTCGAGATTTGTATGATTGTTCCCATTTCCGTTTCCCGCCGCACCAAGAGTGTCCCTCTCAGCCTCCAGCTCCTCCAGCTCGGATGCAAAGAGCGACCACGCCAACCAATGCATCACATCTCTTCGCGTGATTTGCTCGAATGGAGCTGCGAAGAACCACCTCGCCTGGTCTTGCTGGAACTTGATTGCGCGTGGGTCGTCTTCCGATATAGGTTTGGAGACGAATTGCGGAACAAAACTCGCAGCGCGCAACCGTCCGAGTCGCTGACGCACGTTGGTGGGCGCCGCTGTCTCATCCAAGTGAGGGGTCGACTGGCCATTTGCAGCTCTTTGAATGAAGCCTGAGCTCTCTGGTGAGTCGATGGATGTAGATACGGCTGACGCGTACGAATATGTAGGTTGATCCGTAATATCTGCGTCTGAAGGCTTCAAACCTGCCTGAAGAGCTTGCGCGAAGACACTGCGGAGGAAGCGACGTCCATAGAGAGGTCTTGGCCCTGGACGCTGAATGCGACGACAGAGATGCCAGTAGTAGATTGAGAAAGCGGCCTCGATCGCGCAGTAGAGGTAGAAGAGGCCCGATACCCAGCGCCAGCGCGGTGAAAGCAAGGTCTCGAGGACGGGTAGGACGGCTTGAGGCGAGTGGTTGGCAACGAGTTTCCAGACACTGGTGTCTATTGAGTAGGCAGTGTAGTTGTGCAAGTAGCAGCGGATGGCTCGGGAGAGTAGAGCAAACCAGCTGAAAGGTGTAACGCTCCAGATGCTGAAAACGAGCAGGCGTGTTATGACGATGGAGGCGTCGCCAGGTATGAGCTTGGACATGATTGGAGACTGTGTTTCGACTCGAATGCGAGAGGCTGCCGGTGTCTATGCGTAATCGTCGAGTGCGACTATATATACACGTTTGGAGGCTTGAAGATGTCGCGGAAGACGAAGCAGTTGCAATGTCCGAATCCAACTTTAGCCGATCATGACAGGGCGAAGCAATGAGAGGCGCGTGATAGAGAGAGAAAGCAGTGACCTGAGTGTACTTTCGGATGCGTGCGCAGTAGTCCCTTGGCGCAGCACTAAGGTCGAGCAAAACGTTGTGTGACAGTCAGAAAAAGCCCGAGTTTGAGCTTGTCTTTGTATCAAGGTCGCACCAGCTTGGTTGTTCGAGCCGTACAATCCGGGTTCGGATTGGAAGTCGAGTAGGATCGTGCGTTGTGCATGTATTGTTGACGAGGTCGAGGTGCGAAGGTGAGATGTAACAATGTGATGTACGTGTATGTGTGACAGAGCTTGATGATATCCAACCTCGTTCCGGTCCAAAATGTCAGAGTGTTTGGTTGAAAGGCCGAATGGTGACGCGCACGATTAAAATTCCGCTGGTCAGCTGGACCCTTTGCTTCCCAACAAGTGCTGTGGAAGGATCAAGGCGTGAAACAGCACATTTGATCTTCTGATTTCCTTTTTATTTATTTATTTACTATATTTATTTTTATTTTTTTAATTGTACCACACTCTCGTTTCTCACGGGCGTCACCACCAAGCCACATTTCAAGCCCACTCCATGTCTTCTGTGCATGGCCCGTGTAGTGCGTTCTAGAATCATCAGCTGTCAACTTTGTCCCGTCAATCCCTCATCTGGATGACACATGGTACACTGAAAATACCGACAGTAGCAGGGCCAGGGTGATTGTTCCAAATTCATGTTTCGTCTAGCTGCTGCTGTATGATGAAAAGCGTAGGTGACTGACTGAAGAGAATCTATCTTGTGTATGATTGGAGCAAGAATCTATGAGCGAGCTGGCTCATGCTCATCCTTAACAGCCTCACTCGGCTGAGGGTTCTCGGGATCCGCCACCTTCTCCTTTGTCTCGACCTGAGGCGATCTGTTGACATCCCTCCTGAGCGAATAGCCCTTAACACCGAGCACCGCCAGGAACCCAACACCAACCATAGGCGCAATAGCCACCCAAACAATCCTCAATCCATCTGCATATGCCGCAATGATCTGCTTGCTCAGCTCAGGAGGCTGAATGTTGCGCAAGCCTGTCAAGTCCTGCCCTCCCGAACCACTCAACACCATCGAGGGCTCGAAGCCCGGAATGGCGGCAAGGTTGGAGCGGCTCTGCGTGTTGAAGATGGCACCTGCTACCGCAATACCCATCGTACCACCGAGCGAACGAACAAGCGACATGGTGGCTACAGTGGTGGAAAGGTCGCCGTGAGGCATGGCTGCCATCAGACCCACAAGTGGGGTCTGGAAGAGGAATCCTACTCCCAAACCAGCCACGCCGATGTATGCCTCTTGCTTTGCTTGACTCGAGTCAGCGTCGAGTGTTGCCATGAGCGCATAGCCAAGAACCATGATCGCCCATCCTGCCCATAGGAAGGGACGGTAAGCACGGTATTTGGTGATACCGAAGCCGACGACACTTGAGAGGATGGATGCGATCAGAGCGTACGGAAGCATGTAGACACCGCTCATGAGAGGCGATGCACCAAAGATGGCCTGGAAGTAGACAGGAAGGTAGTAGGTGGCGGCGAAGAAGGCGAAAGCGTGCAGCAGAACCGAGACGAGGATCAACGATGTTGTGCGGGTAGTGACCAGGCGAGGAGGGACGATGGGCTTCTTGGTAGTCTTGAACTCCCAAGCCATGAACGCAACCAGCAAGACAGCTCCGACAACCAGCAACGCAATAGTCTCGGGCGTGTTCCAAGCCTTGGTCTCAGCGTAGTTGAATCCGAGCAGGATCATAATGACTGAGACGACGACCATGATGAGTCCGATAAAGTCAAACTCGCCGCAGGCCTCGCGGAAAGTGAGCCTGGGTCGGGCGGGGACGTTGAGCGAGAAGAAGATGATGGCGAGTGCAATCGCACCGAGCGGAAGGTTGAGGAAGAAGCACCATCGCCAACCCGAGTGACCAGCCTCGGTGAAGGCACCTCCGAGCAGGGGGCCAATGACTGAGGCAATACCCCAAACACCTCCAATCCAACCAGAGTACTTGCCACGCTCCTCTAGCGAGACAATGTCACCGATGATGATGTTGATAAGAGCGATGATGCCTCCTCCTCCGATACCCTGAACACCTCGAGCGGCATCCAGCCATGCCATGTTTTGCGCAGCTCCGCACAATGCCGAGCCTACAAGGAAGATGATGGTGGCAACGTACAACAATGGCTTTCGGCCAGTCAAGTCCGACAGTCGGCCGTAAAGAGGGATGAGACTGGTGGAAGCAAGCAGATACGCAGATCCGACCCAAGAGTACTGGCCAGCATTTCCGTCGAGCCTTTGCGAGATGACGGGAAGCGCCGTCGACACTGTCCAGTCGCGAAAATCAAGGAGGGGAGGAAATGGTCAGCATCATTCTGGGATAGTTCTGTTGGCGCCAGGACAGCTTTCAACTTACCAATCGTCTGATCCAAAGCAGCCAAGCCGATGATCAAGCAAATGCCAGGCATGACAATCTTCATGTTGTTGTATGGAATCTCCTGCTTGTCCGATTGAAGCCAATGACCGCTTCCTTGCTTACCAGCCTTGGCTGGTGTCGAAGTGGGCTTAGAGTTGACAGATGCTGGGGATGAGTTGTGTGCTTCGCTCTTGTCATCCAGATCCGAGGCGGGGGAGCTTCCATCTGATGTGTGTGTGCGCGTGGCGAGTGGGGTCTGTGCTGCTGTGGAGTGGTGAGCGTCATGGTCGACAGCTCCTGCCGCAGAATCGAGGCCGCCTATTTGGTTGGCTTCGAAAGCTGCAATCTCGATTTCGTTCTGTCGTGTTGGAGAAGACGCCTCCTGCATTTCCAATGAGATCCCAGTCATCGTTGCAATATCCCAGTTCGGTCGAGTCGATGTGAAAGGTCGATGAATCAAGCCGGGAGAGACCTGAACGGTGAAGAGATGCTACGGTCGGACGCGTGTTTTCTATACTGATGCTATGGGCAGCTGAGGTGGGAGGAAAAGGTCTGTCCACGGATAATGGTGTGAGAAGGAAGGAAGGACGGAAGAAGGAAGGAAGGAAAGACAGGCGATCAAGATTGGTACAAACGCAAAAGAGGGGGAAGAGGTAGGGAGCACCAGGAAACGATCCAGACAGCTGCCAGGGTGGAACACAACAATAAGAAGTTGGTTACTGGATTCTGACTTTTGCTCGAACAGCGCGGGGTTGGGTTGGGTGGCTGCAGTTTTTGGCAGATTTGCGTTGCGTTATTTGCTAGCTCGGCGAGAACGGCAGAGATGAGGTGTTCTGCTTGGTTAATCCGATGCAATTTTGACGAAAATCAGAATCCGTCGGTGCAAAGAAAGGCGAAAAAAAGAGGATCGAATTTGAAGAGATGCATAGCCAGAGTTTCGCAAAACCAGCGCGGCAGCGCACTCCTCGGCAACGCCGCGGATAGCTGGAAAAGTATTCACTTGCTTAGCCGGATTTCTATTAGCACCTCGACGCGATCCATCATCCAGCCGTGCGTCCATCATGACTCACTTGCATCATTCATCCCTCGCTCATTCCTCCGTGAAGCCATCACTTGCGCCGGTATCGGGATCGACAATCTAAGTCATGCTACGCACTCGGTCAGTCGATTTACGATATCTTTCCACCAAGATGGGACAAGCAGAAGATGAGCTAGCTTGCGTTCTTTTCTTTTCTTCTCAGAGGTCCTACAACCGCCAACACGGATGATCGGATATTCGCGTTTTGAACAAAATGAGAAGGTACATAATAGACAGCGAATTCACTTTGTTCGGAAAAGGGAACGAAATACGGATCAATGGTCTTGCTGAGAGGTCTCTGCGATGCATGTGGCATGCAGTTGATATTGTTGTACATATCAATATCAGAGCTGCGCCATGGACGTTGCAGATGTGGTGATGACGGCTCAAGCTGCGTTTTTGCTCAGAGATCACAGGTTTCTATAATAAGCTCGGCGCTAATATACTGTGCTGTTTTGTACTTGGCTCTTTGGACATTTGTGACTATATCCGAATTTGGAGTACGACTGGACAATGGTTGCAGAGATGCCATCAGAAAACGCAGTGGTCGGGAGCGGACAAGGGGTGTACCAGCAACTCACGACCACGAGACCATAGCAGACGCCTCATGGCTTGGCATCAAACAAAGGTCACGCCAATCGAGTCAAGCGTAGGCCCCGTACCAAACTTGGTGGAATAATGTGCCCGGTCAAGTCGCCATTCTTGTGCGCTGACTGCAAGATTTTCGGATTTACCGCGGGGATGCTCAGTTTGCATGCTGGACGCGTTTTTCTGCATCCTCCAGAAAACAAAATCCCGCTTTTGACGGTCGGATGTCGCTCTACCGATCCAATCGCAAGCGCCTATCGTCTCGACGCCATTCGAGGTATTTGCATGCTTGCACCATGGTCCCTTCTCACTGTGCTCCATCGGACGTAGGCCACGGGGCTACAACCATCAAGCATGTCACTGATACGATAGCGTCTTGTACGCATATAGATATAATTTTACGTGATGGTTTTGTGGGCATTTCTAACAGCCGGAATTGAACACGACTCGCGCCACCTGCTCTTCTCTTTCCGACGGCACGTCCCAAGCCAAAATTGCAAGCGTGTGGTTCATGGACGGTGTAACACGATTGGAATTTGGCCAAAAGACGAAAAGAAAAAGAAGAACTGCAGCACCTAGGATTCCCGCGTGGTCCCCCACCGCAGTACTGACTAGGCGATACCTTGCTTAACTTCGCAGATCGGACGGGATGCGGTGCTTCCAAGGTTCTATGGCCGCAGATGTCAGCTCTTCCATGACAGACAATCATATACGCACTGATTTTGTTGCTCTCGGCGTTCTTTGAACCCTGCGGATATGCGCCAGTGACGGAGCCTGACATGTCTTGACATGTACGAGATGCGTGATTTTGCGGGGAACCCTTTGCGTGCGTCCTCTGATGATGAGTTTAATATTGCAGCCTCCGCTCCATACTGGTCTTCGGTATGTCAGATCGGTGTTCTGTGCTGAACAAGTGACCTCGTGCAACCCCATCATCTTACCGATCACAGCATGTTGAGCTAGTCTGTGCGCAGCTGCAAGCCAGCTCGCATCCTCTCTGCGAAAGATTCTACGGAAGCCAGAAAAGTGTCCTTGGTGCTCATCTGCTGAGGCTCTAGTCCAAGGCGTACACCTTCGAACCGCAGACCGTCCTGCCCGACCCTGGGCCACCTCAACAACCACCATCACCATGACAGACCTGCGCCTACTCGCCACGCTCGGCGCAGCCTTTCTAGTCGTCCTCATCATTCGCTCCATCCTGTCACCTTCTCCACCTTGCAACTTGCCACCTGGCCCACCACCCGACTCGTTGTTTACCGGCAACAAGATCCCCTCCACACACCCCTGGCGCACCTTTGAAAAATGGACCCACCAATACGGCGACATCTTCACGCTCCGCATTGGCTCGACCTATCTCTTCGTCCTGGGTCAAGCCTCGTCTGCGCACGCGATTATGGACAAGCAATCGGGCTCCTCGTCCGATCGTCCGCGTCAGATCATGGCTGGCGAGCTCATCTCGGATAACAGACGCATGCTCATCCTCCCCTACGGCTCGCGCTGGCGCACCTATCGCAAAGTCATGCACGAAACACTACAGGACAAAGCTGCAAAGCTCTACGAACCTATCCAGCAGAGAGAGGCGGCAATTGCGATGCTGCATCTGGGCAGGACGGGGCACAAGTTTCAAAGCATCTTCAAAAGGTACGCTGCGAGTGTGACTATGCAAGTGACGTACGATTATAGGATCACGTCGTTGCAAGATCCGTTGATAGGCGAGGTGGAGGAGTGTTTGGGGAATCTTGCGTATTGGATTAGGCCAGGGACGAGTATCTTGGATCGGTATCCGCCGCTGTTGCATCTGCCCAAGGTGGTGAATCCGTGGAAGAGGAAAGGGTTGGAGTTGCGCGAGAAGGAGCAGAGGTTGTTCATGTCGCAGTGGGACAAGGTTCGCGAGAGGGTCAAGGCGAATGATTGTCAGCCTTGTTTCGTTAGCAAGGTCCAAGAAAAGCAGAAGGAACTCGGATTGACCGACGCAGAGGGGGCCAGTATGGCCGGAAGCCTCTTCGGAGCTGGGTCGGATACCACGGCAAGTGGGCTGGCCATCTTTGTCATGGCCATGTGCAAGTTTCCCCAAGTGCTCAGGAAGCTTCAGCAGGAGATGGATCGAGTGTGTGGAGGGGATGAGAATGGACATGTGCCAACGTTTGAAGACATTACGCCTGAACAGGCGCCTTACCTTCATGCGACGGTGCAGGAGACGTTGCGATGGCGACCCATCAGCGCAGGTGGCTTTGCGCACAAGCTCACCCAACCTGTCGAGTACAAAGGCTACGTCCTCCCGCAAGGTTCCACCGTCGTTGCACCCCACTGGTCCATCAGTTTGGACGAGAACGAGTATTCCGAACCACACATCTTCCGTCCGGAGCGATTTCTCTACCTTTCCAATGACTTGGGGGATGTGCAAGTCAACGGCACCTGGTTTGCTCCGCAACGAGGCTCGGTCGCCTTTGGATTCGGCAGGAGAATCTGCCCGGGCCTCCACATTGCCATGCGCTCCCTCGCCATCAACCTAGCATGCATGGCGTGGTGCTTCAACATCAACCATCCTTCAGCTAATCCAGACAAGGTCGACACTTATGCCTTCAACTCGGCCGCCAACTCGCATCCTCTCCCCTTCCCCGCAGACTTTACCTATCGTTCCACCGCTCGCGAACTAGCTGTGCTCGACGAGAATCGGGATACGGGTGAACTCGATCGGTTGGCAGCTCAACGGTAGAAGCGCCCTCATCTTAGCACCTCCTCCAACACACTCAAATTGCAATCATCCCTCTGGGCTTGCGCATTGCTCTGCTTCGGTGTGGGCCTGTGTGTGCAAGATGATAAATGACAATTTGCGGTGCAATACAGTACAGTGCAGACCTTTGCACTTGATTGATGACGTTTGAAGCAACCAGTGCAAAATACAACCCAGATGGTGAGACGAGAAGAAAGAGAGAATCAACCCAAGGGTACGCCTGACGGATTGGCCAGATCAAGTACAGCGGCGTCCTCGACCGAAGCCGCCAAAGTTGCAATCGACACAAATTCAGCTTCAGGAGCTGCACTGCCGCGACCTCGCTCCTGTCTTGGGACAACCACGAACTCGGAAATCGCCTCGATGGCCCAAGTGAACGGTGAGACGCAAACGCGTCCATACGTGTCGCGCTCTCTCTTGAGTGCCACCACAGCCCTTGCCAACGAATAGTCTCTGCCGTAACACTCGGCTCGCTTGCTGAGAGCCAAAACCAATGTAGAGATGTCGGCATGATAGTGCTCACGATCCGCATCCTGGAGGAAGAGGAGCCATCTCGCCGCGATGAAGAAGGCTGTGGAGCAGAACGAGGGGATAGCGTACAGCATCGACTTGCTAGTCATTGCCATCCCTGCAAGGTGGGACAGCCAGACGGATGCGTTGACAATCATGTTACGTGCTTCACCTGTTGCCATTGACGGATCAAACACATTAACTGCCGTCTCGAACAAGCTGAGCACTGCGAGGTGATGTGTGACTTCGGCTGCAAAGCGTGCTTGATCCTCCAGCAAAAGACTCGAGACTAGACTCTCGCGTGCTCTTGCGCCGCTTGCACCAGCACCTGCATACATCTCCGATCGCGCAACGGTTCGATCGTCGAATTGTGATAGCATCTTTCTCGAATTGCGGATGCTTTCATGCGCTGCGAGAAATGCCTTCTCGCGCTCTTCTTGCACCGAGGGACCCCTGTCGCGAAGGCTGGCCAACGCAAGAGGATCTTGCCGTATCTTAGCAGAGTATTCGCAGCACTGGTCGAGCACCAAGCTCACCTTGATCAGTAGCGACATATAGCTGTCCCATGCTTCTAGCATGGGAAGACCACGCCGTCTACTAACGTGAGCTTCTACTTCGTCCGAACTCTGTTGAGCGATACCGGCGCTGTCCGTATCGATACTCCGCGGGAAGGGCGTTCGGATATTTTGACGCTCGAGCGTCACCGGCAGCATCGCCAAGCGGCTTTGAAAACAATCGTGCAAGAAGAGACTCCAAAAGGCGTACGACTCGTCCTTGCTTTGCATCAACCCGCGCAGGGCTCTTGCGAGACGCGTTGGTTGAGCTTGCCCGGACGACAGACGAGGATGACTACTCGACAGGCTGCTGTGCAAATGCAAGAGACGTGCTTCCGAGGCGGCCGAAGCCAAATTTGCCTGTGCAGAACGAACACCAAGCTTGCAGTGTGAAATTTCGACCAGCAACAACCGCACGATGAATGCGGCGGATGTCATATGGCCAGATGACCTGGCTTGGACCTGGTCAATCAGGCTGCGTGCACCGTCGGCAAACACCTGAGCGACCGTGGGAAGCCACGATGGCTCATCTGGCCGAACCAACTCAAAATCCAGGAATGCGCGAAGGGAGTCATCGATGCTTTGGAAGGCGGGTGATGAAACCGTTGTTGGGTATATGGCGGAGAGCAAGGGAAGTCCTATCGCCAAGGTAGCCAACATGAGCGCCCGGGCGGTCAGGAGGTCGAAATCAAGATTTGGCTTAGTCTCCAAGAGGGCGGCTACGTCGCTAAGGGCGTAGCTATTGACAGCAGAGAACAACCAGCAGTCTCGCTGACAAGCCTCGATTAAAAGACCCAGGATCTGTCGGTTCGGCAAAGGAGGAATCGTAGGGTGCGTAGATGCGGTGGGGCCCGAGGTTGGTTTCGAGATCACATGTTGACCTGGCGCTGTCCGGGGAGATGCTGCCGCAGGTACCGCCGATGACCAGCTGGGAATGGAAGGTGCATTAGACGAGGAGCGAGGCTGACCGGAACGCTCGATATTTGAGCTCATGTATGCATTCGATGCCGATGAAGGTCCGTCATGATGCCTCGTCGGAACCGTTTGTCGTTGCAGAACGGACGGAAGTCGACTGCTTCGAGGTCTGTTCATGTCCATATCACTGTCACCGGACGACCTCGGTCGCTTGTTTGGCGACGTATCGCCATGCTGGCTTTCTATGATGTCCTGCACTGCAACTCTTGGTACGAATGCCGCCGCGCCTGATGATTGCGGTATCTCGGAGGTCCATCCGCTCTGATGCGAGACGCCTGCATCTTCGCCTCGACGCAGTTGAGCCTCGAGGTAAGCTATGGCAATGTGGACGCCCAGAAATTCAGAATATTTGGGTCAGTACGTGTCTTTCGGCGGGAGAGAAGGATAGGACAACTAATTGCTACTATGGTGTTCAGCTCGTTTGAGTACACGCCGGTTGTGACAGTGTGACTGCTGGGAGACGAGTGCTGCGCTTACGGTAAAGGAGATTGACAGGGAGCTTGGGTACATTGGCGCCGTCTACTTACCGATATGAGAGCGAAGCTGCTCATTTGCCTCTGCAAGCCGCTCGTGCTGTTCGTCTTGGCCGGTACGTTGGGACGATGGTGCAAGCGAAGGAGCCGAAGTTGGCGGATCACTAGAATCGCTTCTGTTGAATATCTTAGCTAGAAGAGAAGTGTCGTACTCGCATGGTGGAGGTGGATCTTGTGAATTACCATGGGCAGAAGGATGATAAGCCAACCAGGCTTTCTCACATCGAGTGCAAGTCGGCTTCTTGGCGTCACATCTTAGTTTGCGTTTGCGGCACGCTAAGCAGGCTTGAGAGCGACGCAACGTCTCCGAGGGCTTATTTTTGCTGCCCTTTAATGCGCTTCTGGGATGTCGTCATGCTGATCTGATTGCCCCTGCCGTCGCATAGAGTCGGAAGGCCCTGCTGTCTCATCCTCTCGTTTAATGGAGGAGTCGTAGTTCGAGTCAGTAGGATCCAATCGACGCGTCTGACCGCTGGTCAGCGACATCGCCATGGCGCCATCTTCTTTGCCATCCTGGTCCGGCATCGACGTCCGTGTGTGGTTTGTCGGTGCTGAAAGAGAGCAATGGGGCCAGGATGGTGGAGCATGTGCTTTTCCTTACCTGTGTCGACACAACGTACACAAAAGAGGACTAGAAGCGAGGAAGAAGCTGACGTGAATTCGCGCAAAGCTTTCGAACTGAACTGCAGCGCGAGGGCGTTGGCGATGTCGGTCTTGTTGATGATCAATTTGATGGCGGTGAGCTCAGCGCATTGTTCGACTGTCGAGACGCTGAGGCGGAAGGGGTCGAGCTAGAAAACTGGATTTGAGCAGAATAACTGCCGACAACGTGATGAAAGTTGAGCGGCTGGAAGAGTTACAAGTGTAGAGGTAGATCGGTATGGTGAGGTGTCAACAGAAGGTGGCGAAAGGAAGGATACAAGCGACCAGCTCGTCGAATGGAGCGGTCAGAATGTTGAGAAGAGCTGCAGAGCTGCAGGTAGCTGACCACACGCGGTATCAGCTGCAGTAAGGGCGTGGTTTGAACTGCGGTTGGATGAGATTTCCTGCTTGTTGTAGGAATGCCCGGAAGACAATAGACACAGAACAAATCGTACGTAGATCGTGAATGATCGAGGGAAGCATACGAAGCCGCGAACAATGGAGCTGAGTGCGGAATGATGGCGTGAAGCGATGATTGGGCACGATTCGGATCGGAAAATCTGCTGGGTAGGAACCGGCGTCTGAGTGGTGTTGGTGTTGTAGTCCCTGACAGAAGTCATTAAGGCTCTGGAAGGACGCAGATGAAGATGGTTAAGGAAATCTGAGGCCAGCGCACCAATGTCATACGTGTTGGCTCAGCCATTCCTGCATTGGGTCAAGGGTGCGGTGTGAGATAGCCGGCAACATGTCGTCTGGACTGCTACAAGCTGCGAAGCATGGTGGCTTTCTTTTTATTTCTCGGGAAGGTGCTGTTCAGGTTACCCGCGACAGGTGGAACCCCGTCGTAGCCGAGTCGCAGCTGGAGGAAAGACAAGAAAGAAACGCCGAGGCGGGATGAGAAGAAAGAAAACGTCGACAAGGGAGGAGACCAAAGGGTTTCGACGCATACAATAGGGTTGAGTTGCAACCTGAGACGGGTTCCCTGCAAGGTGTCGGAAACAATAGAAGGCGAGGCACGTACAAGGCCGCTAGCGAAGTGAGCGTAGATGCCACACCGATTCGTTGATGTGACAGTTCTCGGGTGCGTTCTATTGTCAGCCGATCTTTTACCGGAACCGGCATTAGCCCATGGCGTTTAGTCGCATGGTTCCTTGTACATACTACAGGTGCCGGCGTAGCCAATAAAATCGACCGCAAAGGCTGTATGGATTATGATAAGAGATGAAACGCACACTCCGCAGCCAAATCCACACGTAAGCACCGTGATTCAGGGAGGAGCTGCAGTAGCGGCTCTTTACCGTGCCAATATGTAGGTTGTGCGGAAGGGAAAGACGGAGTTGTGGCAATCAATGTCCGCTACTCGATTATGCCAAAATGGCGAAACCTTGTTTGTGATAGGGCGCCTGAGAGCCCGCTGAAATAGCACCTTCTTGAGCGACGAAGAAGCCTTCTCGAGACCATTCGACACCACTCTGTCCTCAAAGCACGACGAAAGCGCGCTTACTGGCAACAGAGACATCATGGGCATCGCTTCGTGGTGAGAGGCTGTACATAGCCACCGGATAGTTGCAATGCTACAGGCAGAGAAATTGTGCTTTCGCACATACTCACAACCTGATAGAGGCAGAGATGCGCCGCGGCAAAGCAGGATTGGCGAGGGTGTCTTAGTGCAAGACCTAGAAGTGCACGGGGAACAATCACGTTACTATCAAGGAAAGGTCTCAGGCGGCAACGTCAACACACCTGCCTGACCGAAATGGTCCGAGAGCTCTGCAACTGCTGACCAACGGGATTCGGAACCCGCGCCACCTATACGCCAGACCAAGCTTCGGGCCAGAACATCAAGGTTGCGGCTGTAACGGGGAATCATTTGACAAGATGTGTTTGCTTGGTGCGGCATCATCGTGAACAGCCTCACTGTTGAAGAGGAAGCGGAGTACAGTTCAACGATGGCAAACCCGAGGAAATATGGCTGAAAACTCAAATGCCGGTCAACACGCGAACCGTGACCGAGATCGTAACGAGAAAGCCAGGATCGTACCCTTTTGAATCTAATCGACCGAAGCTTTGGCGACTCGACTTGAACTCCCGAAACTGCAGGATGGACACGATCAGGAGTGTACAGATCGTGTTGGACCGGAAAATCCCATCCTTCTCTCGTTGCGTCCATCCAGCGGCTACAAGAATGGCCAGACAAGAGAGATGAATGCAACCTTTTGTTCAGATCACTTATACAGGGTCCTAGGTGATTCCGAACAGACCCAGGTTCGTGATTCGAGACGAGATGGTTCGCGCAAACTGGAGTCAGTTCGGCCGCGTGGAAACCTGATCGAGCCGAATGATGCTACCAGGGTCCAGAGTTTTGCGAGCCGTGGGTAAATCCCTTTTTTTTTCGACACGGAGACGGCGATGGAGCTTTGGCCGAACAGGGGACGTCACGGCAACCTAGTTGAGCTTACCTCTTGCTGGCCACAGAGGCTGCATGTATGCCAAAGCGGGTTGGCGCAGGTGATTCAAACAAGCGAGCGAAGCTGCTTGCAGTACTGAAGTTCGACTTCAGGCTGACATTCTGGGCAGTCATCGGCAAGACCGGTTAGGTCAGCAAGTGTTTTGTTTGTCCCATTGTTTTCCTCGATATGTCACACGATAGAGACTAGCACGTTGCTGCCGGCGGAAAACAATAATGGCGGTACTGTTTGTCTGTACATGTTCACTCGGAGTGTCCGGAGGGGTTTGTAACGAACTTATCTATCACTCAGATGCCTCAGTTCCGTGTGTGTCTGCTGTATCCTATCTGGGAGTTTGATTGCCAAATGCTTTTGCTTACACTGTACACTACAAGGTAAGAGTTTGCATTCGAGGATCAACATGCTTGATTCTGATGTCATCATTGGAGATTCGAATGCAGGCAGCTCGAAGTGTGCAGAAAGATTGGAAGCCGCTAATTTGCATTCTGTTGTTCGTAGATTCATAGACCGAGTGTTTGACTGATGTATTAATAGCATCGTACGCGATCCGGGAGTTCGGTTCAGTGTCGCCAATGAAACGCACCGCGTCACGGCAGTGACATCGGATGCGCAAGCAAGCAAAACGAGTGTCCACTTTTGACTTTGCACACGGCGTGCTGAAGGACGCATGAAAAGTGCACCGAGATCGGCTGTCTGATGTGATCCCCCTCCGTCCATCTTGGCTACGGAGACCATGTCTATTATTCGTGACCTGACAACAGTAGTGTAGTCAAGTCTGCCAGTCGCCTGATTTCCAATGAGAGTGGCTTGGTAGCGCTTCGCTTGCGGCCAATCAAATTTGGTGTCAACGATGTGTGTTTGTGCTCGTTCGCACCATTTCCCACGGGATTTTGATTGGAATTCATGCTTGGGCTTTCATAAGTTGCGGTTCCTCGGTCACACGCGTGATCGCACAAGCTTGCAACCGACGAGGCGTCATCGCATCAAGTTAATGTATCTCGAGGCGCCTTGTCGCTTACACGAGCTGCGCCTCAGCATACTTCCAACGTCTCACAGCGTACCATTCGCATTCGCCGACAGACAGGCACATAGGCGAGTTCGTCAATTCGAATAAAAAAAAACTCCCTGTTACTGCTATGTCCAACTGTGAAGAAGCAGCCTAGAATTTGGTCTCGGTAGGGATTCTCAATGTGCATGACCTCCGCGAAAATGAACTTGGCAGCGGCTCTTTCTGCAACGGAGTCCGAACGTGATAACGCGACCATACTGCACCCTTGTCCCTAACGTGATTCTCAAGCTCAAACCTGCTCAGCGCCGAAGCGAGATATCGTTCTCTCGAACCAACTATCGTGCGAACAGTCTTTGAGATTCCCAACCCGCCCCCGCAGCCTAAGTGTGCAGCAGTACACACAGTGTACAAGTATTGTACGGTGCAATGCAGCTCCGTCGTCGGAAGACATTGTTCAAGGTGCTGGATCACAGTCTACTTTCAGTAGAAAGCGCTGGATACTTATCGCAATCTGTATACGACACCGGGTTTGCAGGGTTGTGTGCTGAAAAGAGATTCCATCACTGTCGGATCGGATCGGTCTATTGTTCTTTCGGCGACCAGATCAGATCCGAGCTTCGCAGCGCTCGAGGGTCTCACCATTGATCGCGAGAGCGAGAGCCAGTCTAGGCATTCCAGCTGGTCCCAATACTTTGATCTGACTTTCAACTATCAAGCTCTGCTCAGTCTCGCATCTCTTCGATCGGGCCGTCTCAAGCCGATACAAGCGAACAAGCAGTACATCTGGTAAGCGGTGGTTTTCGAGATTTCCTAGAGTCCTGGTACGACGACGACGTCTTACAACATTGTCGGCTCATCAAGCCACTGAAACAAGGAAAAACAAATCGAAACAAAGTCAGCGCTATCTTGAACCTCGTGTCCGAGACATGTCCAGTTCAACTATCAACTCACATCGAGGAATTCAGGAGTAAAGTAACTGAGGATGATGTTTGCACCGGCACGGACCATGCTTTGGACCGACTCTTCTGCCATCCTTCTCAACTCGTACACGCCTGCCTTGGCACCGGCGTGGATCATGGCAAACTCGCCACTGACTTGGTAGCACGCCAACGGATGGTCGGGAGCCAAATCTCTCGCTTCCGTCACAATATCGAGGTATGGAAGGGTTGGCTTGACCATGAGCACATCGGCCCCCTCCGAAGCATCTCGGACGATAGCGCGACGAGCCAAGCCTCGTGCCGTGGGTGGGAGTTGGTAGCATCGCCTGTCGCCGAACGAGGGGGCTGAGTCGACAGCATCACTGTCAAGACGAAAAAGGGTCAGGTAAGAGACGAGATAATGGCAGTCAGACGCGCGCTCCTATCGCAAGCACAGTCTTGGGCTCGGAGGCACTTACCGGAAGGGCCCATACAAGCTGCTGGCAAACTTGGCACTGTAAGCCATGAGTGTAACCTTGTTCCCATATCCAGCATCAATCAGTCCCTTCTTGATGGCTCGGATGCGTCCGTCCATCATGTCACTGGGAGCAACGCAGTGGGCACCCGCTTTGGCATAGTTGACAGCCACTTGGGCCAATCTCTCGACCGAGGGCTGGTTGTTGATGGTGCCATCTTGATGAAGGATACCGCAGTGTCCGTGTGAGGTGTACTCGCAGAGACACACGTCGGTAGCGATGTAGAGCGAGGGGAAGGCCTTCCTCAAGACCTTGATGGCTTGAATGACGGGGCCGTTGGGGTCGTCTGCGATTGTGCCTTGTTCGTCCTGTCGGGGTCAAAAGAGGCAAGTATGGCAGGTCAGCCAGACTGAGGCTCTGGGTTTCATAGTTGAAGGTTCTGCGTGGAGAGATTGCTGATACTTACCTTTGGCGTACTGAGGGGCACACCGAAGAGAATGACGGAAGAGAGACCCTTCTTGATCAATGGAGCGAGAAACCCCTCGAGCTTGTTGACACCCCAGCGGCACTGGCCAGGCATTGAAGCAAGAGGAACCTGAGCATCTGCATCGTCGGTGATGAAGATGGGGTACATAAACATGGACTTGGTGATGTTGCGTCCCTGATTCTGCCATGCCCGGGTAACAGGATGCTGGTACCCGGAGTGCAGGATGGAGCTGCGCCAAGACGAACGGACACAAGCAACGACCTGTCAGTAGGATGTCACGTCTAGGCAGCTCGGTTGAGCGATGTATGATACTCACTTGAGGTCAGAGTTCATGATGAAGGGTGTTGTATCGAGGTTGGATGAGGAGCAAGGGGAGCTTCGGCAATCCAAAAAGAACAACCAGGTCAGATGTCGTCCGTTGTTGGTTTCTTCGGAAGACGGGGTAAATTTGCGTTGCAAGCTTGCCTCCACCACAATGCCGTCCTAACACCGATTTGCTCAAAATCCCGCTCTGCGATCTCGACCAGGATAACAAGTTGGGCTCATGCATGTACAATATATCGCAATCTTTTCATGACACCGCAATGCTCTATGCTGCACAGCAGAAGCCAGACAGACGAGGGAGAACAGAAGGCGAACGGTGAATGCAGTTAGAATGAATTGAGTACAAATACAGATGCTGGTGATATCGGGACATTGGAAGAAGGTATAGGCTAACGGCAATGAAGTGGCGTGAGGAGCGAGAACCTCTGGTATGGCAGAGGCGATGCGAGCTAGTCATAGGCTGGTTCACCACCGTCGTCATCACCGACATCGTCGTCCTCGCCATTGTCGAAGTAGTTCTCGGCGTAATCATCGTCGACTTCGTCTTCGTAGTCGCCCAGGTCTTCGGGCTCGGAAGATGCGTCTCCGATATCGTCGTCGGCCTGCGTGTGCAGAGCAGCGTGGGAAAGGTACGAGCAGAGGGGAGGATATATGTTGTCAGTAAGGACTGCTGCAGTTCGCTCATCAAGATGGGAGATGTAGACAAAGAGATACTTACACCAGTACGGTCTTCGAGGTCGATAGTGTCCCAGTTGATTTTGCGCCGCGCCTTCTTCTTGGCTGTCGTTGGGTAGATGCGGATCGGACGATGGAACGAAACAAGTATGGGTGTGAGTGATTGCGCTGCAAACAGATGATACGAATTTTCAAGTGGTGGATTGATGCAACAGGATGACGAATCGAAGCTTACCTTTCTGTTGTTCTCGTTTCGTCTCTCCTTCCATGAACGAGTCCCATAATCCCTTGGGAAAGACCTCTTTCTGCAAGTTGATGGTTTTGAGAGATGGGAGATCCTGCGCCTCAGGTCGGTAGCGATCGGAGAAGCGGGTAAGATCGCCTTGCTTTCGCTGTTCTAATGTAGGCCAGTATGCAGAAGTCTTTTGCTCTTGCAAATACATGAGCTGGTAGGATGCGTAGCGAATCTCCTTGTCGTCGGGTCTCTCGATGCGTGGGACTGTTGGTGGTTCTGGGTAGAGCTTCGAAGGTGTCTTGTCCAGACTTCCGAGCTCTTGGAAGCTGAGACCCATGGGCGGCATGTTGGAGCCTCCACCGGCTCTGCCGCCACCGCGGCCGAAGCCGCCACGACCTCCTCTGGACATTGTTGCTGCAAATGTGACTGCTAGTGGAGCGGCGAAAGTGGCGTGAAGATCGTGAAGCCGCCTGCTATGAGCACTTGCTCATGCTTGGTCGAGAGCAATTCGATGGTCAATTTGGAAGAAAGTGATGCGAAGCAGATGCAACTTGGCTTTCGCAAAAAAATATGTGGAATATTGAGCTGCAGTCCTTTGAACCCAGAAAGAATCGGGCATTGTTGATCGGCGATGATCATGGGTAATTGACGCCAGCAAATGGAGAAATCACGCCTCATTGCACAGACTCAGCGCCGATCTGCACTTACTGTGTATTCATCGAAGGGCGCGTCCTCGCCCACTTTCAAGGGTCGAGCGGCTAGGGGCCGACTCAGGGATTTTCATGAAATTTGGCGAGGAGAGGAGAGGAGAGGAGAGGAGAGGCGTGACCGGGAATGAGGGTGGAGTGATTTTACTGCAGCGTGTGTGTCTGTGTGTCTGTGTGTGTGCTTTCTGATGATCCATGCGCGAGGACCCTGCAGCAACCTCAGACTCGCAACTCATCAAGTTAAGTCACCGCGTGCCGAGATTAGCTAGCTGCTTTGCTGCGCCCAGCTTTCTCTTCCTCTTTCACCTACAGTATGTCTTTGCCCCGGATCGACTCCCCACCAACTCTGCAACAATAGATCGAGGCCTCCTCGTGTCTCTTTGTTTCACTCATCAGCATCCCTCGACCAGCATTCAAGCTATCGGTACCGCCTCGCTTCAGGCGGGCTCACCATAAGAAAGCACGACTACTGTGCGAGGACAAGTTAGGGATCGCTCTCATACCTGCAGGACGGTCGACAAAACCAATCGCCGTACAATCACAATATCATCAACCCTCTCATCACACAGTATAGTCACCTCAAGGATGCGCCATCCTGCCATTGTTGCGTGACAGTAATCAACCTCGTCTCTGTCCACACCGGTCTAATCGGTCCTACGGTCAACTAGGCTCCCCATGTCGAGTCAAACACCACAGGCGCCGCTTCGGCCACCATCTGCCCCTGCTCAAGAGCAGATACTTCAGGATCATGATGCCACGCATTCGGTTCCGGAGGCAACAATTGCCTCTTCGGCTGGTGATGCAAGCGAACATCCTTCACAGGGAGCACAAATGCCAGAAAGCTTTGACACTCCGCCGTTTCCAACATCGCCACGGCTAGACCCTTGTTCGCCTCGCAACTTCTCCACAATATCATCCTTAGCAGGCTCGCGGGAGCTCGGACGTGCAGTACTCGAACCGACAACAAAGATCTTTGCAGCGAGCCCCTCACTTACAGCTATGCACAGCGCCTCCGCATCTAGCCATCCTCAGACTGCAACTGCCGCCGAAGTTTTTCTGCCTGAAGCTACAGAAGTTGGCTCTTCAAGCGTAGCATTTCATGCTGAGCCTCAAGGCTTGATGCAGATGCTCAGTCTAGTTGGCAGCACCTTCTTCGAAGCTGACAGAGAAGGCTTCACTGAGGATGAAACATCAGAACTCGACTTTCAACCATCAGATATTGCCGCTTCGCAAATTACAACCGAGCAGCTCGTTGGAACCGTGGAAAGAAGACATGATGAACGCAGTCAGGAAGAGGTAGCGTCGCAAAGTTTCGATCCATCGTCGATCGGTCCCAGCAAGGGCCGTCTACGAGCTCTAGCACGAGACGATGCCTCGGATGATGGCTCCACCCCTCAAGGTGGCAGGTCTCCATTGAGCGCTTCGGTGCAGACCATCGGACCCAGCAAGCCTAAAAGACAGTCCTTGACTCAAAGCGAGATAATGGGTTTGGCACGAGATCCCACCAGCGTCAAAGGAGGACGTAGAACTTCCAACCTGAGGACGCAACTGCACAATGTAGCGTCCGCATCGTCGCTCACCTCTTCGACCATCCCGGATGGTCAGTCGAGCAGTCAAGATGCTGCTGATTCGTGTCAGTCTACGAGCAGCCCAATCGATGGTGATTCGATCGATGCGCCTAGCACAGCATCAAAAGCTGGCTCCTCGCAGCTTATCGGTTCTGCTCGTCTATTGCCCGGGAGGAGACCAGATCAGCTCTTGATACGGCCCTACGCCGAAGCACAAGCAGCACACGCCGCAGAGCCAGCTGCCATTCACGCGGACCGCGAGCGCTTGCTGCAACAGCTCAAAGAGGTCTTCCAGCTAGACGCAACCGAAGCTTTGCTCATGGCACAGCCATGCTGGCTTTTCCGATCGCTTCTCCTTCAAGGTCACTTGTACCTCACAAGCGGACATGTCTGCTTCTACGCGTATCTTCCTTCCAGGGACGAAAAGACGGTAAAGACAGGCATGCTCTGCAAGCGAACACGCAGGACGCATCGCTTCAGCAGGCATTTCGCATCGCTCAAAGGCGGTAAGCTCAGCTGGTTCGACAGTGACAGAGATCCTTATTTCCCACAGGGACATATCGACTTGCGCAAAGTATCTGCTATCGAGCCTTCTCAAAACAACAGGGATCGATTCAAGGTCACCACACCGGCTCGCCGATTTACATTCCTGACAGAGGACGAGCAGAGCCGTGACGCATGGGTCGCCGCATTGCGGAAAGAAACCTTCCGCGCTCAGAATCAGGGGGAGAGTGTCAGAATCAGCATCCCTCTGGAAACCATCATGAACGTCGAATTGACGCAGTCAGTCGATGGAACCGAGATGGTTTCCGTTTCTGTGGTCGACGAAGCGGGTGATTTCTCCGTCGACGAATACTACTTTTTGCACCTCACCAAACCAAGCGGCTTCATCTCAGCTCTACAGTCATATCTAGAAAGCCCTGGACATGGCTCACTTGCATCGCTGCAGTCTGGTGAGCCGGCACATGACCTTTCAAGACTTAGTATTCGCGATTCCACCGGAGCTACACAGGCTTCCGTCATCGGAAGAAGCTCGCTCGAGGAAGTGCCAATGCTTCCGAGCGTCGTCGCCGAACAAGCAAAGGGGCCCACAGCACACGCAACACAAGTCGTGACGCCAGGCACTTCAGCCGGGAGCAGTGCATCGCAAGAGGGAGGAGTCGACTCTGAGGACGGGAATCATGATCGAGGATCCGGCGCGACGCGCACAGCCGCGATAGCAGTGCCAATCAATGTGAGGAGAAAGTCGAAAGATGATACAGGAGATGCCGTACTTTCGACCACACCACGCGCTGCTGCGCTTAATCGTCTTTCGATGGAGTCTTCGCATACCTATCCGCCCTCGCCTTCTATCTCGGATCCACCTTCTAGCTTCGATCAGGTCCAGAGAGAAGCTGAGAGAGGATGGGCCATACCAGACTGGCTCAAGTCTGCACCTGGCAAAGTACTTGGTCGCGCAGCTGACGCGATTGCCTCCCCTGGAAAGGCACCGTCGACCAAGACGCGAAGGCGCAGAAGGGTGCTGGAGAAGTGGTCTGATGACAGAACAGACGAGGCAAGTAGGGAAGGATCAAGCACGGACACAGAGGATGACTTGCTCTCGCACTCGATCCACTCGACTCAGTCCACCTACTCAAGCATGGAAGTCAACGATGATGAAGAAGAGCAGCCAGATCACGCAGGTATTGCAACCGAATTTCGCGACACGTTCGGAATCGCCGAAGACGAACGACTGATCGGCCACACACACGCATATCTCTATCGAGTACTTCCGGTTGCTGGCAGATTCTTTGTCTCCGAACATCACCTCGCTTTCCGCTCATCTGGTATTGCCGCCAAGACAGTTGGACGAACACTCATGCTGGTGCCCCTGCAAGACGTCATTTCAGCTGCAAAGCACATGGCCTTCCGTCCTGGTCATCACGGGATGGTTATCAACATTCGCGGTCACGAGGAGCTCTTCATTGAGATCTCTTCAGCATATCGACGAGACGAGCTCCTGTCCCTGATCGATCATCAGCTCGAGCTGGTGCGAGGCGGTTGCAGTAGCAGAGCGTTGCAAGAAGCCGTCACACGTGAACGATCCAATGCGCTGGTGCTTCGCGACCTTAGTGAGAGGATCAACGATGAGCCTGCAACACTGTCTACTGCTTCCTCGGCCGACTCCTCGATGCTCTCGCAACAAGGATCCGAATCCGGCAGGCAAGGCGGTCTGTCTCATCTCGGAGAAGGGTCAAGCATGCTATCCTTTGCTCCGACGGCGCCCCTGACCTTCACAATGCTTACGATCGGATCAAGAGGCGACGTGCAGCCTTACATCGCCCTTGCCAAAGGTTTGCAGGCAGATGGCCACCACGTCAGGATTGCGACACATGCCGAATTCGGAGACTGGATCATGGGCCATGGTATCGGTTTCAGTGAGATTGGTGGCGACCCCGCCGAGCTTATGCGCATCTGCGTCGAGAATGGGACCTTTACCTTCTCATTCCTCCGCGAAGGTGTCACCAAGTTCCGCGACTGGCTCGACGACCTTCTTGCTTCGGCTTGGCGAGCCTGCCAGGGTTCCGATGTCATCATCGAATGTCCAAGTGCTATTGCAGGCATACATGTGGCAGAAGCGCTGCAAGTACCCTACTTTCGTGCGTTCACCATGCCTTGGACAAGGACTCGAGCATATCCGCAGGCTTTCGCCGTGCCGAATAAGAAAGCAGGGGGCAACTACAACTACATGTCGTATGTCATCTTTGACCAAATGTTCTGGCGTGCCTCGTCCTTCCAGATCAATCGCTGGCGCAAGAAAATGCTCGGTCTCAAGCCAACTAACTTTGACAAGCTCGAGCAGCACAAGGTGCCATTCATCTACAATTTTAGCCCGAGCTTGGTACCTCGACCACTGGACTGGTTCGAGTGGATCCATGTGACAGGCTTTTGGTTCCTCGACAACCCGGACAATTCGTCGAGCAAAAAGTGGGAGCCGCCGGCGGATCTGGTTGCTTTCATACGACGTGCTCGAGAGAGGAAGCGAAAGCTGGTGTATATCGGCTGGGGATCGATTGTGGTGCCCGATGCCGAAGCGATGACACGGTGTGTACTGCAAGCGGTGCAGAAGAGTGGCGTTTGCGCTATTCTTTCCAAAGGCTGGTCGGATCGATTGTCGGCTGATCCGAAGAAAAGGACTCAGGCTGTGGACCCGTCTTTGGTCGAAGACGTCTTTCAAGTGACTTCAGTGCCTCACGATTGGCTCTTCCCACAGATCGACGCTGCCTGTCATCACGGCGGTGCAGGTACGCTGGGGGCGAGTCTTCGAGCGGGACTTCCCACAGTAGTCAAGCCCTACTTTGGTGATCAATTTTTCTGGGGTCAACAGATCGAAAGTCTGGGTGTCGGAAGCTGTGTTCGCCAACTTACTGCAGACACTCTGGCAGCCGCGTTGACCATGGCTACAGAGAACTCGAAACAGATCGAGCGCGCTCGGAAGCTGGGCGAACAGATCCGTGCGGAAGATGGAATCGGGAACGCCATCAAAGCCATCTATAGGGACTTGGATTATGCTAGGAGTCGGGTGAAGCGGGATACGAGGATTGTGGCTGGGAGCTTGCCGCCAACAGTGCCGATGCCGATGCCCAAGGAGGAGACTGACGCCTCTTTGCTTGAAGGGAATGCATCCTCGGCACCGCTTGCTAAGAGTGCATCGACCCAGTCAGGACTGTCGTCAGAAGAAGCTGACGCTGAGAATGACGAAGGACACTCCTCGGATGATTGGTCGGATATTGGTGGTGGGCCTCTCAGTCCAGGTGAGGAGAGAGGGTGAACATCCGTCGGCGTCCAGGATCCTCAGTGGATTTGATGCTCAACGTCGAGTAGATTGATGAAACTCATTTCATGCTCTGTGCAAACAATGCGAACACTTTCCTCCTTCTCACAAACATTGCTGCGGGTTGCGTCATGTTCTTAAACTCGAGTTTCTTCACATCGACTCTGGGCTCGAACGTTGAGACATCATACGGTATTTTTGTGACAAGTGATACATTTCATGAAAACAAAGCTGTTACAATCGAGCGAATCTTGCCTGGGGGGCCAAATGGGTGGAACAGTGGATATTTTTGTCTCTTAACGAGTGCGAATGATGCCAGCAGCGATGAGCTTGTTGACTTTTTCCCTGATGATTGGGCTCTTCATGTGATCCTGCAGCGCGGCTGGGTTGGACTGGGCCTGTTGGAGGATGCTCTGCATGACTGGATCCTGCATGATCTGGGCCACTTCTGGATCCCTCATTGCCCTCTGAAGCGTCTCCTCCTCGCTCTCACCCGATCGTTGCGAATACAGCTCGTTCATGCACTTGCTCATCAACTGCTGAATCTCCCTCGCATTCTTACCCGCACTTTCCTGTGCATTGTCAACATCCTCAGCCTTCTGACAAGCTTCCATAGCCTTGGTATACTCCTTCATCGCAAACAACACATTCGCCTTGCGAATATAACCTTTGACAAACTTGGCATCCACCTTGATCGCCTCCTCCGCATCTTTGAGCGCTTCAGGAAGCGCTGCAAGCTTGGTGTACGCCGAAGCGCGGTTCGTGTATCCCCTCGCATCCGAAGGATCCCTCTTGATCGCCTCACTAAACGCCGCCACCGCGCCCGGGAAATCACCAGCCTTGTAAAGCTCATTGCCCCTCGCCCTCTCTTCTTCAGCCTTGGCAGGGTCAATATATGCCTGCCTCGTCCTCTCCTTCAACGTCTTCTCCGCGTCCCTCAACTTCGCCAAAATATCCGGAGTGCGGTGTTCCGTCAAACTCTTTTCAAAGTTCGGGATCGCCAACTCCAACTTATCCTGCTTGGCATACGCCGATCCGATCCTACCATACGCCTTGGCCACCAGCTTGAAATCAGCACGCATCGCCCGACCTTCCTCGACAGCCTTTTCGCACGCCTTGATGGCATCATCGTACTTGCCCTGCTCAAAGTAGCAGGCGGCGAGGTTGTTGAGGTAGGTAATGTCTTTGTGAAGTTCCCACGCTTTTTCGTAGTGCGGGATGGCGGCCGAGAAGTCCCGCTTCATGTAACGTTCGTTGCCGAGCTTCTTCTCTGCGTCGGCAGCGGCTTGGGCTTTCTTCGAGTCGTCTTCCTCTTCCTCCATGGGTTCGGGCTCGGGAGCAGCAGCGGGAGCGGGTGCGGGGGCGGGTTTGCTAGAGGACGAAGTGGAAGCACTAGCACCGGCGGAACCGGAAGTGGAAGTTTGCTTTTCAATGTCCTCGCGCTTGTGCTCGAGATCGGCAGGAAGCTCATCCGAGCCCTCGGGACGCTCAAATGCCTGAAGGTCGATGCCCATGAGCACGCCCATCACCTGAATCATACGTGGGTCTTGGAAGGCCATCTGCGCATCCTTGGGGTTAGCCTGGATCTGCTTCAACTTGGCCATAAACGCAGCATCCGAAAGCAAGGGAGCCGTCTTTGGGTTAGCCCCGAGCTTAGCGAAGAGTTGAGGATCGTTAAACATCTGGCCGAGCGAAGCCTCCGGACCGGGACCATGAGCTGCTTCGTTCTCGACCGCACGCTGAACGTCGCTCAGACCCTTTCTGAGACCAGCATCTTCGGGAGCAATCTGCAGACCGGCCTGGTAGGCGTCGACGGCGTCTTCGAGCTTGCGTGCGCCGTGAAGAGCGGCTCCTTTACGACCATATCCTTTCGCGAAGGAAGGGTTGGCTTTGATGCAGGACTCGGCATCGTCGAGAGCCTTGGTCCAATCCTTGAGACCGGCGTAGCAGGCGGAACGGTTGGAGTAAAGAACGTGAACAGCATCCTCAGGGGAGGCGGCAGCGGCGATGGCATCGTTGTAGTTCTGAATGGCACCTTGGTAGTCCTTGGCAGCAAAGGCGGCGTTACCCTTGGCCTTGAGTTCGGCGACAGACATTGTTGCGGTTATGACTAGTGAACGTGACGGCGAATGAATGTGTGTCTTGGGTATAGAGATGATTTACGCCGAAGAGCTGGGGGTGAGGAAAGAAGAGCGAAGGGGAGTAAGGTCGGATATTGAGTTCTTCTCGAAATTGCGGGCTGCGCAGTCACAAGTCGAGCATCAGAAGAAGGCGCAAAAAGGGCTTGTGCATGGAATTTCTATCTGTGCGCAACTCTCTCTTCTCAGTCTAAAGGTGGCGGCAGCCAGCCTTGTTCTCTCTCTCTCTGTTTCCGACTCTTGCGTAGAATCCATTCAAGTGAATAATGACAGCCTTCTACGATTTTCTCGCGCTTTCCTCCACACGGACCCTTGGCGAAAAACACTGCCTGTTTGACACAAAGAACTAACATCGGTCCGCCTTCGCCAACACCATGCTCATACGACTTGCAGCGTATGTTAATGATTCACGGAAGCTGCTGTGTGAGACTGTATATTGAGCAACATGCTGCTATTCTTCATTTCTAGAATGATGCTACGCCATTTTGCTCGCTTTCTGCTTCTCCAAGCGAGCCTGCTTGATGCGTTGCAGACGTTGCTTCAAGGCGCTGACTCTGTAAGATACCGACGAAAGAACAAGGTCGGAAACGATGTTTGAGTCAATAAAGTACTGAATTATTAGCGAGAACACTTGCTCCGGAGACGACGTACCTTTGATCTGCCTCATCTTGCTGTCTTTGCTCTTCCTCCATCCGTGAGAGAATCTCTTCGCGCTCTTCTTGCTCCTTCCGTGCCCGCTCTTCTGCCTCGAGCTCTTCAACCGTCTTCTCCTCTGCGTCCCCTTCTGCGGCTCTTGAAGCTGGATTGTCGGGTTGGTCTGATATCAATTGTGCTTCGGCCTCGAGTGCCGCTCCTGCTCCATAACTTTCCGATGGCTCATCGGCTGCTGTCTCTGGAGCCTCCATTTGTGACTTGAAGAGCTCCCATTCTGGATCAACAGCTGCTGTGTCTGTTCTCGCTTTCTTACTCTCGTGCGCTGCACCATTCTCTGCTGCTGCTGCGTCGATACTTCTGCTTGCGTCTTCGCCCTGGTCCTGATCCGTGTCGCTGTCATCAGCCTTGCGCTTGCCGTCCTTCGTACGCTGAATCTCAGCCTGTCGCAGTTCTTCCTCCCGGATGCGTGCTACATTCGAGCGATGATTCTTGCTCAGCACGTGTGCTCCCCAGAGACTCTCATGCTTGATGGTGAGATAGTTGCATGCCGAGCAACGCAGACCTCCAGAAGACGAGTAAGAGGCGAAACGGTCCGAGATCCCAGATGCGCTTGCTTTGGCGCGCTCATTCGCTGCAGCTCGAAGGAGGGATCTTGCGTCGGCCGACATGATTGTAGGTCCACCTTCTGATAGCGTGATGGATGAGTGATCTCGTTAATGATGTTGCTGTACGAACTCACTGTGCAAACGAAAGCGGAAGTTGGCCTCCACAGCAACACGCGAAGGGTCTGTCCAAGACCAAAATTTCCCGATCATGATTAGCTCCACCCGATCGCGTCCGTATAGTGTCCGTATAGCTGTTTTGGAAGAAATAATATCTTGAAAGTCGCTTGCTTCCTCCCACCTTGCCCACCACCAACACTCGAAACACTTGCTTTGCTTTCTCACATTGCTTGAAAGCGTAGCAGAGCTTGATACAGAAAGGTCGTCGAGAGTGAAGAACCTCACAGACAACCTTGCATCCCTATTCGTATTAGCACGCCTGCAAGAGGCCTGAACATCTTTGCTGATTCCCTCACGTAACGAGATAGCTCATCTCTCAACATCAGCAGCTGTAAAGCGAAAAGACCTAGGGCAAACGACACAATGTCTGCGGAACCTTCTGATGCGCAAGAAGCGCAAGTCAAGCAGGAGGGGAACGATACGGCTATCGAGGCATCTGCTCCCACGGACGCCAACAACACCCAAGAACAGCACGATGAAGATGCTGACGGTGAGGCGGATGCAGACGGCGACGACGATGTTCCCGAAGACAACAAGACTCAAGAAGACGACACAAAAGCTTCCGCAGAGCCATCGACAGCTCAGCAGCAAGAGCAAGAACAGGTCAACCAAGTACCGAATAAGGAAGAGACACAATCAGAACCCACAACGCACGTCGACCCGAACCAAGCACTCCAACCTCACAAGTACATGACAGTCGAGCAGAGGAGACAGCTCTTCGAGGAGCGCATCCGCATCGAGCCTCGCGACGGCGAAGCTTGGCTTGCTCTCATTGAGGAGGCCCAGTCACGCGAAGATATGGAAGCCACAAGAGCTCTTTACGATCGCTTCTTCAAAGTCTTCCCCAACCAAGGTCGACAATGGCTAGCCTACCTTGAACTCGAGCTCGCTCACAGCAACTTTGCCCAGGTCGAAGCCATCTTCACTCGCTGCCTGCGCACCACCCCTTCCGTAGAGCTGTGGAAGTTCTACCTGTCATACACTCGCCGAGTCAATCCGCTCCCACCAGCGACAGGTGCGGAAGACGATGGGCCACGAGAGCAGGCGCGAAGGGTCCTCGAAGGCGCCTACGAGTTTGCTCTCCGCTTCATTGGCAACGACAAAGACAGTGGACCGATTTGGACCGACTACATTACCCTCATCAAGGAAAGGGAAGCGAGAGGGGGTTGGAAGGAGGGTCAGAAGATGGATGACTTGCGTCGCGTCTACCAGCGTGCCGTCAGTGTACCCTTGACAAACATCGAGACCATCTGGAAGGATTACGATTCATACGAGAATGGACTCAACAAACTCACCGCCAAGAAGTTCCTCGCTGAGCGCTCGCCTGCGTACATGACCGCTCGTCGTGTGCTCAGGGACCTCAAAGCTTACACCGACCACCTTGCCAAGCCTCTTTTGCCTCGTGTACCCGTCTGGACCACCTCGTCGCTTCCTGGTGATGCAGGCGAAGATCCAGCGCAGTGGCAGCGCGAACGCCAGCAAGTTGAGGCTTGGACAGAGTATTTGCAATGGGAGGAGTCCAACCCACTTCTTCTGGAAGACCAGGCTACTTTGCAAGCTAGGATTACAAGTGCGTACCGTAAGGCGACCATGTACCTTCGCTTCTATCCCGAAGTCTGGTACTTGGCTTCTCGCTATCTCATGTCGACTTCGAGGCAGGATGAAGCCGCCACCTGGCTCAAGGATGGCATGGAGGCTTGCACGGGCAGCTTCCTCCTCCACTTTGCCTACGTCGAGCTTGCTGAGGCCCGCAAGTCCACCAGCGACTGTGCGGCGATCTTCGATGGACTTATCACGCAGGTTCATGCCAAAATCGATGCAAGACAAGCTAAATTGCAGCAAGATCTCAAGAATGTCGATACGGAGGCGGAGATGGCCAAGGCACAAGCGGCCTCGCGTCGCGCCAATGAGGGTGATGGTGATGTGGATGTAGATGGCGAGGAGAGGGAACGAGAGCGAAAGGCGGTTGAGGGCTTGCAAGCACGTAAGCAGGCACTGCAGGCTGCAGCCAGTCCCGAGATTGAGGGTCTCAAAGAAGCCAGCGCGTTGGTATGGATCAAATACATGCATTTTCTTCGCCGTACCGAAGGCATTCGTCCTGCACGTGGCGTCTTCAGCAAAGCCAGAAAGAGCGCTCACTGCACATGGCAGATCTTCGAGGCCAGTGCGCTCATGGAGTATCATTGCTCAAAAGACCCCGTGGTTGCCACGAAAGTCTTTGAACTCGCCCTCAAGACATTTGGCTCCGACGAGGCCTTCGTCGTGCGCTACCTCGACTTCCTTATTTCGATGAACGACGACAGCAACGCTCGAGCTCTATTCGAGCGTGTCATTGGCACCTTTTCCCCCGACCGAGCTCGTCCTATCTGGGACAGGTGGGCCAAGTACGAGTACAATTTCGGCGACAGCGTAGCCATTCAAAAACTCGAAGCTCGATTGGCCGAGACCTACCCCAGCGAGCCTGCGATTAAGCGATTCGTCGCTCGCAACTCGTACATGGACCTCGACCTCGTCGGACCGCGTGACTTGGGCTTGCAGCCTGCAATTGTCGGCGCCAGTGCGGCAGACCGAGCTGTGGAAGCCGCCAACTCTTCCACCCTCCTCTCCGGCGCCTCTGACGATGGCCCACGCCGCCGAACAATGCAAGAAATGAAGCGACTCGCAGCAGAGTCTAACCCAGACGACACTTCCGGCAACTGGGCGCGCCCCGGCGCCAGCGCAGCGCCACCGGCCGCCGCGGGTGGACCACCGATGAAGAAGTTCAAGCGCGACTCAGCCTCGCCCGCTCCCGGCATGGGTGGGTATGGGCAAGCTCCTCCCGCAGCCGCTGCTCGCGCGAGGGATGCATATGCAGAGTTCCCAGAAGGCGTACTGATGTTTATGGAGATGCTGCCCAGTGCGCATCTGTTCGATGGACCGGTGTTGAAGCCGGATGATATTATTGATTCGTTGAGGAGTGCAAACTTGCCAGTGCCGGGCGGTGCGGCCATGGGAGGCGGAGGTAGGGGTAGAGGTGGATACGGCGCGGGAAGGGGAGGGAGGTTCATGCGCTAAGCCTTCGGCCGTTATCAGCACGCAGTGAAATGATGGAAAAATACGTACATCTCTATTATTGCAGTGATTGTCTGTGTATGTGTGAAGAGACTTGCTATGTTTGAGAGAGGACAGATGCCTTTGTGAGGATTAGCCGTAAGGCTTGTTCCGATATTGTCCACGCTGAGGTTGGTCTGTCTGGCCACAAGAAATGCTTGAGATTGGTCCATGTCGATCCATGAGAAAGCAGCCCTTCGTCCACTGACAGCGACACAATCTTTTCCTCCCTTTCGCTCGTCTGCTTGTGCGTTGTTGTGACCTTGAAATACTGCACAGGTGCCAGAGCCTCCATCTTCGCTCTGATAGCTTCCAATGTCGCTTCGTCCGCATCTCGACGCTTCTGCGACTTGCTCTTCCGCGCGGCGAGGTTGCTGTAAGCTTTGGCTCTCTCCACATCCACCGTCAACATTCCGTTCCGTAGACTCGACAGGGAAGAGCTCGCCAAAGCGGTCGCAACGAACACGAACACTGCTCCGAATCCGACGATAAGCGGCGCTTTCACGCCTTCATGCGGCGCCCTGTTCCGCTCTGTCGCTTTCGCCCACTTTGACGCACCCAATCCAAACCCAACCATGTACCTAAACACCGGTCCGCCAAGCCAGCTATACCACCTGCCGTACCACTTCGACCGTATCGCAGGATCAGCACTCGCAAATGCACTGATCTGCATTGTCACGCGCCACGATGTAGGCACTAATGGTGCTATCGCAATAGCCACCAACGGGGGAATCGAAAGAAGAAAAGCCATAAAGGAGCGAATCGTAGCTGGGGAGGTGACATCGTTGTCGAACCAAGCGCAGTGGTGGTCAAATCCTACCCTGCATGTGCCGCAGTCTCCGCAGTGTCGTGTGCGGAAAGGTTTGATTCCGCCTGCGCAGCTGTCTCGGTAGCAGCGGAGGGGCTGACCATCCGCTTGACACAGCTCGATTTTCACTTGGACGTCGCTATTGTGCGGCAGGAGGGTGGTGATGGTCTGCTGAACAGCTTTTTGCTCCAGCAAATGTGCCTCTGCGGGTTCGGGAAAGGTGGCTCCGAGCCATCGCCTCAGCTGTGCAAAGACACCAGATGCTGAAGAAGGTGTGGCAGAGCGTGCGAAGAATACGCGAAGATACGCCCGAAGTGCAAAAACAAAGATAGCATGCGCGGGGAGGAGGGTCACGATGGGCAAGAGAAGCCGATTCTGCTCAAGATAGAGATATCGATAGCCGTATCGAAAGACAACGAGATCGTAAGCGTATGCGGTATAGATGAGAATGATGATCGGGACGATGCGACCGAGGACGCGGTTGAGTCGGATGCCTTTCCGTGGCCTAGCGTCAGGAGCAGCAGGAGGAACGGTGCCGTATGAAGCGGTAGCTGACATCGGCGTCGCTGTGGTTTCCGAGGTCGTTTGATGCGCTGAATAGCGCTGACGTAGGGACATCGGATGAATCCGAGTCATGTGTGATTGGCTCGCTGCCGAATGATGGTGGCGTGCGAACGTCTTGATATCGAAGCTTCAAGGTATCATCGTCAAAATGTGACTTCAGGGTCCATGCATCCGTGCAGCTTTCCAAAGAAGTGGAGCCGATTCGCCCGATTCTAGCTTTTGTCTTTGAGTGTTGCAGTCGCAAAGACGGAGACGCGACGCGAAGAGTGGCCAAAGTGCATTTCTTAAGCTTCGTTTGTTCGAGCTTCGGGTGCCTTTTGAGTGTGAATTCTGAGAGATGCGCAGATTCACGCTCGCATGCGCGTTGTCTTTCTCTACGAGGGATTTGGGTCACTGCTGCTGAGCGCGACAGAGATCAACTCAAAGCTCAGCTCCTTTGTCATTCGGAGCTGATTATATGATCTTTGGCTTCACATTGGCTTTGTGGATCGACCTACTTCCTCACCATCCAGCCTCTCCCAACACTTCCTCGAAGACAAATCGACGACAAACTTAAAGTACGCTTCTATACGCAACACTACGCTACTTGGCCAACACTTTCGCCAGCCGGCACGCGTTGTTCGATCAGCATACAATTCTCCATCTCTCGACTCGCAACTGCATACGCGCGGCGAGTAGCCTTCACATCGCTCAACCGCTACCATGGCGCGTACCACGTCCAGAAACAGAAACGGAACCAGCTCTGCGAGTACCAGCGCCGGTGTCCCAGCTCGGGCCGCTGACACCACCAATGACATCGATGATTCCAACGGGTCTTTGACCGAGCTTTCGTCGGAAGGAGGGGATAGCGATAATGACCAGGAGGAAGAGGAAAGCTCTGAAGAGGAGCTGGAGGAAGTGGACGACGATAATGACGGCGATTTTGGCTCGAGCCGTAAGAAGGCGGCACCACGACGCTCGGCAGGCGGTGCTGCCAAGCCAAGGCAGTCCAACACCACACCGCGTGCTCGAAAGACAGCAGGCGCCGCAAAGAATGGTGCCAAAAAGACTCCTCGCTCCACCAACAAGCGATCCGGACCGTCACGACCCAGAGCCGGCACCACGACAACACCTTCTGCCGCCAGGTCACGCACAGCTGCGAGCAGAGATGAACTGCCCATCAACGAAGACAACGACATCTTCAATGCAGTCAAAGATCCCAACTCGGCATTGCAATCCATCGCAGAAGACTGGGTGGTGGCGTTCTCGGATCACCAAGGCCGCGCTCTCGCCGAACTGGTCAACTTTGTCATCCGCGCTTGCGGTTGCAATGGCAGTGTTGATGAGAATCAAGTCATCGATATTGACAACGTGGTCGACAATCTGGAAGAATTGCAAGAGGTGTTCAAGAAGCAGCCGATCCCCTCCTACCCCATCGTCTCGAGGAGCAAGACCTTCAAATCATTCCGCAAATCGCTCAACGAGTTCCTTCATCGCCTGGTCATGAGTGCATACGATGCAGAAATTTTGACCTCGGATGGCTTCATGGAGCCCTATCAAGCTTGGGTTTCTGCCATGTCGTCATCCTCATTGCGATCCTTCCGTCACACGGCTACGGTCATCGCGCTCTGGACAATCTCGGCATTCAACGAAGTGACCGCACAAGCAACAAAGGACCTCTCTACAGCAACCAAGCAACGCGATGCCGAAAAGAAGAAAGCTCGCGGTGACAAGAGCAGACTCAAGGACCTCGAATCCAAAGTGGTGGAATCGCGCAAGCTCAAGGCGCGTCTCGACGAGTACATCAACGAGTTCATCAATTCGGTCTTTGTTCATCGATTCCGCGACTTCGACGCAGGTATCCGATCCGAGTGTGTCGAAGCACTCGGTTCATGGATGAAGAAATACCCTCAGCAGTACCTGCAGAGCTCTTACTTCCGCTACATCGGCTGGGTTTTGTCAGATGTCGATTCCAACGTACGAATGGCCGCTGTGCAGGCAATGACGGGTCTCTATACTCGCGACAACTTTGTCAGCTCCATCCGTCACTTCACAGAGATGTTCAAGGGTCGTCTTGTTCAGATGGCGACCGGTGACGTTGAGCTCGGCGTTCGTATTGCAACCATCAATGTGCTTGTTATGATCGACAAGCACGATTTGCTGGAAGACGAACAACGCGATCTGCTTGCTACGCACATCTTTGACGTCGAGCCACGCATCCGCAATGCCGTTGCAAGCTTCCTCGCCAACATCCTCGATGAGATGGTCAGCGAAGGCGCCAGCGAGCTGGGATCATCGGCGGCATCCAAGAAGAAAGGCAAGCAGGCGGAGGAGCAGCAGCACGAGCAGGCCAAGCTTCGCTTCAAGTGCTTGGCCGAGCTGCTGGTCAAATATGGACACCGCCTCGATGACAGGGACACTTCGTCTGCAAGCACCAACGCCGACGAGCTTACTGTGGTGATCGATGGTGCGAAAGAAGGCCGAGTCGGAATGGCGGTTGAGGCTCTTTGGGATGCTGTGGACGATCTGCAGCATTGGAAGCCGCTTATCGACTTGCTCTTACTCGACCACTCGGACAAGGCGGCACGGGCAAAGGGAGGGGCAGCAGCCGAAAATGCTGCGCCTGCTGTCTATCGTCTCGAGACGGAAGAGGAGGCCATCCTTGCCGAAGCTCTGGTCGCCATCTTGCGCAAGACATACGCAGGTGCTGAGCTGATCGACGATCCGGAAGACAACACCAAAGAGGACGTCACTCGCGTCATGATCGCTGCTCTGCCCAAACTTCTGGCCAAGTATCGAACCGACGCCCCCCGTATCGCCGATCTCTTGCTCCTTCCGCAAGTCATGGATCTCGAGATGTACACCGAGCTGCAGGAGACTGCCGCCTTTGAGGCGCTTTGGGACGATGTTTCGATCCAGATCCAGCGCCACGTCGAGCCACTCGTTCTCAAGCACGGCGTCCAGACGCTGCAAAAGATGGTCGCTACGACATCGCAGTCCAGCATCAACAGCACCAAACTCTCGGCGCTGGAGGAAGGTCTGGTCTCTTCGCTTCGAGAGACGGTCAGCGACCGAGATGTCGAGACGGCAGGCTTTAACGAGGATGAGGTTCACCTCTTAGGCGCCAACATGCTTCGCCTGCACCTCGTCAGCCAGGTCTGCAACACCAGCGACGCACTTGAGGACGACGAAGGAGGCCAGGCCACCAGCGGCTGGGAGATCGTGCTCGGCATTGCCGGGCGAGGTCGTCTGGCTTACCACGAGGAAGAGAGCCTTGTATGTGATGCCATCGCTACGCTTGCTCTTCACATCATGTGGAAGACGCGTCAAGTGATCTTGCCAGATGCTGGATCGCAGTCGGCAGTCGCAGAGACACTGCTCGAGAAGCGCACCAAGGTTCTCAGTCTTTTGGAGGAGTTTGTCGCTAGCACACAGTCTCAGGCTTGTATTGGTGTGCAGCGCATTGCATTCGAGAAGCTCTCCACGATCCACATGCTCTATGCTGCCATTCCGCAGCAAGTGGCAGCTGCTGTGACGGGCGACGATACATCTGCTGCTGCCATGGACGAGGATGCTGCTCACACGCGATCTGGTCCGCAACTTCCGGCCATTTTGGCTTTGCACTGCGACGCAGAGGTCCAGCAAAACTGCTCGGTCTTCGTTCAGGCCGAGGTCGAGCGCTACATTGAAAAGTCGGGGGTTCTCGAGAAGGAGGCGAACGGTGCGGGACACGCTGCTCACGACGGCTCGGACGAGGAAGGTGGAAATGATGACAACGAGGACGAGGAAGAAGAGGAAGATGCCGATGCTACTCCCAAGGCAGTCCGCGTTCGTGGCGGCAAGAGCAAGAAGGGCAGGAAGGCTTCCAACGGCAAGACAACCGATGGCACTGCTCCCGAAGAAGCTGAACGTCCTGATCAAGAGGCACTTCAAGCAGAGCACACCTTCTGTTCGGTCATCAGTACCTTTGTGTCGGCGATTCGTGTTGGCATCATTGATGCCAAGTACTCGACTGTGGTGCTCATCCACTTTGGCCGACTCGGTGCCATCTACGACTCATGTTGCAAAGCGTTGGTCGAGGTGCTCAAGGAGGAAGCCATCTTTGGCGGATACAACCGCGCCGTCATTGTCGAAAGCTGCATCTGGGACGCGCTTCGCGAAGCTTTCGAGCTCTACCTTGACGCCAGTGATGCCAGTGGCGAAGCTCGATTCATTTCTCTCTCACGACAACTTGCTAACGCACTGGTGGTACGTGGAGCAGGCTTCACGGCGCTTCGCAAGATCGATGCGCGTTGTCTCATCTCGCTCCACAGCCGAGCAAGCGAACACATTGCTCAAAAGGTGGCAGCGGCGGAACGCAATGGGAACAAGAAGGTGCGCGCAAAGATGCCTGCTCTGTACAAGGGCATGGCGAACCTTCTCATCACTGCGACGCCGACAGACGCGGTCAAGATCAAGAGCGCCATGGATCGAGCATATAGGGCGGCGAATGTTCAGATTCCTCCAACGGCCAAGGCGTGGGATGCGCATAGGTCGTATGAGAAGAGATTGCTCAAGATTGCGGCCAAGAGTGCCTTGTTTGCGCCGGCAATGGCTCAGAAGGGCAAGGGTGCCAAGAGTGGGGAGATTGAGGATAGTGGAGGAGAGCTTTCCGAGGAGGAGGAGCAGGAGGATGATGGATTACCAGCGAGGGGAAGCAGAGTGCTTACCACGCCAGTGAGGGGTTCGCAGAAGCGAGACAGGCCACAAGATGATAAGGAGGAGCAGGAGGAGGACGTTAGTATTGCAGCTCCGCCAAGTGAGGGCGTGGAGGAGCTGGATGTGGACATGCCTACATCCGAAGCGGGGAGCTTGGATTTGGTCGAGGAGGAGGAGGAGGAGGAGGAGGAGGAGGAGGAGGAGGAGGCAGCGCCGAAGCGCAGGAGGCTGGACAAGTAGTCATTCTCTCACATGCGTTTGTAGGGTTCAGTGTATAGTATGATGAGCAATCTTGGTATGCGTACGAAAAGACATATTGGACCATGCTGTGGGCTCGATTTGGTTTGCACAGAAAAGTCGCCGCAGCAAAGTGAATCCGCAGTAGCACAGTAGCACGTGCGGGGCAAGTCGGCGAGTCTAAAAGTGCATGCGAAAGCGCTCTAAGGCTCTGACTCGATGTGCATGTGCTTGGATGTTAGGTATTAGCGGTGGTTCTCACGCTTTGCGCGCTGCGTTGTGTTGCGTTGCGTGACGTCGGGATGCGGTACCATTAAACGTGTTGTTTGCATGGCACGTTGGTGCGCCGCCTTGCGCGTAAGACGGCTTCCGTTGGTGGTTTCGTGCGCGGCAAGATGGACCAAAAAAAGGGACGGATGTACCCAAGAAGGGTCCTGAGTTTGTCTTAGACTGGGCTTTTTAGAAGACTCCTGACAGGGCGGACCCTGCAAGTCAAGTTGTTTGCTTTACCACAGAGTGCACAGTTAATTTTTGCCAACTGTTGAGGAATCATGTGACAGCAGGGAGAGGGCGGAGGTGGGCAACATGGGAGATTTGCCAATTCGCTCCGTCCGTGCCGGGACCCTGATTGTCGCGCGGGACAGTACCGTCTGAGCTGACGAGATTTCACACGGCTGAGTGAGCGGGGTCGGCGACTTGACCGAGTCGCGAGATGAAATGTACCTGTACAGTATGTGGGAAAGCTGACTTTGAACTGCGACCAAGCCGATACTGTACGTCAACTTAAGCTCATCTCGACGAAAAGTGGCCCGCAGGACGCTGCCAAGCTGGCTGCCCCGAAAATGATCATAATACAACATACAGAGTAGGGGGAAAGTGGTTATCAGGACCGAGTTGCAGTATTGACACGTACTCGACTACGATAAAACACTGAGATGGACGGAATGAGGCGAGCCGTGCAAGACGGTGCGTGCGCACACTGTCCGAATGATGGAAAAGTGGGTGGCGTTGCCAGCTAAGGAAGGAGTGGCACATTATAGAAAGGAAGACAAGAGAGAGGAGGAGCGAAACAATACCGTCAAAATCCTCTTGCGCGGGAGCTCGACAACCGCAACTTGTTCTCTGCTTCTTCTTCTGCAAGGGTCCTCCTGATATTCTGACCGCGTGGTGTCACGCTCCGGCCAAGTCGTTCTCAATCACATCCTCACTCGTCTGGAGCCCCATGACGAAATCGCAACCCTGAACTTGCAGTTACCCGCAGACTCCCCAATCACAACCTCGTTCAAGTCGCTGACTGTATTACTAGCCAATCGCAAACAAGATGCCAAAAGCGGACAACTTTCGTCGCTGCTGCCTTGGCAATGGGAAGTGGGCGGCATGAAAACTTTGCCAAGTTGAGCTTGAAAGAGACGCATTATGTGCTGTAGACGAAACTCGGCTTCGCTGACACTGAAAAGATGTGTGTGTGATTGAACGTGACTGCATGCAAGAGTTGCAGCTCGACGTTCACATTCTGGGGTGCAACGGGTAAAGCTTTTAGTCTGGAGCATAGCACTCTCAAGCGAGTTGATTCCACGCGAAATGATTTCTTCTTGACTGGACCGGAAGTTTGTACGCACGCAGAAAAGAGAAAAAAAAAAAAAAAAAAAAAAAAGAATATAATTATAAAGAAGAAGAAAAAAAAAGCAGAAAAAAAGAGGCAGAACGTCGAAGTGCATTGCCGGGGACGTTATCCTCGCTAGTTCTACAATGATCCCCTCACAGCCAAGTTAGTGTCATGAGAGTGCCTGTATGAGTCCAACTCATCCGGAATTCACATGGCGACGAGCCGTAAGTCGCTTCGTCATCATGCTTGACATCTAACTCAAGCTAGCACACAAAAGGCAATCAGCAAATCTTCAGAAGTGGTCACAATGGAGACTGGACGGCTAACCAATTTCGACATCGAATTCGCTAAACACTTTGCAATACCCAGCAGAGACTGGCGCGAAGAAGAGCATAAAGTCGCGCTACAGAGTCGATGCGAATCCAGTACGCTAAGCGCTCGGACGGTACAGTACAAAACACAAGGAAATACCAAATTCATTTTCAGAGCTGCTTGATGCAGGTCAAGTCGTCATCCGCTGCAGGAAAAAACAAAGCTCGCCTCTGGAGGAGCGGCTTGTTACCCGTTGTCATTGTCGCGCTCGTTACTGCGGCATGTTGCATGGGGGAGGAGCAAGAGAATTGCAAAAGCGAGAAACTTCCTTTTTATCTCGGCTACGGAAAGTGCTTTCCTACTTCTTGGGAAGAGCTGCTTCATATCAACAGAGCCGGTCCTGACACGCAAAAGCGCAACGAGATGAAGCTTCTTATGGAGCTTTCAGCAGTAACTCATGAACGGCATGTCATCTCGCCAACATTTGCCGACATGCTCTACTGACTTCGCGTGCGCTAGAGCAGCAAGCATAAAGCCGCAATTGACGCGCTTGAGCAGGTACCGTAATCATAGCAATGAGCGGACAAGCTGGGCTCAAGTGACCGACGGAAGCAAGAGTGGTAGCAACAGCGTTCTATTGGGTCGTATAATACTTGCAAAGAGCAGTCTCTTGCTGCGGTGGGGCATCATAGCGACTGGCTGCAAAGTTTTAGCTACAGTTACGCCCAATCTCTGCGCTGCTACCACGCTAACAAGTTACAGTACCTGACGTTTCCGCGAAATTTTTCCTGCGAAAGTGCGTAACCGTATACGACAGAAAGTTCCAACTCCAGAGACACGCAACGTGACGACTTCCAAATGAACGGACAACGGTGCCGTCAACCGGTGTGGAAGATTATGGAGAGTTGCAAGGTACTGGAACAGTGTCAGTCTCATTTTCACATCGCTATTTCTCGCAAAACCATTTTGTTGTCGTTGACCTCTGGCGTCGAAGAGGCAACATTCCTGTCTTTGAGACGCTTCTTTTTTGAATTTGAACCCTGACGCGATTAGACTCTTTGCGAATTTTGACTGACAAAGTGCCTTGACCCGCGCTAAGCTTGACCCTTTCGCCACCCAGGGTCCGTGTTGCCCCTTCTTGACCCTTTGGCCTCTATTTTAGACAGTGCAAGTGCCTGCTTCTGATGCGGAAGGTCCGTGTGCTCTCCAGCTTTCGCAATTGACGGCATTCTGAGCTGCGCTTCAGACAGTCGACAACAATTTGGCTCTGCTGCTGCTGCACTCTCTGCTACGCCACGGGTCTCAGACCACAGGGTCCCTGCCAAGTGCAATCTATATTATCAACTCCCCTCAGAGCGTTCCTCTTTTCCACCCTACCACCATCCCCCTTGTCATCAAAGTTTCTTTTCTCTTGATTCTTTTGTCGACCATTCTCGACCTTCAAGAGACGCCAGCGGACATATCAGTCACCACTTGCTGGTCACCACTTCACTCACTCAACGAAAGGACTCCATTCAGTCCGCTTTGCCAGCAGATTCGTACTGATATTCATCACAACGTCTCCTCTTACAACACATACATCCGACAGAGCTATCTCTTAGCTCTATTACGATTTATCTCTTCCACCGTGTGGTAACTTCCATCGTGACAGGATCAGCTGCCTCCATTCAGGCCAATATCCTCCAATCGGCTCCTTCCGCCATTTGTTCGCTCCGTATCTGCACCATTCTTCACTTGACGGATACACCTCCTTTCCGCTTCTTCAAGTGTATCCAAACAACATCTCTTTAACAACGCACGTCTAGTCGATCTCACTTTTGAACCAGCCGTTATCAAGTGTCTCAACACCTGACTTTAATCTGATCTTCGACATCACAACAATGGCATCCACTCCCACCATGCAGTCCAACTGGGCCGATGTCAGCCCTCTCGATGTTGACACCGAAAGAATGCTCAACAATCTCTTCACCGACAATAACGCCTCCTCGCAGGATGACGAATGCAACGCCAACACCACCTCCTTCGCTAATGGCTGGCCAGGCGCCGTAAGCCGCTCTCTCAGCAACAACGCTCCATTCTTTGGTCTTTCACCTTCCGTACCTCTCGGCGTTTCTCCGGGTCTTGCAGGTTTCTATTCTGACCAGTCTGACCCCACCACCAAGGCCGACAGTGTCTGGTCGCTCCCCTCAGACTACACTGCCTCGGTTCCGCCTTCAAGTGTTGGAATGTACCACATGCTTTCTGATGCCATGCCCCCTAGTTTGTCCAATGGTAGCACTCGGACGCCTTCCGACGCTCACAGTCTGCAAGGTGATATGGTACATCCTCTCGGCACTGTTCCCTCAACCATGCCCATTGAAGACATCGTGGACCTCAACGAAGCCGCCAAGGACATCGGCTCGACACCTCAGTTGAGCCCCGATAGTTTCGCGTCCCAGACCTCGCCTTGCATCTCGAACAACACTTTGACCGGCTACCACAGCAATATTGCCACCGACCATGCGCATTATCTCTCTGACCTCGTCAAGACCAGCACCATTATCAATGCCGGCCATCCCGGTCCTCGCTCCTTGGCTTCCAGCCTCAGTCGATCCGTCCTCAATGCCGACGCTATCGGTCGTCCCGAAGCTTTGTCAAGCAGCTGTAAAGCAAATGTGTCGGCTCAGAACAAGGGCTTGACCATTCAACAGCGACGCCGTCTCAGTCACATGGAACAGATGGAACAGCGATCTAGCGTCACTCCCGTCGATGTTGAACCAAGTTCATCCTCTGGTTCAACGGGACCTGACGCTGCCGCAAAGGGTCGTCGTCGTCAGAACTCAGCGCCTGGCCCCGTACTCCCTCCTCTTGGCTCATCACCCGAGATGCCCAAGACTCCGCTTCAGAGGCAACGTCGACCTCAACGTGGCTCGATAAGCGGCGTCGATGTAGCATCTATGCACGCTGCTGATTTGCATGCTGCCTCGGACAATTCCGACAACTGGCATGATGCTGTCGTGTCCAACTCGCACGATCTCGTCTTTGTTCTTTCGCTCAAAGGTACGGTGCTGTACATGTCGCCGTCCGTCAAGCGTATTCTTGGCTTCCACGCTGAAGAGATCATCGGTCGTCCTCTCGTTGACTTTAGCCACCCCGCCGACATTGGTCCTTTCTCACGCGAGCTCAAGGAGGCCATCACTTTGCCCAACGGTGACGACGAGGGGTCCGACTGCGAGAACACGACTGCAGTCAAGGCTAACCGTCGTGTCGATCTCATCATGCGCATGGCTTGCAAGGACGGCACCTTCAGTCTCATCGAGACCACTGGTAAAGTCTCGGTTGATCCTCCCAAGCACCGCAAGGTTGTGGTTTGCTCGGGTAGGCCTCATCCCGTACCCATGCTCCCCTGGAACGATGTTCGTGAGGATCTGCTTTCTTCCGAGCTATCGGCTTGGTTGAAGATTTCTCATAACGGCATCTTCCTTGGCTCAACCGGTCCCATCCAGCAAATTCTCGGTATCGAGGACGTGTCTCTTCTCGGTCGCCACGTGAGGGACTTGCCGATGGTCACCAGCTCGTCCGATCTCCTCGATGCTCTTCGTTCCGGCCGCTGCATCTCGGTGCAAGACCATTACGAAGTCCCAGGCGCAGCGCAGAAGACACCTGTCAAGCTTACCGTCTATCCTTGGACATCCGACGGTCGTTCCAACTCAGTCTCCTTTGTGCATGTGCAGCAGCGAGCTGCGTCTGCCACCTCGTCTAGCTCTGACCACCTCACTTCGGATCCAGCATCGTCTACCGTGCTTGGCAAGCGCAAATCCACCGACAAGGACGAGCATGAGGCTGCCGAGGGAAGTGGATCGCTTAGTGGATCCGCTTTTCAGGCGAATGGACAGAGCGTGCCCGTCATGACGGCGGCGGATGCAGCCAATACCGTGTTTAGCGAGCTAACAGGCTTCCATGCCGGAAGTTGGTTGATCGAGATGCAGAAACTGCACAACGCCAATCGTAAGCTGAGGCATGAACTCTCAGCATTGCGCAAGAGGTCAAATGCCACAACGCAGGACATCGTTGCCTGCTAACGTGCTCGCATATCTGTATGGACTCTTTTCGTGCCCCTCTTTTCTTTTTACTTGCCACTCGATCGAGCTATTACGCGGCTCGCAGTGTACACACACACACACACACACACATTTTCAGTCTTTGGGTTCCTACTTGTCGTTAGTCAGGGCTATTATGGTTGTACAGTTATCTTTTCATCGTTTTCGTTCGCATACTCGTCGTTCGCGTGTTATTTTCAACTCTCCTTTTGCGCGTGGTCTTGATTGTATAGTATAGGTTGATTTGCAAACACAGTCGTTTTTTCTTGCTATCCTATATTTTTTATGGTTGTGAATTGTGTTGATTGTGTGGGTGGTATCGAAGTATACGGTCAGGTAACGTTAAGAGGAGACTTTGCGTTAATGGTGAACATAATGGGCGTCAAGACCAACCCTAACCCTGACCCCAACCCTCGCCCTCGTTCATGTCACCGAGGCGCTATGATACCACTCGCCAAAATACGCACCAAGTTACTGGCGATCGTAAGCTCCTCCCATACAGTACTGTACGCGTAAAGCCAGCATGACTCAAAACAACAACATCCGTACACGCTCCCAAACTCTCCCACTCTGAAAAGACCATTATCAAGAACAAGAACAAGCGACCATACATCATGCCCACTTCCCCCGTCCGCCAAACGCCATCCTCAATCCCCTCGATTCACACACACACGCACACATACAAACCACCACATCCCGTACATAGCGACGTACTGTATGTATATCTAAATTCCATTAGGCAACCCAACTCCGAATCCTATCCCATCCTTGAAACCTACAACCCATCATCCCAAACCCCCCTCCCACTCCTATTCTCACTAAACCTCGCCCTCAACACACTCAGCCTACTCCTGTAATCGTCATGGTTCACATACGCTCCACACAACCTCCTGTTCCCCACAAACGCACTTCTACCATGCAACACCCGATGGTTGTCAAAAATCAGGGCCGTACCCGGCTTCAACTGCACCCAATATTCGCCTTCAGGATTGGTGAGTATCTCGTTCCATTTGCGAAGCGCGTCATAAAACGGTTCGACTTCTTCCGAGTCGATGCGCAGGACCGAGCGATCGTCGTTGTTGTATCGAACCAAAACGAGTTCGCCAGTGACCGGGTCGTGTTGCAGGATAGGGTAGCCAGAGTCGAGGAGCGGGCGGATCATGGTGCTTTCATCTCCAGCGGAGTGGGTGCGGATTCGGACGCGAGAGAGAGTTTCGTAGGCGTCAGGATGCACATCTTTGAGTACGGCGGCAGCAAGGAAGCCGTCCACCAGCAAAGACTCGCCTCCACTTGGACCCTTGGATGAGGCAGAGGAAGAGGAGGAAGAGTTGGATGCCGAAGACGATGAGCTTGAAGCGGAAGCAGTTTTGCTAGCGGTGTGGCTAAGCAGATGAAACATTTGCAGTCCAGCTGGGTCGGTAAAGTAGGTTGTATCGGTGTGTCCCTGCAAAGCTAGATCCGTATAGGCGGTATCTCCATGAGCCAAATCCGAGGTGAAATCCCAAAACCCTCCGTAATGCGTCTCCCTAATGAATGCGATCCGTCGAATCAAGGCCTCCGTGTCCGTCGGTGTGGGTGGAACACCAGAAACGAAAGCGAAACCGTACTGAGCGATCTTGGTGACCCACTTGAGCACACCTTCTTCGCTGTTCATTACTTCATCGAATTTAACTGTGGGTGGTGCGGAACCGATGCCTTTGCCCCAAAGCACCTTTTCGATGCCTTTCATTCCCGTGTCATCGGAAGATGCGGAGATGGGGTCGGAAAGGACGGGAGAGTAGGAGTTGCGCATGAGCCAACGCCACGGGTAAAGTGATGGGTGACTTTGAGTGGGTGCATTGGTGTTGGCTGCATCAACAGAAGCTTCGGCAGATGCAGATGCGGCAGCAGCAGGAGGCGGAGGAGGAGTTGCACCTCGCTCAGATCGTAGCAGTGGCCAATGGACTAGCAGACCTTCAGTGGTTGCTTCAGCAGCGATGGGCTCGGTATCGGCAGGGATCTCGAAGGTATTGAGGAGTCGCTGCTTTGTAGTTGGATGGTAGCATTGTGGACAACGACAGTGATCGCGAAGCCAAATGTTGTGGAATTTGCTGGTGATGCCACTCGCCCATGTAATGTAGACTGATCGAGACTTGGACTCCGTCGTAACTCCAGGTGTAGCAGGTCCGCCATCAGAATAGCTCGAAGAAGTAGCGGTGGTGGACGATGCCGACGAAGCAGGCTTAGCAGCTGCCTCGGCTCTTATCGGCGATGTAGATTGCAAACTGAGCTTCGGTTGTGTGTGAAAGGCGGCGCGATTGTTGGGCTTAGCTAGTGATCTGGTCAGATGACGCGATGTGATCACAGAAAGAGTTTGAGTTGATCCAAGACGCTTCGGAAGCGCCGAGCGTGAAGTCAAACCTAGATTCGAAAGTGGCCGATACATTGTGACGAGTGTGCTGCTTCTCGGCAGATGCGATCAAGGGTGTGACCGTGAGAAACGACGTGACGTTGATGTGATGGCGATGAGAGAAAGGTGATGACGGAAGAAGAGGGTTATGTGAGAAGGGAGGGCTTTGGTTGCGCACGGATTGGCAGTCCCCGCGTTGCATTTGATTTTCGAGCAGGTCGGAGTAAAGCCGTGAGCTGCGGGCCGATGACTGCGTAATGCGTCAAGGCTGCATTTCTACTCTAGTTGATTTCACGATCTAGACGAATCGCTTGGACTGACACGAGGGTCTCGTCTGTGACGGAAAGTCGCTGAAATAAATATGGCGATTAAAATTAAGGCTCAAGAAAAGAGCTGAAAATAGATGAGGAACGGGTGGACCCTTGTCGTTTTGAGGGCACAGTCAACGGCCTAATGTAGCATCACATGCATCCTCATCAAGCCCGGTGGGTCGACAGATGATAGCACACGCAGTCACGTATGTGGATTTTGTCAGATAGTTTGTTCCTTTCTCATTGATCTAGCTGCTGCAGGTTGGCGAGCAGTACCTTTCTCTGTTCTGTGGAGTCAAGATCGAGTCAGATGGCGCAAGTCAGCAACTGTGCGAACACGGAGCAAGTTCTGTAGGTGACTTACTCTGAATGTCTTCAAGTGCAGATCTGGCATCCAAGTTGGGAAAGAGTGCTTTTTGACCATGTGCGTGCGAGATCAGCGGCGCCTCGAGTGATGCCGGGATAGCGCTGTATACCTTCTGTCGAAGCAAAACCGAGAATCGAGCCCGCAAGTCAGCGTGCTGGAGCTTTTAAGTTGAAGCACGTCTTCGATCTCCATCACTTACAGAATCAGATTTGAGTGACTTGAGCTCAGACTCCAAGATGTTGAGGGTCTGCAGCTATGTCGATAGCATCATTAAAGGCAAGACATGCCAGTCGGGAGCAGGAGCATTGTCAATCATTCGCCCGCCTGCAGTCTTGAGGCGATGATGCAATATACCTTACCTGTTGCTGAAGCTCCTCCCTCTTGCTGCTGCCTACTTCTGCGATCGCAGGCATACTGTGCTACGACCATCCAAGAATGCGATGCGGTTCTCTGTCAAAGATGCGAAGAAACAAGCATTTTGCTCCACTTGTCAAGTACATTTCCGAGTTCCGGGTTGGAGAGAGTGTCATGCCATGGGATATGTATCGCAGAACAAAATTGCGAAGGCAACTCAGCGGTCTTGTATTGTAGTGGTTAACAATCCAGATTTTGATTTGGTACTCTCCTGAATTTTGATTGAGCGGACTCTGCAAACGTTCTGGCAACCTGGGTTCGAATCCCAGCAAGACCTTTCCTTTTTCCTATGCGTGCTGAGAGCTGAGCAGGAACAGGCAAGTGTTGATTAAGTGTGGGTTTTGGTGGTCTGAAAATTGTGATTTACAGGAAGGGTCTTTTGTGGCTAGGTTAACCCTGACCGGAAAGCCGTAACTGTCACTGTGCTGTAATCGTCATAAGTAATATGCAACGTACAGTAGAAGATATGGCTGCAGCTTTCTCTTGGCAGACTTTCCCTAAGGGCGCGTCAAAGTTTCCGCTCTACGGGCCGTGGGTTGCACTGTAGCTACACGCTCGGCCTGCGGAGATCCATCATTCCGACCAGCAATATACACATGGTATGAGCAGCTTCGTCCGATAGTGCTGCAAATCTCTTGCATACCAGTGTGATGAACAGTAGAGTACTGTATGACTGCATCGTTTCATCTGCTTGGATGAGCCCCCGAGTGTAATGCTGAAATCAATTAATTAATGACAGGAGCGCGGTCGGAAAAAAATGTCGGGTCTCACGGCGAGTAAGCAAGACTTGCAGCGATTTTATGCAAGTCCAAGTCCCAATTCCGTGGACCGTGGCACGTCCCACTGCCTCTTTGCTAGCTTTCACCCTATGAATATTGCTTCTCCACACTTGCAACCCTCGCAACAACCTCGTCACCCGTTCTCCTTCCTACATCCATCTCATCGAGACATCAACACACTGCAAGGCGTCTACAGCGTCGGGCCGAATAGCCAAGCAAAGCTTAGCAGCCGGGACCAGCACATTACTTTACCTTCCCAACTCAAGTGGGCGTCTTTCGCCAGCCGACTCACACGACCTATCCCCATCATCTCTAGATTCCTGTACTTTCGAGAGCTCCAACAGCGGCGATCTCTACACAATGATAAGCACCACAAACACTCGATAAGCTGTCGCCAACGTAACAGGCTCTTACACGACCGACCGAGCCTTGAAGCTGCGAAATCGATTCGTCACCACCACAGATATATTCCGTTCAGCACAATGTCGTCGAATCCACCGCCTTCAAATGCTGTGCCGCCACCAAAACCTTTCTCTGCAGGCGGACGATCCCCACCATGGGAGTATCTTTGGGCCTTCCTAGTCGGCCTCGTGCTGACCGCACTCTTCTTTCGCTCAATTCTCCCACGTCTCCCACGTCTCTTCTTCCGCGGCAAGCTGCGTATCAGGCGAGCTGGCCTTCGTGGAATTCGCGGCATCGAGTATCGCTCCAAAGCTAACCACAATGACTCGGCCGCTTTCTCGAGGAACGAGAACCAGCTCGAGATCAAGATCCAGCGAATCTACGCCTCCTACCACTTCCCTTACTTCCTCTCCAAATCAAAACATCAACCAAGCGTCGTACCGCGCAAAAGCGGTGCGATCATCACCATTCACGTCCAAGGCATCGGCGTCCGTCTGCCTCAATCCGAGCACGATGATCGCAAGTCCAGAGTGGAAACACTTCACAAGAACACCTCTGCTGAATCTCTTGGCTCTACAAATACCGAGGAATCCCTAACTTTAGAGGAACGCGAGGAGCGCAGACTGCAACAGCTGATGAGCAGCCCGCCAACGTCTCCATCCCTGGAATCGAGACCCCTCTTTCCAGACACTTGGCGATCGCAGACAGAGACTGCACGTCAAGCTGATAAGTCCCAGAATGCGCACGTCAACGCAACACAGCTTCCGGAAGTATCCGCCTTCCATCGAGCTGGTATTGTGTCACTCCAGTCCGTCCTCTATCTCACCTCTTGGCTTCGATGCTCGGCACTCCCGGCTCTGAAAAGCCTCCTCCTGCGCGCTTTTCGAGCAGCTCTATACCTGCTCACATCCAGTCTCCCTGTCCTCACGTCTCTCGTCTCCATCGAGATCGATCGTATCGAAATATACGTGCAAGAGGCAGAGGCTGTTGCACGTGTTGGCCGTGCCGGCATCACCTTTTCCATGTCGCCAAACGCATCCACGCCTGATATGCGTTCACCTCAAGAGTCAGCTGAGGCACAAACAACCGACACCGCGTTGCCCCACCTACGCTCTCTAGGTCTCAGCCAATTCTTCGCTGCCATGCGTATGATGCCAACCAAAATGAACTCGGGCGCTCGCGGTGCTGCCAACTACCTTGTAGCCGGAATGTCCCAAAGCAATGTCACAGCGCACCTTCGCATCGATAGCATCGATTTGTTCGAAGCCACCTTTAAGCCTCAGATCCAGCCCAAGAGTGCGTCTACCGCGCCTTCGCGCCGTAACAGCATTACGTCATCATCCAGACCCTCGACGCCGTTAGCCTTTCAGAATCGTTCAGGTCGCGATATCATGTCACCGAGTCAATCAGACAACGAGCTCGACACACCGGCAGACAACACATTGGACCAGAGCTACGACTGGCCGCCTAGGCCAGCTAGGGCCAAGCGCAATCGCAGCAACAGTGCTTCTCGCTTGTCCAACATGTCATCTAGCTCGCTTCGTGGATTTGCCGACCGCTGGGCAGACTGGGCCCTCGAGCCGCTCATCGACTCCGACTTCCACGCCGAATCTAGATGGACGCGCCAGCACCTCGAAGACGGTTATTTACCGCATCAGCTCAACACCATCCCGTCAAGTGCCAGAATCCTCTCAATCAATGGCGTCACCGAGCTGACCGCGAGCTTGCTAATGGGCTCCGATCTTGCTCTGGGAGGCGATAGCACTCTCACTGCTCAACTTGGGCTTGGCGATACTACCGTCGGCTTGGACGCAGCTCACAGGATCATGTGCATCGTCGAAGAGCGCAAAGCTCGCAGGACTGGCTGGGCGCCGACGCAGCATGCCATTGATGGCAATCAGCGCTCCGTACTGTCCAAGCATCTGGTGCCGCAGAAACCCTCTGCAGCAGCCATAGCGCTCCGCATGGTATCCTCAGTGGCCGTGTCTTTGCCATCCGTGCGTGTTGCAGCCTCATCGGAGGCGATTCTGTCGTCAGCAGGACCTTGTGCTGTAGAGTCCGAAACGCAACCAGGCAAGACGCTACCATTGCCATCGAGGGAGTTGGCTGTCTCCCTAGCAGGCTTCCACTTTGAGCTAAAGAACAGCAACCCTCAAGACGCTCTCCACCGTCGATGGCTGGGCACATGCGGCATCAAGGCCAAGTCGCATTCAAACAAGCCCGACCAAGCCTCATCGCTTGGCGCGACCCACAAGTCTCGGTCCTCTTCGAAGGGATCCAAGGCCATCGACCACCGACGCACCTTCCTCGCCGAGGTAAGCTTTGCTAGCTTCGACGTTCACTGTCTCGCTCGTGGCCGTGAACGTGACTCTCGTCTGCTGTTCATTGGCGACTTCTCCGTCACGGCCAGATCCGCATGGACACCTTTCGGTCTCTTTCCTTCTTCCCCAGAGTTCGCGCGCCATCTCATAGCAGGTGACCCCAATGAACATGTCGCTGCGATCGAAGCTTCCATCGGTGGTGTTGAGACCGATGTCTGTATGCAGGATCTCGCGGCCCTCATTCCGATCGCTGATGAATTCAGCCGTAGACGACAACAAAAGCGCCAAAGCATTGGCATCGACGAGCCCGCTCGACCAAAAACAGACCTCGAGAAACTTCGACGTCTGCCCAGGATAGCCGCTGGGCTCCACATTCAGCGTATCTCGCTGCTCTTGGATGCCAGTCCGGGAGAGAGGGACGAGGCGGGCTTCGTGCCGCAAAGTCATTCAGAAGCGTCTAGGCGTCCAAGCTCGAGGAAGCTGACACTCTCCGTGCCCAACGTCGACTTTGTTTTCTTCGGCGAGTATCGTGACGAGTATGTCAAGCGTCCTTCGGCAGAGAAGAGAAAGGCATACAAGGCGCTCAAGGCAGACGATTTGGAATGGCCAATAAGCGGACTTGCAGCCTGCAGGGCTTTCGAGCAAAGCGCAAAGCAGCGGTACACGAAGCAACCAAATCTGGACCAGAGTCCACTTGCAGAAAGCACTGACAGCTTGAGTCAAGCTTCTAGACCTTCCTCATCGCACGCAGCGAACGTGTCATCACAGCGTTACACCGAGAGCAATCTCACGATGGCCGAGACCCTCAAAAGGATGGAAGAGCTGCAAGGCAAGGGCGCGGGCGAGGACAGACCAGGAAACACAGAGAGACGTCCCTCCCTTCGTGATGCCATGTCAAAGACGGGTAAGGTCCGTCTACCTGGATACAGCCGTAAATCTTCTATGGCAGCGGAAACTCGCTTCAGTCTGCGTTATCAATTCGAGACCTCTATCAGGGTCGATGCAGTTGAATCCTTCCTGTCCCTCAGCTCTGATCCAAAGGACGCAACGAGAGACTTCTTGCGTCATGCAAGTTTGCAAAGCAACCCTGACGTGGGCTCTTCACAACATCACTTGATCGCCATGCACAGCTTCGAGGTGCACGGCTCGGGGAGAGTCCCGGGCAACCTTGAACCGAGAGGCTCGTCGCTTCAGCACGACATTCCTTGGCTCTCCGCCAAAGATGCCACCGCCGAATTCAGAGCCAACATTGAAGATGTTGACATCGAGGTTTGGCAACCCTGTGCACTCGACACATACGCTGACATTGCTGCTACTATCATGTGGAACAAGCATCAATGGACCTCATCAAGCGAGGAGACTGTCATTAACGGTGACAGAGACGCTCAGGACGACAACAACGCGACTGCCGTTAAAGGTGACGGGAACGCTGCAGATGGAGCAAAGTCATTCGTGGATCGCCTGCCGGGTGGTCTGGCTCTTTACATGTCCATCGGTCGCACCGTTGCTCACATAGGTGGTCCCGACCGACGTATAGATGACGACATAGCCCGCGGAATCGGTTTCGAATCCGAGCGTATCGTCATCGAGTATGCTGCCGTCACCGAAACAAAGACCAATGCATTGCCGCAGAAGATGAACTGGAGTGCGCGCACTGCCCTACAGCTCTCGGAAGATCTGCAGCTGCAGGCTAATTCTCTCGCTGCTCGCCACGGTCGTGTTGGTCTTGCACGCGTTGTGTTGCATCAAGCTGGCCTCTTTCCTATCCTGGATGCTGTGCTTGCTACGCAGCAGCACACTGAAGGCACTGCCTCCGAGACCTTCGCTGACGCCAAGGTACCTAAAGGCGCAGTCTGGCCTAAAGAGCAAGAGAACGATAACACCAGCGGTCCGGCTACTTCTCTGCTCGCTGACAGTGCGTGGACGTTCAGAAAGGGCGATGAGCGAGTCCGCCAATCCAAGCAGCATCGCCCGAGGATTCGCCAGCAAGACCGTAGCAACTTCATTGTGTTCTTGCCGTACGCAGCCTTCAAGGCAGTGGTCCGACCTCCCCAAGCAGCTCCCAAGTCGGGTCTAGCCGGAACCAGCGAAGATGAGGTCTTCATCACTGCCGAAGACACCAACCTTCTCGCTTTCAAGATTGATCTTCTGCACACGTATTGCATCCTGCTGACTCTCGCTACATTCAAAAACATGATGCGAAAAGCCAAGAATAGCGTGCATGGTCCTACAGCTGAAGACAGCGCCGAGAAAACCATTTTTGCCAAGAAGACGGCTTCGCCAGTCAAGCATCGCCCTCCAAGTGTCTCTTGTCGATTCGACGTCAAGGAGGTGCACACCTTTGTGACGTTGCCCAAGTCAGTGCGCATCTTCATGCGCATGCGCAGGCTTGAGGTGCGCAAAGACCCTAGGGATGGACTCTCGGTCACTATTGAGACCATCATGGGTGCCGTGGAGAGTCCTAAGCACGGCAAAGACGATGTCTGGGAAGAAGCGGTTCGACTTCGTGACTGGAAGGTCAGAATCCCACCCAAACAACCTGACAAGAAGCTGCAGGTCGATGTAGGTGGTGACGCCGCCCTCATCCGTGTACCGTATGGCTATGCGGTCAATCCGATCATTGACAACACCTCTGTGGCGATCAAGGCGACCAAACAACTGGTGCATCAGTTCGTCACCGATCAGGACGACTCGATCATCACCCCGTATGCAGAGGATCCGAAGCTGCTCCCCGACATCACCTTCGGCGTGAGAGTGCTGACCATAGAGGCGCAGGATGACCCCTTCGAGACCAAGCTCAACCTCATCTGGCGAGCAGGTCTGGCGGAAAACCAGGCAAGGGAGGAGCGCGATGTTGCATTTGCTGCCAAGGCGGAAGCTATTTCTGCCTCCAAGATGTCACAAAGCAGCACTTCGTTCCAATCGAGCCGCAGCAACGACAGTATCATGTCCGACACTTCATCTATTCGCAGTGACTTGGACGATGATGATCCTAGCGTCACGTCGAATAACACTCGCTCCAGGGGTGTCAAGGAAGAGCACATCAGCTATGACGAAGCGAGGTCCGCGTTGGATGCTTTCAACTCATCGAGCTGGTTCCGACGCTACACCAGAGCGGAATCGGAGCAGACGCGACGTCAAGAGAATGTGCTTAAGAACATCTATGGTCGCTACGCCATGTCCAGAAATCTCGATGATCTCCCCGTCAAGGTCTTGCCCATCGGCAAAGCTGCGCCTCTGTTCCGCTCGACAATGTACCGTCTTCACCTGCAGGTCGGGCAGGCGCACTTCCCCTTGGAGCATCTGCGCGACTTCATCCATCAGAAGGGAGCTGGCATTCCCAAGGACACGCCTTTTTCCCTGTTGCTACCCATGCACATGAAGTGGCAGATGGAAGAATGGCGCGTCACCTTGCGGGACTATCCCCTGCCGATGTTGCACGTCCCGCCGACACACCGATCCGAAAAGGACCCTCGCAAGGCCTGGTGCTTCGAAGGTGATATCGTCATCGCTGAGCAGCTAGGTGGACCCGAGTCGATCAGGCATGTGCCCGCCGTCATCGTCCCGGCTGCTACGGGTCGTGCCGACGCCATCGAATATGGTCTGACCATTCCAAAAGTGGCCATGCCCGTCAAGATGTACGGCACACCAACAGTCAAGCTTTACACTCCTTTCCCGACGCGATTGGTATGGGGTCAGTCGATCCAGCCAACCATTCAGGATGTCATGCGTGTCATCGATGGGCTCACTCCTCCCCCTCACGATCCTTCGCCCAAGCTTGGCTTTTGGGATAAATTGCCATTGATCCTTCACGGACACATCAACATCAAGCTTCAAGACGAAGGTGGATTCAACATCCATTTGAAGGGCAGCCGTGACCCGTACAACATCCAGGGTCATGCTGCAGGTTGGGTCATGTCGTGGAAGGGCAATGTTGAGCTTCGCATCGGCTACGACAATCCGGAGAAAGAGTTCTTCCAGATCTTGAGTCACGTGTTCGCGCTTGCAGTCCCAGATCTTTGCGAATACGTCGATCTTGCAGCCACAGGTATACTGGGCGGGAACGATCCTCAGGAAAAGCATCGCCAGCGCGATCATGATGGTGACGACAGCTACCACGACTCATACGATCGCAAGTCCACGGATGTCTCCTTCACATCCAGCATGCATCGGTACATGAAGGATCCGACGTTCAAGAAGATTGTCATCAAGCTGACCAACGGCGTGCGATGGGGTGCAGGTCTCCACGGAGAGCGCACATGCGACGACGAGACGTGTCCTCGCCGCTCGAAATGCAAAGGCGAACCCTTCTACCGCGAATGTCGCAACTTCGAGCGCATCGACCACTGGAAGGTGATCACGAAGACGCGCGAGCACTTTGACTCTTTGCCGGAGCATGAACGACGTGACTCGTTCCGCGGCTGGAGGTCGCACCATCTTCACTTTGCGCTGTCTATCTATTCACCCAAGAACGGTTTGCCTGGATACGGTGGAGGTGTCGCACATGTTTCGCGACTTGATGCGGTCAACAACTTTTACTTCTCCCCGCTCGCCTGGGAGCATTTCTGGGCGTGGATGCGATTGTTCAATAGCGCCATGTCTCTGCCAATTCGAATGGGCGAGCTGTTTCCCGATAGCCCACCTCCTTCGCCAAAGTTCGGACGCTTCCTTGGCACGATCAAGTACAGGATCGATCTTGCTCCACTTTTCATCACGCACCAGTACATGCAGCACAATAGGGACGACTGGGCAAGAGGTCTCCGAACGCATGTGGGCATCAAAGCACGCATTGATTCATTCACCCTCGACATGCATCAAAGGCAGCAGGAGACGGTCAAAGATCGTCCCGAGCTCGGTGGTCCACGCATTGTCTTCCACAAGCCGTTCTACGAGGCTGAGGTGAGCTGCGAGACGATCGATCTCAAAACGATCGCTGCACAGATGCGCGACAATGCCGAGAATCACGAGGCCATGGAAGAGCGCGACATCGGACAAAACATGTTCGACGACCTCTTTGCCGAAGATGTGGTCATTTCAGATGAGGAGCTCGAATGGGTGGACATGAATGATCTGGTCGAGCTCGGCACGGAACCGATCAAGGATCCCAATCCGAGAATCCGCATGTTCCCGGCGATGGTCTGCCCACAGTTCAGCTACTACCGCAGAGTTGACTCCAAGAGGGAGCGTCGCGCCCGGGAGATGAAGGAACGAGCCACGATGGACGCAAAACATCAAGGCGGTGGCAGTAACATCGAAGAGTTGCTCGATCGGCTGGAACGCAGCAAATTTGGCAACGAGGACACTCATACTTGCATGGTGGGCCACAACGACAAGCCATACAATGTGCAGAAGAGACTCGCACAAGAGAGGCTCAAGAACATTCGAAAGGAAATCGATCGCATCCTGAACACAAGTGACGGTGCGAGTTCAGGCTCCGAAGGAAGCTCAGATGTCGTGGACGACCAACAGGACCGTCTCCAGGACTTGCACGGCCGAGAGCGGATTCTCAGCGGTTTCATGTCACATCTCAGCCGCCTTCAAGAACATGCAGACAAGGTCGAACGAGCCAAGGAAGAGGGGCACCCGTTGCCCAAGCGGTCCGGCACTATGGATCGTAACTTCCACCAGGCTGCCGACCTTGCATCGCTCTACAACGATCTCGGCACCTTCGATAATCGCTATATTGCCCACAATCCCACCATCTTCTTCAGCAACGTCACGCGTACTCTGTTGCTCAAGTACTACTATAGCTCGCGACTGCGACGAGGGTATGCCCATCACATGACAGCCACCGCGGTTCGCTACATTCGCGATCTGCTCAAGAAGAAAGACAAGAACGATCGAAGTGCCAATGGCGGCAAGCAACGACACCACAGCCATCGAAGTCACGCTAGCCAAACGCCGCATCACATGACGCCTAGCACGGAAGGCTCCATTGGCCTCGATATCCTGCACGAGATGCTCGAGGACACAGTGAATCACATGAGTGGCAAGGATGGCTACAGCACGTCTGGTTGGGGTTGCAGTGATAAGACTGCTGCCACCGATGGCATGGACGCTGAGATGCGGCCCGGCGAGGGCATCTCGGAAGACTTTGTTGTGGAGAAGAGCAACGCATGTCTGCTGCTCAAGCCTCAGGTCGTGCTACGCAGCGATGTCGACGACAAGTCTACGGTCATTGTCTCTGCCCTTCGCACACGTTTGCAGAATTACACAGTGACAGATGAGAGCTGCGCAGAGGATTCAGTCAACGCTGTTGTGCTGCGACGAAACTTCCTGGCCCTCGAGAGTCTTCAGTGCTTCCATCCTAAGGCTGGTTCTAGGTCAGGTCAACTTGCTCAAAACCAGACGCTCAAGCATGGATTCGTGTCTCTACCTGTCGAAGCGCTCGTCGATATGCATGGTCAATCGCGCGATTTTGAGCGCATCGTCCCGCACACGAATGCGTCGCTGTATTACGACAAGTTCAACAAGTTGCGTCTGTCGGACTCGTCCAAGTCAGTCTCAACCTTCCGCGAGGATGGTAAGCCGGTGCAGGACCATATTCATCACCACATGGACATGATCCTGCTCAACTGCCCACGTTTCTCGGTGTCTGCCGATAGCCAGCATTTTGGAGCTCTCTACAATGTCGTGACAGATCTCATTCTGTATCGCGATCCGGACAATCGCGATCATGCCAAAAGGCTCGAGGAGATGATGTTCAGCTACGATTTCACAGACGTTTCTGGGTTGGCCGATATCGTAGCCGCCCTGCAGGTGCGCATTCGCGAGGCGTACTCTCTGGTCGGGCAGTATCAAGCAGTCAGCGATCGACTCAATGAGCGAGGCAGGGCCGAGTTCATCGCGGTCATGGGCGAGATGTTGGAGCTTGTGCAGGAGCTCAACCTCATCATGGACGCCATCACCACGTCGCAGGATAGCAAAGGTGGCGCAGATCGAGAGAAAAAGTCTGCACTTCGCTTCATGGCTCAAGCACGCGAAGTGGCATGGAACATGATGGGTGACGAAGCTGGTCGTCTAGTCGCCAAGCTCGCACTCCGCGGTATCACCTTCTCATGGCTCAACAAAGCGGACAACTCGGCGGCGAACACCCTGTCCATCCAAGATCTGCAAGCCCTCAATGTCGACCCTGACGCTGTGTTTGCGGAGATCATTTCCAAGCACCTTCGCGCACCGGATCACCCTATGGCGAAGGAAGGCCGATTCCTCGACGCCATGTGGTCCGTGCTGCCACCTGTCGGAGGTATATCGATCGTCGACATGTTCGAGTTCAACCTGCATCCTGTCAAGATCCAGATCGAGCTGGTGGTTGGTCGCAAGATCATGGACTATATCTTTGGTACGAAGCGACAGAGGGAGAAGCAGGAAGAAGAGCAAAAGCGGATCGAAGAGGACTTGCGCCAACAAAAGAAGGAGATGACGAAGAAGAAGTCTCCTTTCGCACGATTGCTTGGACGACAAAAGCATCTCTCGCCGGACTCGGCTGCGACGTCATCGCAGTCTTCTCGCCGGACCAGTATGAATGAGAGCTCATTGGCATTGTCCGAGGTACGTTCTCGAGGCGCTTCAAGCACGGATCTGCAATCAACGGGTCGCGCGTCATCTGACGGGTCGAGAGATGAGGATACCGATAGCATCTCTGGTCGTGCTTCCACTAAAGCCATGACCTCGAACCCTAGCACAGCGAAAGGCTCGCTCAAGTCGCGTCCCGGCTCGCCTGGTCACAGCAAGGATACTTCCGCTGAAGATGCTCGACCGGGTGATCAATTCGCCATCGCTCAAAGGAATGCTAGGGAGATGCGCTCGCGTGCTTCTTCCTATCGTACTTTCGTGTATGTCATGATCTCCCAGACCATCTTCTGTCTTTCGTACAAGGGCGAGAAACAGAAGTCTGTCACGAATCTGTACGATCTCGTCTTCCGCACACCCAATTTCGAGTATCACAACTCAACATTCGGGTATGTCGACTTGGCAGAGAATTTCAAGAAGGACGTGTTCAAGGCTGCATGGGATCAGAAGAGTACATTGCTGAAAGCGATCATGACACATGGCCCTAGTCGCAAGAGGAACGCCATCGAGAGTATCAGGGCGATCAGGCAAGCGACGAAGGGGAAGGATAGTCTGCAGCCACTAGATATCACGGTGGCTAGGGATGCGGATTTGGAGTCCGTTGATGAAAGCAACCATCTCATCGAGTCTCCGACCGACACGTTCAGCTTCAGAGACGCGGAAGGGTACGGTTATGGAGACAACAGCGGCGGGAGTGGAGATGCGGACATGAATGAAGGTCAGGAATGGCAGGATCGCTTTGGCCACACTCGCAATAGCACTGGCCAAACGCTCGCCGGACAGATCAGGGACGCATGGTCAGCCTCTCGTTCGGACTCGGCCTCGTTCACCTCTGGCGACCAGCGTAACTCTATGAGCGAAGTTGACGACATGCTCGGTCACTCGACACCCAAGCGCGAAGCCTCCGAGACCGAGCATTCCCGCCGCTTCCCAACGATCCGTTCTTCCAACTCCAACGATTCCCCCCCGAACGACCGGGGTCAATTCGACACCGTCTCCTCTGCCTCCTCTTCCCCCTACCTCCAACTTCCTCCCAGTACACCCATGGGCAGTGTTAGGAGGAGCAGCATGTCTGCCCGCTCGAATTCACCCTCGTTTAAACTGAACAAGTTGATCCCCAAATCGCTTCGACCAAGAGCGTCAAGTTCGACAGGAGGGACGCGGGCGAGAGGCAACAGCGCACACGCTTCGCCACTGCAGGAATGGAGTTCGATTGGGAATGAAGATGAGGCTTATCAGCAGGGGACGTTAAGGGCGGTGAGAAGTCCTAGCTCTTCAATCGAGCATTCGGGTAGTCAGAATAGTCAGCATTGAAGATCACGGTATACACAACGCAAATGCACATAGACAGCAGAGAGCGGAGCTCGTCTGCTTCACGATAACAATCAAGCGATCTTGATCAAATCCGTTTGACCTTGTGTGTGACACCATCTCAAATTTCCAACTTGACCGCATTCGTTCATATCCTGAAAAAAGGGAAAATCCGCCTCGAAGCCACCCACCGTAGCCACCCCAGGTGGCTCTGTTGCGAGGCCACTTTAGGAGCCACCCCCGATTTGATGGCTCCTCCAAGTGGCTTCGCAACAGAGCCACCTAGGGCAAAAATGAGCAGCATCTCCCAGTTGTTGCCGTTGCGGCTGAAGCGCAGCTGTACGACAGGCACACAGGCGGAGGCACATGCAGCTCAGCACACTTCGCTAACTTGCTCACTCTCTCGCTCGCTCGCTCGCTCAGCACACTTATGTAAATCTCAGCTCATACTGACGTATGTGTTCACTCACTTCCGGAGTTGCTCACCACGCGGGGAGGGAACCAAGCACTTCAAATACGTGGGGAGGACATTTGTACACTACGATCTACAAGTGCCGCAACTGAGAAAACACCATGACCTCAGTTGGCTCCTTCAGTGGCTCCACTAAGAAGCCACCTGGGATGGCTACAGAGGGGGTGGCTCCTAGGCGGGATAATCCTTGTCCTAAGATATATTGATTGACTGTGTTCGGTGTGTGGGCTTTGATGTGAAAGATGCACCTCAAAGCCACCCCTTGGAGCCACCTCGGAGCCACCCGGGGTGGCTACGGGGGGTGGCTTCGAGGTGGATTTTTCCTTTTTTTCAGGATACGATTCGATTCATTCACACGATCGCACAGAGAGGATTTTGTATCGGGTTGTGGATTCAAGTCTGCTTGGCTTACGAAGAAGTGAGGAAAATTACACATGCTTCTTGCTGGGACTAGCCGCTTTGACTGAGCACGGCGTCGGTGTTGAGCAAAGTATAAATCTCGGCCTCGACCTTGCTTCTATGCATCTCGATATCGTCGGCGTCGAGGATTGGCGTTTTCCCACCCGCCTCTGCCGCGTGCTCCCTTTCTGCCTCGTGCACTTCCACATCAATATTTGTACCACCCATCTGGCGAGGTGGGGCGATTTGGAATTCAAACTTTGCCGAATCCTTTCCCTTTGCCAACACATTGAGTAGCGAGGCGAGCTGGGCGTCGTTGTGGTACACGATCCTGGTGGCTTCTTTCCTCTCTTCCTCGTTCGAAGCGCGTGGTGCGGGTTGGGCGAGGTCCAATCCTTGGCCATTCACCCTCGCTGCGTGCGGGAAATCAGGTTCAACAGGCGTAGCCTGCTTCGGCTGAGGCTTTGTAAACAAGCTCCTACTCTCCTCATCATTCACCACGCCAAACGGCGCAGCGTAAGAAGAATGCAGGTCCAAACCGTCTTCAGCAAAGAAACGACTCTGCCTCAACGCGTCCAGGTCCGAATAGACCGACGACCGATCCGCGAGACCCGCAATCACCTGCCAAACCACCGACCCGTCGGCTCGTTCAGTCACTTCAATGTGCCTCATCCCCTCCGCCCCTGGCCTGACCGACTTTCTCGACACATTCTCTGCAGCCGCTTCTTCACCCTCCTCCTCACCGCCGGCATGATCAATGTAATAATCATACAAACTACCCGCATAACTACTCTCCCTCTTGCCGCCTCCAACCCCATCCCCATTCGGGTGCAGAGTCGATCTCGAGGTGAGCGTCGACAACCCTCCCTCCCCTTCCTCTCTCTCCCGCTCCTGCGCCGTTTCCTCCGCATCCGCCAAAGTGCTATCAGGATCCACCTCCAGCGTCGTATTGCTCGACACGGGAAGCGCGGGGAGCTCGTCGTCGTGCGCCACAAACCGGTGCGACTTGCGCGCCATCGAGCGTCGGTTAGACTTGTGCGCCGAAAAATCGAAATTCGAAGGAATGATGATCGTTCGTCGAACAATGGTGTCACGCAGGGATTTGCGCAGCTCGGCTTTGGAATCGGCGGCGGCGGCGGCAGTGGTGGTGGTGGGGGGGATGGATTCGAAGGAAGGAGCAATGGTCTCCGCGGCTGCGGCTGCGGGTGCGGCTGTGGCTTCGGGAGTGGGGAAGGTGGTGTCCTCTGCAGCCTCACCAACGGGGGCATCGAGGGTCGCATCTCCCCTGGCCTCCAATCGAGCCTCTCCATCCATCTGGTGCTCCTGAGGGGCGACCATCGAGGCAGGTCGAGGAGTAACATCCTCCTCCCTCTCCCCTACATCCGTCTCCGCCGCAACTGGCGCCAGCAACGCCCCTTCCTCAGATGGAGCCACATAATCCATCCTCTCCTCCTGCTTTCCCACCTCTTGCTTCTTTTCTCCATCTCCAACCTGCATCATCGGCGCCAACTCCCTCTCCCTCTCCTCGGGACTCCTGCCGATCACCGCCACCGGCAGATCTCCTGGCATAATCACCTCGCTTTCCCTCTTCAACACAATTGGCGTCCTTTTCTTCTTGCCCTTATCCTTTCTCGGGAGGCTCGTCGAGTCGATCGGCAGGGTATAGATAGGACTTGTGGGTGACCTAATACTGCTCCCACCTCCCACCGACGAATTGGACGACATGCGCGGGATGCTCCACGGCGCCGCCCTCTCCGCCGGCACGGGCGGAGGCGGCATTTCGGGCGTCTTGAGCCCCACATTGGACGCCAACTCTGCTGGGAAAGGCTCAATCGTACCACCTCCTCCGAATTGGTCGTTCTTGTTCCGCTTGATCTTGGAAAACAATCGCGAGAGACTGCCCCCGCTCGCCCCACCGTTCATGTACGGATGATTCGGATGCACCGTCGTCGACTTCTGTGGTGAATTCGGGGCGACTGCATCTATGCCGTCATGATCAGGGCTCGCCTCATGACCAAAGCTGCTAGAGCGACGACGATGGAAATACGCGCTGGATTTGGACATGCTTCCCGTCGAGGGACTTGCTTTGGAGTGGCTGCGCTCGGTCATACCCGCCAAGCTGCCCCAGCCGGGTGAACGTTTCGACCGAACACTGCCTCCAGCCGATTGACTTGGAGTTTCGGTCGTGTTTTGCGGAATGACGGTGGCATGGTCCAACTTTTGCGTTGTCGAGATGAGCTGAGGCGACGAAATCTGTTTCGAGACCTTCTTGAATGACTTCTTCCTGGAAATGCTCTTGGTCCTAAAAGGCGGCGTTGGAACCATTCCTTCATCTGTACCTTTGAGTGCTCTAGTCGCGGCCGATGTCTGTGCAGCCACATCATCCAACAATCCCGTCGGATCACCCTTAAATCCCCCTGGACTTGCACCCAAGATATCATAACTTGGTCTGCCAGGCTGAGGTCCAAACCTGTCCCAAACATCTTCCGGAAGCTCCGACTGGACTTGGTGCTTGGGCGACATATCCACCCCACCACTCTTCGACCCGTTGCGAGGGAAGGTGAACCCACTAGCATTATACGGATCGGGACTCTGGTAGCCTGCATTGAACGGGTGCGGTTGGGTGGCGTATTCATCCGCATATGGATCTTCCGCAATCGAAGGTTCGCGTGGAGGTGCGAACGCCTGTTCTACCCCATGCGTAAGCGAGAAAGACTCTTGTTTGCGGTGACCATGGCTACTCCCTCCGTTGAGCTCGAGCAAGCTCGGCAAGCCGTTGAGAGAGCCATTGCGACTGTGGAGCGAAGGTGACATGGGACGATGGCTGCTCGTGACGTCGTACTGCACAGCTCTTGGCGAGATGGGCGGTTCTTGCGAGGAGATCGCACTGGATTGGCGGCTATGCCTCGACCCTTTAGGCGAGCTATTCGCCACTGCCCCGAATGCCAACCCTTGCCCTGGCTGCACCGCCGGCTTCGGTGGAACCGACCATTCTCCCCCTACAAAGACCTGATTCGGTGATGCGAGTCCTTTCGATTTGGCCTCTGCAAACTTCTGCTCCGTTGCGTTTGCGTTGGAGTTATCGGTTTGAATCCGCGGAAGGGGAGGTACGACTTCGTCTCGATTCGCACTCTGGAGGAGACGATCTTGGAAAGAAGCCATCTGATCGTACGTGATCCCCGCACCTGCCAGACGCTCCTCCGCAATGCTGGGCGGATAGTTCGACACTGGTCGCTCTTGCGGCTCGGACGCTGAAGCCATTTTCGCCCAAAGATCCTCTTCCTCCGTATCAGCGGCGACATCTTCAGCAGAGGTGCTGCGACTTGCGGCATCGGCAGCTTTGATGCCGTAGATGGCTCTCCATCGATCTGCCCGATCCGGATCGGAAGGTGGAATTGGCATGAGTCCTTTCTCGTTCATGGGTGGGTGCGCTGGAGCGCCAGGAACGGGTGCAGGTCGCGAAGCAGACAGCGTCGGAGCAGAAGCCTCATCTGCAGCGCTCTGCGGTTGCTGTTTCGCACTGTTCAGAGAAGCGTTGCGCTGGTGAAGGCTCAAGCTAGTAGTGCCTGTTTCGGGAGAGCTATTCGCCGCTGCTCGATCGAACCCACCTGCATTCGCCAGATGCGGCGAAGCAACACTCTGGTTGGTCGAAGCAGAGTTGCGCATGCTCTGAACATTCCTCAGTGCATTGGAGGCGTCCATCACTGACCCCTGAGGAGGCTGGTTGGTCATGGTATGCAGGGCAGCGGCTGCAGCAGGAGAGATGGCGGAAGGCGGCTTGAATCCTGACGCATAGTCGTGCATGGATGCGGTGGAAGATGGCGGGGGGAAGTAGTTGGGCGAGCGAGCACTTCGACTGAGAACAGGAGGCGGGCTCATGGCACCTGACGATCGTCGCGAGATCTGTCCTCCCAGCACACTCCCTTCCGACGAACCAGTGATGGATCGAACGTGCTGCCTGTAATTACGACGAATACTGGATAGCGAAGGCTGTTCCCTCAGATTGGGATGAGGCGCCATTGATCGAGCAAATGCAAGCCGGTCCGCAGAATCCTTTCGACCGTGTGTGCCGTGCTGGGACCCGGAAGCCAGACTTGAGCGTTTGGAAGCGGCACTGATGACGGAATCGTTTCGCGATCGGTTGCTGTAGGCTGGACTGGTGAAGAAGCCGGTATTGTTGTTCATCTCTGGGGTACGATCTGCCTGGCCGAACGGAAGCTGACCGGTGTTTGCTGGTGGGGGACGCGTTGGTGCTTCAGAGAGGAGTTCGTTCGGCTCGGGTGCAAAGCCATTTGTTTGAGGCTGTGACATCTTTGCACTAGATGATGGCTCTCCCTGATCAGGCTCGAGAGCATCGATGGTGGATGCGGTCGAGACGATGCGCGATCTAGGCAGAGGCACTTGTGTTTCTGTGGCGGTCGAGCTCCGATCTGAAGGCCGTGTAATCGCAGAGTCGGCCATCGAATGGCCAGATACAGAGAGGTGCTGCGACGAGTCGGCGATACCGGGTTGTGGTGGTACTGGGCTGAGTCCTCGCGCTGGTGTTGTATCATGATTGACATCCATGACGGTATGAGTGCTATCCGAGGCGACCAAAGATGGGAGCTGGGTGATAGTCTCCGAAGTGGGCATGCCGGGAACAAAGTCGGGATGAGCTCCGGGCACCGGACCAGGATACGACCTCTGAGTGCTCGGTGCTGGAGAGGAGAGCATGGAAATCCGACCTTGTTCGATATGCACGGCGTCCAAAGTGGGTTGTGTGCCCGTGATAGTCTTGTCGGCGGCTCCATCCTCCACTTCTCCTTCTCCTTCGCTGTCGCTCTCAGCAGCTCCTACGAGACCCGAACTGGAGGCTTCAGCTGCATCAAGCGCACGAACATTTGATACAGCTGAAGTGAAAGAGTTGTTGTCGCTGTCCATGGAGGAGCGCTGGGCGGTTTGACCGGGAACAGGCAGCAGTTTGTTGTCTCGGATGCCAGGTGAGGAACCAGGAGAAGCAGCAGGCGAAGTGCCACGTTCCGTTGCGATCAACCCGAACACCTCGTCAAGAGCCGTGCTGACACGCTTGAAGGCTTCTGGCGAAAGCGTGGTGAGCAAGTTGGAATCCTGTGAGGTGCGAGAGCGCGAAGATCCACCGAAACTCGGAACACCGAGCAGTGACTGGCCGATGTTTGCGGCGGCGTGCTCCTGTTCCGCTGACGACATCGAAGGCGTTTTTGTTGATGTGGTTCTATTTCCATTACTTGTCGAGAGGCCTCCTAGCATGGATGGAGGCTCCATCTCGCTCGGAGCAAGACGAGGAGTAGTAGCTTCAGATTCCGATTTGGAGTCGGAGACAACTGTGTCACGTGAGGATTCACCGTTTTTGCTGGTTGTCCTCAGCTCTTCAGTCTTGGAGTTGTTGCGCTTTGTCTGTGCGTTGCGGAAGAAAGCTTGATCGCGCTCTGCGCTTCTACCCGTGAAAGAGCTACCTCCTATGGCTCTGCTTGGAGACATTGACGATCCCTGATCAAAAGAAAGCGCTCCAAGTGACTCGGCGAGTGAAGAGTAGTTGCTGGGAGCATTGCTTGGCGAAGAAGTCCAAGATCCAAACCCATCGGTGCCAGCAGCATAGCCGTTGCGCCACGAGTCGATGGCAGCAGCGGCCTGAGGTGCTTCGGCATCAAAGTCGCGCCCTTCGACGCGTGCCTGTTGTTTGAGCTGCTCGATGATTTCGTTCTCCTCGTCCTCTGTCAGAAAGTGAATGTGATTGTCCATGCCGGAGCCGATAGCGACATTTGCAGCTCTTGCACGAGCACGCTGAGCCCTTAAATGCGCACGCATTGCATCTGGCGAAACAAGAGAGCCATCAGGTGCACGAAGGAGGGTGAATCTTCGGGTGAGATGCGGCATGATAAGAGATTGACGATAGTCAGAGGCTGGTGGGAGGAAGTTGGCCAGGTGCTGTTGCTGGACTGGAGGGGGTGACTGTTGACGGTTTTGTACGGGTGAGCGGATGGCTGGTGGTGCGGCGGTGGCGGCGGCGGCGGCGATGAAGATGCCCGGTCGAGGGGGCAAATGAGAAGAAGAAGGGAAGGCGGAGTAGTCGGTAGCGGTAGGACTAGATACGGAAGATGAGGCTGCAGCTGCGGCAGCGGCAGCATCCTTCTTTTGGGACCGTTTCTTGAATGATTTGAACATGATGGCGGTCCTTGCTCGGGCGGGCAATTCTGAAAGAGGCAAAGGGTCTGTGCCTGGTGAGGGCACGGCTGAGTGGTGAGAGCAGGCGCTTCACAGGGTGTCGGAGCGATGCATTGGCAGTGAAGGCGATCAAAGCATTGGGATTTCTGACCGCAGACCGAAGTGAGTACGCTACCGCAAGTGTTAGCCGATGATGATGACGATGGTGGTGGTGATGGTGTGATGTTTGCTGCCTTACTATGGGTATGCTCTCTCCCCGGCAAGAGTGGAGTCGGGTGGGCAACCACGACGTGCCTGCAGCGGTAAGCGGTGAATTCAAGGCCGGTGGGTAGATCGAAGCAGCTTGAGTGCTGGCGGATGATGTAGCTGCGTCGCCGAGCTGAGAAGGTACGTGTGAAGATATGGATGTGATGGATAGTTTGAATCAAAGGTCCGTGGGTGGAAGGAGTGAATATCACACGCTAGCACAAAGCACAATTCCATCCAACTCTTTTTTTGTAGACACAGACACGCACTCTGCTGCAGACGCGAATCACATTCACTTTTTTCTGCAGCTGCAGCAGCACAGCCCAGAAGTGTATGCAACAGCAGCGGCCACACTCAAGCCGACCCAACGGGGCAATCAAAAGTCAGAAGAAAAAAAGGGAGCCTAATATCTCTGAGAGACACAAATTCGGGTGCCATTTCCGAGGGTCTCACACTCTCTCTCTTACCTGTAGCCTACTTGTCTCGCATCGGCTGCTATCCAGGGTGTGACCCTCAAACCCCAGCCAGCCCTGATAGCCGCCGTCGACGAGAGAGAGCTTCCAGAAACTGCCGATCCTTAGGGATGACCTTCTGTCTTCTGTTTCAGCTACAGTAACACACATACTTTTAGGCTTCCATCTCAGAACCACACCAACTCAACACAGCCCATTGCATCAACACTTGTGAAATGCGAATGAAGATATACGAATCACCAGCAAGCTTCATCAATCACGATGAATGAGATAGTGGGACAAGCCATGAGCGCATGTGGCACATCCAAGCGGCTTGAATGCATTAAATCGTGCTTGATTGATTTTAGGGTTTCACCGAGGCAGAGCTGCAGTATTCAGCCTGCCCGCTTTCAACTTCTCTTTCGGTCTTTTTTATTTTTATTTTTATTTTTTTAACCCGATAGCATTTTGCATCGGGTAGTTCGAATTGAAGATCGTGCCGATCAATGTGACAGATGCAAGACAACGCGACTGAGAGAGAACAGATCTGATATGACGCTCCTGTCTGTCAAGTATTGCAGATGAGCGATTCTGCCGACTCGCTTGAAACGGTTCAGCCCGTCCGTTGGGCGTGTGTCAGAGCCACACTCTCCCTTCCAAGACACCGCATCGTACATTCTAGAGACACTTCTGTGCCGCTTCTGCATGCTTGCTTAGGTGCTTGAGGCCCGCGCATTGCCGTCATGCCTTGCCCAGAGGTAGAATCTTGACATTATCGTGCTCCGATCGTACTGCTTCCTGCGTCTCGATCTCCATCAGCTGCATCATGTGCATCTGAAACCGAGCATAGAAATCTCTCAGCTCCTCAAGACTTAGCACCACTTTCACTCACGATAGTGCGGCCGGGGCCTGAGGATCACAGCAATGCCGAACCAAGCATCTCACGAATGTACTTACCGTAAGGCGCCGAACAGAGAGCGTGGGACAGCAGCTGGAGCACAATTCTATAGACAAGGACAGAGTCGCACTGATAGCAGCTTCATGTCTCAATTGATGTCTTGAGATCAGACATCCAGTGTCAGCGAACTAGAGGAGCAGTCGGAGCGGCTAAACAGATCGGGAAACAGCTTGGCAGGTTGTCTGCTTGCTGCGGGCCATGCGGTATCGGACTGCAGCATACTTCATGTACAGCTTCACTCATCAATGCATGAAATCTGTCCGCGAGATGGCTTCTCGCTCAACCTCAATCTTGGTTCTGTACGGACTAGGCACTATTGATGGACCTCGTCCTCTCTGTGGCTGTCGTTTGAAACTCTTCCACCTGCACCCACAGCTTCGGTTCTACCATCTCGTCGGTATTCCCGGCACCATTCACCCATATCCTTGAGGTCAGTTGAGCATCTACGCCAAGTGTGACGGAATCCTTGTTTCAACTCGCTGCTTTCTTTCCCGCTTGTGCCCGTAACAGACGCCTTGGGACGGGCTCCGGTGTCACGCCGGTCCCTGCCCTCTATCGCCGGTGTCGGGTTTTGTCAGAGGCTGAGTCCACCACCTTCCTCCTACAGCCAGTCTGGCTCCAGCCTACTTAAGGCCATCGCTCGGGCTTCCCTTCTTTCCCTTCTTTCCTTTCTCTTCTCAGCCTCGTCTCAGTTCTCTTTGCTTGCCTTGCCTTTGCTTTCGCTTTCCCTAGCTCCTCTTTCCCGCTCTTAACCAACTTTCAACTATCCTTTGCCCAAGTGTACCCTGGTGGTCACATACTTTCCTTATTCACTACAGCAGATCAACATCTTTCTTTTCCCTCTCTTCACCTTCTCTCCTCGTTTTCTGCACTCTTTTCCGTTTCGGCGTCACCAACTTCACCCTTCGCTCACTAGATACAGCCTTCCTGTGGAAGTCTCTCTCGTTCGAACAACCTCTGCTTTGACCTTTTCTAGCTAGTCTAGTACTTCAAAGCTCTCCCTATACATCTCTCTTGCCCAATCGTATCCCTACCAGCTGCACAACTGCTCCCTTCATCAAGCCTCTAGTAGTCTGTCAGCATGCACTTTACCCAGGCTCTCACTGTTGCCCTTTCCCTTTCGGCTGCCGCCGTCAAGGCTGCTCCCGCTCCCATCGTCCGCGGAAGCGCCGATGACACGGCGAAACTCATGCTCCGCTCGGTGCACGAGACTCAGGTTACAGCCCGCAGCGTCCCCGACTCGCTCAGCTCCACGCCTCTCAAGGCCCGTGGTCTTGACTCGTTCAGCCACTACCGCCGCGCCATCGATGTTCGTTTCGGCGATGTCGACCCTCAGGCGCGCGATCTCGCTATGGTCACCGAGCTCCACCGACGAGGTCTCCTCGACCAGCTCGTCGCCGCTATCCGCGACCTCATCATCACCCTTCTCGGTAAGGGTGGTGGTATGAGCCGCCGACAGGCTAGCACTGACCAGATCGAGCAAGCCATCCATCAAGTCACCTGCATCCTCGATGCTCTCTTTGGCAACACGGACGACTCGTGCTCGGATGTCCTCGGTGGATCCAACAACTCGACCAACGCCTCGACCACGGCTAACAAGACGCTCTCGCCTCTCGAGAAGAAGCTTCACGCTCTTGGTGCCGAGCTCAGGAACGGCACTAGCATCACCGAGGTCGTGGATGGTATGATGCACCGCAACGGCACTGCTGATGCTGCAAAGGAGCAGAAGAAGAAGAAGAAGCATCACGATGGTAAGAATGCTACTGCTACCGCCGACACGACTGTCAGCAAGACTGCTGAGAAGCGCTCCTACGAGTTGCTTGAGGCCCGCCAGAACTCGGGTGTTGAAGGTCTCCTCGTCGCCCTGCGTGACGTTGTTGACACTATCCTCAACACTCTTCTTCCCATGGCTTCGCGTGGTGAGGACTCTGCCTCCTCGACCATGTCGACTGCTTCTGGCAAATGGCCTCCTCAGGACTGCCCGCCTCCCACTCCCAATGACGGTATGTACCGTCCCGGCTGCCCCGGCTACGGTCGCCGCGACATTGCTGTGCGCCGTAGCATGCAAGCGCTGGGCGAACGAGATGCCAACATCCTCCAGACGATCCTGCCCATGATCGAGATGCTTCTCCAGCAGTTGCCCTCGCTCATTTCGTCTATGGCCTCCTCGCCTTCCTCTACCGCCGCAAGTGCTGCTGCCACAGCCACTTCTGCTACGGGAACTGCCAAGGGCGCTTCGCCCACTAGCATCGTCGACGATGCCTTTTCGCAGATCATGTCTGCTCTCGGCTACGGCAACGCTGCCGCTGCATCTGGGAGCAAGACCGCTTCCACGGCATCCGCTGCCAAAGCCCAAGCTACCGGTTCTGCTGCTGCTGCTTCTGCTGATGGCGGAAGTGCTGCGAGGAGTGCGGCTAATCTCAGCCAGAACTTTGCCCGAGACTTGCTCGAGGCAGATGGTATGAACCTGGGCAAGCGTCAGGTTGACACTGGAGCTGCCACTGGCGCCATTGGCAGCGACAACTGCGATGCTTCCGGCAACTCTGGCGGGATCAATGTGAGCTTGCTCAACAACCTTTTGAATGGCTTGTTGAGCGGGTTTGGCCGCCGCAGTGTCGACGATGAGCCGCTCGAATTTTTCAAGAGGCAAGCCGATGGGACTGACGACGGTGTCATTGGTAGCGGCAACTGTAGTGCGAGCAACAATACGGGAGGTATCAACTTGAGCCTCCTCGACAACCTACTCAACGGTCTTCTCTCCGGACTCGGGCGTAGGGATGTGATGGTGCCAGTGGAAGCGTTGCATCGCGACGTTGCTGAGCCCCTCACCGCGCGTTCGGTACCGGAAAACCTCCTCCAGGTTCGCGCTGATTTCGCGCCCGTCTGGACTGAGATTAAGAAGATCGGTAACGAGCACTTCCACCTCATCCGCGATGTCTCGTCCACCTCCACTGATGATGCTGCCGCCAAGCGTGGTGTTCAGGACGACGACAGCCCCAACTTCACCCCGGTCTGGGAAGCCTTCCGCGACCTCGTGGATTCCGGATACTCCCAAGCCGCCGAGGGAGCTGCCTCGAAGCGCGACACAGGAGCTCCGCTCAAGCTCGACTACAAGCCGCTCATGAAGGCCGGTATCAAGTTTGGAAAGCAGGTGTTCAAGTCTTTCACCAGCAAGCACAACAAGCGTTCGCAGGACTTCAAGCCTTTCATCAACGCCGCTTCCAGCTTTGCAGCTACGGCGATCAAGGAGATGTTCGTCAAGTCGAACTGATCCCCCCCCCCCCCCCCTCTCCTCCCCCTCTCCTCCCCCTTTCCCGCTCCCCCCTCTCCCCCAACTTTTCCTCCGAGACGGTGTGATCGAGAGAAAAGTAAGATCGGATAGTAGTTGGTGTAGACGCGATTGACCCTCGGGAAGGGTCGAGCCAAGGCGAATGAGATTCGATGCAAAAGCAAGGGCATTTACAAGCAAGCAACATATTGTCTGTGTATAAATGTGTGTGTATGTGTGTGTGCGGTATGTGTCAGGTGTGAGTGTGAGAAAAACTCTTGTTTCGGGCACCTGATTCTCATCATCATTCACTGGGGGAAAGGATGGTGCGAACGGAGCGGAGCGCATAAGAAAATGGCGTGAGCTCACATCCGAACGACTCCAAATCTTTGCAGGGTTGAGCTTGGTGCTACATCACGTTGCATCACTATCAAGACCGGGTTCTTTAACATCGTTCGCAAGTGAGAGGCCAGCGAGATGCGAGCTCAGATCACATGTTGTCTGGCTGAATCTGTCGGTATTCCAAAAATCGCGGAGTGAAACCTGTTTTTGTGTCACGCATACACACACACACACACAGGTTCCTGAAATTGGACGCCCGCGCTCTTGTTGTGCTGCAAGGTGGGAGTTAGCCGAAGCCTGCAGCATGGGAACAAGCAAGAAAAAGAGGCGAGATCTTCGGATAGCCCAATACCGCAACACCCGAAACACTGCAACACTGCAACACCAAAAAAAGTTGGCCCCTGTTGCGAAAATTGTGTAAAGCCGGTATCGGAAGGTGTGCCCTTTCTTCTTGTGTCACCACCATCATCATCATCTTCTCCTTCTTTTCGTCATTGTTAGAGGAGCACGCTCGCGCATCCCCTTCAGCTCTCAAGATATACCCGGAATACGCCGCAAATTTGCTGGCATCCTTGCCTACATTACCCGAAGCCGTTCACACGCACATCGCTCACGACTAGCGATTCCCATTCTCTCTTGCGCTTTTCCCATCTTGCCACGATACAACATCGCAGTCGTTATCACGCTTCATCCGGCGACATTTCCTCTTGAACAGAAGACGGTCACTAAGGATCCACACGCAACTCATCGCATCGAAGCTATCGTACTGACAAGAACACGGCCACGATGAAAGAGGCGCGCATCGTCATCATGGGCGGCGGTGGAGTAGGCAAATCCGCCCTCACCGTTCAATTTGTTCGCAACATCTTTGTCTCCACATACGACCCTACCATCGAAGACACCTACCGCAAACTACTCATCATCGACGGTCACCACTGCATGGTTGAAATCCTCGACACGGCCGGAACGGAACAATTCCTCGCACTCAAAGAGCTTTACATCAAATCCGGACAGGGCTTCGTTCTCGTCTTTTCGCTCACATCCTTGGCATCCGTCAACGAACTCGGCCCGCTCAGAGAGGCTATCGTCAGGATAAAGGACACGACAGGCATCCCGCTAGTATTGGTTGGGAACAAGAGCGATTTGAAGGGAGACAGGCAGGTGCCGAGAGAGGTGGGGACAAGTTTGAGTAAGGCGTGGGGGAATGTGCCGTACTACGAGGCGAGTGCGAGGAAGAAAGTGAACGTCGACGAGGTATTCGCAGATGTGGTGAGGCAAGTAAGGGCGTTTGACGCCTTGAACAACGGTGGAGGCAAGTATGCGAATGGATCAGCGGGTGGAGGCAAGGAAGGAGGGAGAGATGGAAGGAGCAGAGATAGGAAAAAGTGCGTGATCATGTAGATGCGGATATGTTGTGTGTTTGGCCAGCAACCTCGATACCCTCCTTGCCGGCGTGCAAGATGACTCTGTCCCGTAGATACCCGCCTTTCTCGTGTTACCATAGATGCATTTGAATGGATTGCAAATGACGAACTAGCATAATCCGAATCGTGTGTGTCTCACAATGCAAGCGGAAGCTGATGTACATGCAAGTCTCGTATAGTTTGGCTACAGTCCGGATTGTATCAGAAGAATCACAGCAAGGCACAAGCAGGATTGTCGTTAAACCTAACATTTTCGGAAAAAGGGGTTGAACCTCCACACCAATTTACGGGAAGTCGGGTTTCGGAGTGGTGTGCTTGGGGCAGTGGAGAGGCAGCAGCAGCAGCAGCAGCAGCAACGCGTCAAATTCCAAAAGCACACGCACAGAGTGATCGATCTTTCAAAGACGCAGCTCAAATGCACAGACGTTTACGCAGCGCACACACCGCCAGCCCTTCGAGTTGAACCAACACTTTGACTTTCTCACTTCACTCTACCTACCTTGAATCGTTTTCTCGACTCACCTCTCTGCACCCCGCATCCATACTTCTATACTTTGGCATCATTCTAGTGGATCGCATCAACACTCCAAGAGCGTCCGAAACCATCGTCACATCCAAGTTTGAACAACAGTAGAAGCAAAAGGCAAACATGTCGCGAAGGTACGATTCGCGAACCACCACCTTTTCGCCGGAAGGCAGGTTGTACCAGGTCGAATATGCCATGGAAGCCATCTCGCATGCCGGAACTGTGATTGGCATCCTCGCCAAGGACGGAATCGTGCTTGCCGCCGAGAAGAAGGTCACCTCCAAGCTCCTCGAGCAGGATCAGTCGTCGGAAAAGATCTTTACCGTTTCGGACAACGTCATGGCCGGTGTTGCAGGTTACACTGCTGACGCCAACTCGCTCGTCAACTACGCCCGTAACGCTGCGCAACAATACCTTGCGTCGTACGACGATGACATGCCCGTCGAACAACTCGCCCAGCGTCTTTGCGACTACAAGCAAGGCTACACCCAATTCGGTGGTCTTCGCCCCTTTGGTGTCTCCATCCTCTACGCTGGCTACGACGACCATCACCATTTCCAACTCTACCACTCGGACCCCTCGGGAAACTACAGCGGGTGGAAGGCCACTTGCATTGGAAACAACAACGGAACCGCTACGAGTCTGTTGAAGCAAGACTACAAGGATGAGATCGGAGTGCAGGAGGCCATGGCCATGGCGGTCAAGATCTTGAGCAAGACCATGGACTCTACGCAGTTGGACAGTGAAAAGTTGGAATTTGCGACGCTGACGTTGGATGCACAGGGGAGGCCGAGGACCAGCATTTTCAAGCCGGACGATATCGAGAGGTTGCTGAAGAAAGTAGGCTTGGCAAAGGCGAGTGAGGAGGAGGCGGCAGCAGCAGCGGGGACGATGGCGGGGGCAGAGTCGAGTGCAATGGCCGTCGATTCTTAGATTGACAAGACAGTGTGGATAAGAGTTGATTCTGTGTAATAATACTACTACTATGAACTTGGTTCTCAACTTTTGAGGATGTGTGGTGCGAATGTGAATGCTGGTGAGATGAGAGATGTGTTATTGTGACATTGCAAAGAGAGTGGCAAGTTGTACAGGATATGGGTGGGTTTTACTCCTTCTTTCCGCCTTTTCCATCGCCCTCACCCTCGCCAAACATGCTCTTCTGGCTGTTCATGATCGCCTGCAACCTCTCTGGGCTCACATCAATGCCGGCATTCTTGAGTTCCTCCATCACTGTTGCGTGCACAGGGAGATCATCAGGTTCGTTCGTCAGCGTTCTTTCCCCGCATGACATGCAGAAAAGAGAGGTAGGTGGGAGGTCTGGGGCAGGGGAAGGAAAGCTTACCTTTGCTGGTGGCCTCGCGAACCTCCTTGGATTTGGCGAGCTTCATCATCTGCCACATGGAGGGTTTCTCGCCCGTATGAAGGTCGACGCCGTTCTGCTTCATGATCTCGACCAGGTTGGTGATGGCGGAGAGGGCGGAGGGGGAGTGGGCGAGCTTTTCAAAGCCGGGGGGCAGTTGCGGGAGACCATTGGGGGAGGCGGACGAGGCGTAGCGTTGGGTGGCGACGGGCAGGGTTCGGAGCGGTAGAGGGGCGGCGCGGAGGACGCGGGGTGCGGAGAGCAGCTGACGAGACAACATATTGGAGATAGTTAGTACGATGGGAGGCAAAGAGGTTGGGTGGTTGAGGGGATGGTGAGGAGAGCAAGGGCGTGGCCGAGGAAGAAAGACATTGAGAGGATGACGGAAGGTGGAGGCCGCCGTCCGAGTTCCGAGATTGAGACTGACTTTTTCTGGAGAGCAAGGACCCTGAGCTACTCGGTTCTTCTGATATGTCCAACACCCCTCTCTGACACACTTACTGCCGCTTCGACTCACGCTCCAGATCATCACACCCGTGACGATGGCATCAATACGGCCCCCAACACTGGTGAGGCGGCTCTATACATCGTCCGCTAGGGCAAATCTTTCCACATCTCGAATTCACCGCTCGATACCCACTTTTCGTCCTACTCTATCAATACCCTCATCCCGACGAGCTTTCTCTTTTACCGCCCTTCGCTTCTCACCGTCTACAGAGCCGAAACCTTACTACGTCACAACACCCATCTTCTACGTCAACGCAGACCCACATATTGGCCACCTCTACTCCGACATCATCGCAGACGTCCTCGCGCGCTACCACACGTACGCCCATTCCGGCTACTCTGCCTTTTCGCGCTCCGGCGCACCCCTTCCCTCCTCTACGATCTCGAATCTACCTGCGATAAAGGCGGTCTTCAGTACGGGCACAGATGAACACGGGCTGAAGATTCAGAAAGTTGCTGAAGCTGCCAACGAAGATCCACGTGCGTTGTGCGATCGAATCAGTCAACGGTTCAAGCAGCTTGCGGATGCGGGTGGGATAGGGTATACGCATTTCATCCGCACCACCGATGCTGAGCACAGGATCGCAGTCGAGACGCTGTGGAGGACGTTATGCGAGAAAGGATGGATCTATCAAGGCAAACATGAAGGATGGTACGCTGTGAGCGATGAAGCGTTCTACCCGGCTGGACAGGTGAAACAGGTCGAAGTCGGAGGCGGGAGGACAGAGATGCAGAGCATCGAAACTGGTGCAAAGGTCGAGTGGAGTCAAGAGACTAACTACAAGTTTAAGCTGTCTGCTTTCCGTCAACCTTTGCTGGACTGGTTGGATGCGAACCCGTCTGCGATCCAACCAAGGCAAAAGTATGAAGAGGTAAGGGCCGAGATCGAAAAGGGTTTGGAAGACCTTTCCATCTCTCGCCCGTCGTCGCGGCTTTCCTGGGGCATTCCCGTACCGGACGATCCCGAGCACTCGATCTATGTCTGGGTCGATGCGCTCACAAACTACCTCACCGTCGCTGGCTATCCTTCCGCCCCCACCGCTTGGCCCGCAGACGTCCACGTTGTGGGTAAAGACATTGTCCGATTCCACGCGATCTACTGGCCCGCCTTACTCCTGGCTGCAGGTCTGCCGCCTCCGAAGGTGGTATTGGCGCATTCACACTGGACCATGGGCAAGGCCAAGATGTCAAAGTCTCGAGGCAACGTGGCGAACCCGTTTGAGGCGATCGAGATGTTTGGATTGGATACGTTGAGGTTCTTCCTCATGCGGGTGGGGGGTAACTTTGCAAGTGATAGCGACTACAATCCGGCGGTGTTGGTCGAGTATCATCGCAAGTATCTTCAGGGTCAGTTGGGGAATTTGGTGAGCCGGATTTGTGCGCCCAAGATCCACGCCAGGCTCGACGATTTTGAGCGAGACGCTTGTACGGGTGTGCTGAAAAGGCCGAGTCGTGCCGAGGTCGAAGCGCATCTCGATGCCGAATCCATCCAAGCGTGTCGAGAGTTGGAGCAAGGGTTGATCTCGCTTGCTGCCAAAGTGGACGTCTTGATGGGTGAATTCGAAGTGGGCAAAGTGCTCGAGCTGATCATGGAAACCACAATCGGCAGCGCTAATGAGCTCATCCAACGTCTCCAACCTTGGGCCAAACACACGCACCCCACCGTCGTGCTCGAATGCGTCATCCTCATCACCGAAAGCCTGCGCATCTCGGCCTTGCTACTCCACCCCTTCATGCCAGCCAAAATGAACACCCTGCTAGACACGCTCAACATCCCAAAGCACAACAGAACACACGTCAATCAGCTCATCGTCACAGATGCTCAACAAAGGTTGGTCTCCAATGCCATCCAAAGGAGTCAAGCACAGGCCAAAATCCAGCCCCTCTTCCCGCGCTTGGATGCGCTCGAATCCTAAACACCACTACAAAAATGCAATCGATACCTCATCTCAAACTCATCAAGTTACCGCGCTTGCGCACGCCAATTTGTGTGAGCAGAAAAGAGAAAGAAAACCTATGCAATTGCGGTATAGAGTGCCAAGCCAACTCAATCCTCCGTCAGACCGTCGTGAGTTTGACGACGAGGAGGGAATCGAGCCGTATCTAGTATTGTATTGTATCAAATCAAATCCAAAAAAAAAAAAAAAAAAACGTCCTTTCTTTATGAGATTGCCCGTGCTAAATTAGAGCACGAGAAGGGCACCGGCCATGACCGCGGCCAAGCTAGCGCTACCGAGCGCCATGACCGCACCCAGGCTGTTTGCGCCCGACGAACTTCCACCGCTGCTACCGCTGCTGCTTCCGCTGTTCGAGCTCCCACCTGACCCAGTCTGAAGCGCAGGGTTGCTGCTGCTCACACCCCCACTCGCGCTTGGTACTGGCAGGTTTCCACCACCGTTAATGCCCGTCGCTGTAGCCTGACTAGCGTAACTAGACTCTCCTGTAGGGAACGGCAATCCTCCTCCGCCACCCATTCCACTCGAAGATGCACTGGTCGGCACCGGCGTCTGACTGCTAACCGCTCCACTGGTCACACTCACAATTTGCGCCTCACTGCCCTTCAACGCCGCAAAGCCGACGCGTCCAGTGCCATCAAACACGCTGAATACATTCTTCAAGAACGAATCACCGACGATCCACTGAGGTACGCCATAAGCACTGCTACCCAAATCAATCTCGAAGAGCGCACCAAGACAGGTCTGCGAGTTGGTGTAAGGGTACGAGCCGAGGTTGAAGTCGGCCGTGTTCATCTGCCAGCTCTTGCCTCCGAATTCGAATTCGATATCGAGGTTGGTGCTGCAAGGGAAGAGGTAGTAGCCCGGCATGCCGGCGGAGCTGGCACTCCTGGAACCCTGGATCTGCGAGTAGAAGGCTCGAATCGCAGACGAAGGACCGCCGATGAGGGTTGTGCCAGTGTCGATGGCAGCGAGAGTGTTGCTGCCAATACTGGCGGATTGACCGTTTACAGTGATGCCGCCGAGAGGGATGGTCCAGTAGCCGAGGCCTTGCTGGTTCTCAAGATTGTTGGGGATGTCGGTGTAGGTGATGTCGCCCGAGTACTGGTTGGAATCAATCTTGCCCAGAGTGAAAACTCCTCCGGGGTTTTGGACGTCGTTGATGTTGGGGTTGGTGGGGGAGATGTTGTCAATGTTCCTGGCGAGCTGGAAAGTGAAGGCGTTGGCGCTGAGCACACCCTGCTTGGCTAGGACTTGCCAGAAAGGAGTGGCTCCGCTTGTGGAGAGGGACTGGAAACCCATACCCATAATACCCGAGGTAGGGTATTCGACAGTGTTGGAAGCAACAGCCGAAGCTTCAGCAAAAGTGAGATTGCTGACAGTGTAGCCGGCAAGGGAGACCTTGTCAGCAGCGAGGGTACCCTGGACAGCACCGGTACCATACTGAATCTGGAAAGGAGTGGTGGAACCGATGAAGCTGGAAGATGAAGCGGAGTTGAACTTGTTGAGATCGGAAGCGCAATTGTTGGAAGTGCCACATTCCGAGTCGACGAGCCAGAAATCGGCGGAACCGGTATCGAGGACAACGCCAAAGTTCTGAGCGGGAGTTCCGACCGAGACCTGTGCGTAGTAATAGCTGTGGTGTTAGATGCGTCCACATATGAAGAAGACCAATGAAATTGTCAGAACATATTGAGCCCAGTGCGGGGTAAGGTGGGTTTGTGTCAAGATATTCACCTGTCAGGACCAACATCAGTAAGTCCGATGGTCTGACGCTTCTGGTTGGTGTGAGAAGCGCCATACTTGGCCTTCATGATCTCTGCCTGTCGAAAAGCCCATTGCTGCGTCTTTTGCGGGTCACGCTTGGAAATGTCGGGGTGGAGAGCACCGTGACGCTTGTAGACTGGAACCGATACTGAACCTTCGGAGAGGTCAAAGAGGGATCGACCAGCAAGCTTGTATGCCTGAGCGTTGGCGAGATCTCCTTTGGAGGCTTCAGGATTGGCGTGAAGGGGAAGAACGTAGGCGTGGACCGAAGAGGCGCAGACGAGCGCTGCGGTGACGGCTGAAAGAAGGGATGGAGAGACCATTTTTGGGATGATTCCTCGGCCAGTGTTTGGTTGGGAAAGAAGAATAGGATGGAAAGGGGTGAGGAAAGGTACCAGCAGATGCTCAAGGGATATATGATCTGACTGGAGAGAGGGGGATGATGATGAAGGTGAGAGAGGCAAGGGATCGAGAACAAGTCAAGATTGTATGCGAGGAAGGAGTGCTTTCGAGTGGCTTTGCAAGGACGTCACTTGGTGAATTTGGGGTTTCGTTTAGGGCCGATCCTGAAGCTCGAGCTTGCAGGTACTGAACAGTACTGTACTGTGATCACAGAGTAGTGTGTGGAGAGACAGCAAAGTGGTATATTGGCTTGCAGCCGAAGATTTCGCATTGGCGTAGAGGAGGGGCAATTGCACACTCAAAATCCGACTCCGCCAATGCATTCACAATCACACTTGAGACAGTCAGAGGGTCTTGTCTGAGTAAATGACAAGCAGGCGCAACTGCTGACCATATGCTGTGTCTCTGCCGGTGAGGCTGCCTTGAAATGCCGAAGCAACCCCCACTGTGCTGGGCTGTGCTTAGCGAAAAAGCAGGAAGCGATAGATTATTGTTCTTGCGGCAATTCTGGTCGCTGTTTGAATTTGTGCACTTTGCGGGAGGATCTGCGCAAAAGCATCAGCCAGCGACACTGTAACTTGACGCTTCTTCAAAGTCACGCAACAGGGTTCAACCGTTTGGAACCAAAGCGGTTACAATACATCCTGGCTTGAGCGAGAGCAAGGGCGCTTTTGGCTGCATACAATGCTTCTTGGCCGAGAACATTATCTTGCTTCTCACCCTGAACCCCGTTCTGATGCCTTCGACTTTACACACGCTCTGACAACGACAATGTTCTTGGAGCATGCGTTTTGCTCGCCACCCGTGGAGGTCACGCAGAGTTGCAAGAGTATGATCTAGGCGCTAGTCCGGGCTTGATGCCGGCACTCATTTTCTGGCCTGGCGTGCCGATCTCGGTCTCACGCGCTGCTGTTCTACGCAATGGCCGATCCCAAATTGGGCGCTTCCTCCTGTAGCCTCGGTTTGGATTTTCCTGCTTAAAATGACGACACACGCGCGCTCCTGGGGTGCAAAAACCCTTCATGTCAGTGTTTGCTTCCCTTCGTTGCGTGTCTTGCTAACAACCAAAAACCAAGTCGCCCGCACTTCTTGCCTTTTTTTCCCCGCGCTTTCGCTTTGCACACAGCCAAGCACCTTGGCATTTCGGTCAAGCCATCTTCCTCTTCGATAGTGCCCACTTGACTCCAACGGTCTTCTTGCTGTCAGATGGCTTGACAGCAACAACCGGTAGCGGCAGTTGCAGAGATCCAGGCTCAATGCTGGCATGTACACTCAAGTACCTTGCAGAGAGAGAGACAGAGAGGTTCGAAGCGTAAAAGTCGACTGGGCGTCCAAAATCGTCGCTTCACTACTCAGACAAAACTAAAAATAAAAATAAAAATGGGTTGGTCACAGTATGCAGGCGCAGCTTTGTTACCGGCGGCGATTGTGTTCACTCCGACTTTCCACAAGATCCACTGTCAGAGTCGATCGGGTGGTTTTGCCAATACAGTACATGCTTCACAGATGCTGGGTTAGGAGACTAGCGCAGATCGCATCAGTGCGGGATTTGCAACCCCTCGGCAAAAAAAAACATGTGCTTGCTCGGCAACTCATTTTCCGAGCCACAATATCAATTTTTGGGTACCAACGCAGACAGCGTTGACTTCAAGCTTGGAGCGAGACAATCTTGGTCACAGGCGCGAGTTCCAGTTTGCCAACATCAACATGCTCGAGGGATGTTTGTTGTCAATTTGGTCGAGATGCTCGACAGCTGTATGAATGATTGCGCAGGAAGGCTATCATCAGGCGGAGTCAATGACTTTTTTAGAAGCTACTCCCAGCTCCACCGTGCATCCTGGTCTCCGTCTGGCCAGCACGCGGAACCCGATCAAACCACCCCATTCCCTGCCCATTCCGCCTCATCTTCCAGCCCCAGCATCTTCTCATCTCCCCTTCTCCCGGCATGCTCTTCGCTCCTACCCAGTCCACCAAGTACTCGTCCAGCACCTCCATCTGCTTTGCAGCCACAGCCGGTGCCAAGCCTTCTTCTATCTCCAGTATCGTCAGCGCGATTTGCGTCTTTGATGGCTTTAGATGAAGCTCCTTCATCCAACCCAGCACATCAATCAGTTCCTGCCTCGACATGCGCGAGTCGGCAAGCAGACCAGGCGAGTGTTGAAGCGACAGAACAAGGCGCACGTAGTGTTCAAAGAGTTTACTCGTGAATGTAAGGTGCGTCAGGTTGGAAGCGGTGATGGGAGAGGCGATCTCGGAACGCGCGAACATGGACGAAAACCAAGTCTCCATGCGCGACGCCATCGAGTTTGAGGAGAAGATCCACGACGCTGGACTGTGCGCTTCCAATTGTTCCCGGAGAGGATTGTGATAGTTGGCCAGTTCGGGGTGCTTGCCGAATAGCATCGATCGGAAGACTTGCTGGCCGAAACGCGCATCCATGGACGCCCCTGAACCACTGCTACACGACGTCTTGAGAAGCAATGCCAGGACTGGTGCGTCGGGAAATAGTTTGACCGTTTGCTGATACGCTGACCACAGTGCGTCGATGCCTTTGGCGCCGCATGAGGGCAGGCCGCTGAACACGACCGAAGCCAGGATGGGGTCAGGAGTGAGTTTGTACACTTGGCCATCTTCGGTAGAGAAGGGCTTGTTGCAGATTGCTGAGAGCTCGATTCTTTCGATGCAGTCGACTTTGACCTCCTTCAACTTGTTCGTTCGCAAGGATGGAATGCATACGCCTTGTTCGCACCACAGATTGAGCTGCCGCACAGCATTTTCAACGTCTCGCATGGCGAACAGATTCTGCAAAAATGCTGTCAGACAAGCAATGTTGGGCAGCACTCCACGCTCGAGCATCGCTTCCCACACTGTGATCGCGACGCCAGGTTGCTTGCATGCTAGGCAGCCTTGCATGACCATCGTATATGCATAGACATCGGCTCGCAGCCGCGTAATGACCTTACTGAGCTCCTCACCCGGGATCGTTATCGGCCCGCGGCCGTCTGTTTTGTCTCGCTCGAATATGCCCAGGAGAGAGAGCACTCTGTCGGCAGGAACATCAGGGCTTTGGGCCATGATCTGTAAAATGTCAAGAGCAGTGCTTGCCAGTGCATTCGCCACCCCTCGCTGGTTCTCTTTCGAGGTGAGCTTCTCTTGCTCTGCGAACAAGACTTCTTCAGCTCGTAAGAATGCTTGCAGCGCATCTTGCCGGCCTTCTTTCGTCCGAACCAGTGCCTTGGCGTGCAGCAAGTGATCCGCACTGCTCAGCGCATCGCCCGCGTCCTGTTTGCTTCGTTCGTAAAGTGTATACCAACGCTGAAGCAGTCTGTAATTCTTCTCCCTTCCAGCGACAAATATAGCGCTCCTAAGCGCCCTCTGGTACAGCTGTGGCTGTCTATGAGATCCTGACCGCAAGAGATGATCCATGATCTGCACGTTTGCGAAAGCTTCCGAGGTCTGAGAAGTTTTGCTTTCCGATCTTTCGATCGAATTTTCGATACTGAGAATGCACCGCGCGAGAAGCCGATCGTTGAGTTCGCGAGACTTGTCAAGATCTTCTTGATCGTGGATGAGTTCCAGAACGCAAGCGACGGCGTCGCGAGCCCGCTGATCTGCAGTGTTGCTGCATCGGCGCACGAAGTCTTGAACGAATTCGCCTTCTGTCGTTGCTTGCGTAGGGAAGATCTGCATTATCATGAGCAGCACGTCGGTGAGTCTCGGAATCAGATGCACCGCAATTGCATCACCGTCGAGTGCTTTTGCAGAAAGCTTTGTAAAGCAGTGTCGAAAAGATTTGAACGAGGCACCGCTTCTGTCTGCGGATTCTTTCATCGTCATGCTAAGTAAAGCCAAAGCATCGGAAACTTCGGAAGCGGTGGCAACTGTTTCTGCAGCTCGCGCAAGTAGCCATGCCGGCCATCTTGAGTCTGGGATGTTGATCATGATCCTTCTTATATCTGACCAGTCCTTTGCTAGCATTGCGTTCCGGAACGCGATCAAAGTAGAAGGCCTCAAGGATTTACGCGAGAGCCACTTTCGGATGGCTGGACGAACAGCATCAAGGTCCGGAAAGGGCTGCAGAAGCTTCGGTGGACCCCACTCGCCGACGCCCGCCACCACTTCGTCCAGATCCTTTGCCTCGAGGTGCGTACCATTGTAGTTCGTTGTTAATTGACGGACGAGGACATCAAGTGTGAAGTGAGAGAGGGGATCACGATCTACCCAATTCCGGTCGATTCGTTGAGGGTCGGCAGCAGCAGATGGGGTGTTTTCTTGACGTTGAGGAGCTATCGGAGCGGCCATGGCTGTTGTAGCGTATGCCGCGGACCTCAAAGAGGAGATATGAGTTGGCAGCTGCGTTGTGACTGTCGGGAGACGCTTTGGCCCAGCTGTGATTCTGGAGCTATGGTTGGCTGCCCTTGTCACCCGAGCAGCCGCCGTGTTCGCCGACGCGGCACCCCTTGCTATCATGGTGGCGATGGTATGATAGAGCAGCCCATGCTTTGCTGTCGATGCGTGGCGGGACGCTATATTGATGGTAGAGTGACAAGCAATGAATTGGCCGAGTGAGAAGATTCTGGACAGCCGCAGGGTCACCAAAGATTGACTTCTTGTTCCGAATTCCGCACATCTCACCTTATTGTTTCGGTTTTGAAAAAGACAGACTATGAAATTCTGGCAGAAAAGGAGGCTCAAAAATCGGCATAAATATGAGATACATAGCTGCCCGACATTGGCTCATATCCTCACCAAGTGACAATGACAATCAGGACCGTCCTTTGAGTTGGTGACTCGAAGCTAACTTTGCACACCACAGTCCACACATGTAGAGATGGCGGTGTTGGCGCCTCCATGAAGTGGTCTGTATCGTTCAAGTGACGGCAAGCCTTCACTTTTCAATGAGTTCAATTGCTCGCTCCGCAACGACCTTGGCGAATTCCTCGCTGTTGATATGGCTCTCTTCCACCTGCGACTCAATATTCAAGCCTTGACCCACCTTGTCCAGTGACTCGTTGATACTGCCCCACAGTGCTTTTCTCACCTCTTCGTCCTCCCAAACCCCATCCTTCCCATCCATGGCAGAAATACCTCCCTGCGGGAAAACGATCTTTATCGGCGCCGCTTTGCCTTTCGCCTGCTTGACACCCTTGACCAGATTCTTGACCAAATATGCTCCCAGTTCCTGATTCTGCTCCTTACTCGTGCGGATCAGCGTAACCTGGCTATTGTGTTCGTATACCTTGGTCCCATCTTTTGTCTCATGCATCGGCCCTTCTCCCTTGTTCAATTCGTACTTGGAGGGTAGAGAGCCTATGCTGCCGAAGTTGATCATATCCAGAGCGCCCACAGAGACTATCTGAGGGACACCCATCTCTGCCGCCGCAGTCAGCCGCTCAGGGCCTGCAGAGAGGACTCCCCCATAAAGATGGTCGACGATTTCGGTGGTGGTCAGATCGATCACGGCTGAGAAGTAACCTTCGCGAATCAAGCGTTCCATGCTGCGGCCGCCAGAGCCGGTAGCGTGGAATGCTACTGGTTCGTAGCCTCGCTTTTTGAGTAGTTCGGAGATTTGGTTCACGGCTGGTGTGGTGACACCAAACATGCTGATTGCTATCATCTTTCGCCCCTTCTCCTGCTGCTTTCCGCCGGCCTTCGAAGAGTGAAAATTGTGAGCCATGCCAGAGATCGCCGATAAGGCAGTGGTTAGAGTGGTAAGGGTGATAGCATTGAGGCTGCCAGAAATGTCGCCGATGGAAGGCATGACGACAATGTCGCTCTCGCCCAAATATTCGCTCATGTCGCCACTAGCCATGGTAGTCAGCATGAATTTCGGCAGACCGATAGGAAATGCAGAGTTACGCATGATCGAGGTGGCGAAGGAAGTGTTCTGACTCCCTCCGAAAGAGGCTATCGCATCCAGTCTCTGCTCGTCCTGAAGTTTCGAGAGTTGGTCTAAGCAGGCGTCGTGAAGCTTCTCCCTGGCTTCAGAGCGTTCATTTGGAATGTCGTCGGACTTGAGCAGATCGCGAGGAGTACAAAGATTGCTCTCGCTGCCGAGATCGAATGAGGATGGGCCCTCTGAAGGCTGTTGTGTGCTCACGTCGAAGAGGACGACGTTGCAGCCGTGATCTTGGAGCCAGGTGGTCGCGTATTGATATTCCGCTCGCTTGGTGTCGAGTGTTCCGATAAGTGCCACCAGTGGCTTGCTCTCGATTGAAGACATTCTCGATATCAAACTTGCTGCTGCTTGATGCTGTGGAGGATGCTGAGGGAAGAAAGCTTAGACGCAGCGGGGACATTTCTATGACCGTGCATGCGGGGAACTTACACTGCTGTGTCGTCGGAAATTCTCCGAAGCTCTGTGAAATTGTGGAGGAGACGCACAGAGCATGTCACTCTGCATCCAAGATCCTTACAACATACCCTCCGACTTCAACTCTCCACTTCCATCGCCTTCTGTCTACAACAGTCCTTCCCACTTTGTCACAGCATGTCGTACTCAGAGCCTCCGAAGGATGGTAGAGAAGCCGCCGAAAGGCTGCGAGCTACTGTCAAAGCTGGCAAGCCTATCATCGGTTCTGGCGCCGGAATCGGACTGTAAGTCACCGGCTCTTCAATCTGAGCGATGTCAACAAGAAGCTGTTTGCTGACTATGATGAGATCCTCAACTTTCCAGTACGGCCAAATTTGTCGAGAAAGGAGGCGCAGACCTGATCATGTAAGTCTTTGCTTTTGCTCCAGATTGACAGTGAGCATCGAGTAAACGACCCCTAGCTCCATGCTGAATTAGTCTTTCTTTGGGGTCGTCCGCAATAGCCTGTACAACTCTGGCCGATATCGTATGGCAGGTCGTGGCTCCCTCGCTGGTCTCATGCCATACGGCGATGCCAACGCTACCGTCCTCTCCATGGCCTCCGAGATCATCCCTCTCCTCAACCACACCCCCGTTCTCGCCGGGGTGTGCGCGTCCGATCCTTTCCGCTCCATCCCGCGCTTCCTCCGCCAACTCAAAGATGCCGGATTTGTCGGCATTCAAAACTTCCCCACCGTCGGACTCATCGATGGCAACTTCAGGAAGAATCTCGAGGAGACGGGCATGGGATATGACAACGAGGTGGAGCTCATGAAGGTGGCAAAGGAGATGGGACTACTAACGACGCCATACGTGTTTAATGTGCAAGAGGCGAAGATGATGGCGGAGGTGGAGGTGGATGTGGTAGTTGCGCATATGGGACTGACTACGGGAGGCAGTATTGGTGCGGGAACGGGCATGAGCCTTGACGATGCTGTAAAGCTGACAAAAGAGAGTGAGTATCGCCACCACAACAGCCTATACTCCTCCACTCCGATTTTACTAACAATCATGCTCTTCCTGCTATTGATGACCTTGAACAGTCACCGAGACAGTCCACAACATCTCTCCAAACACAATGGTGCTCGTCCATGGCGGACCCGTCTCCTCCGCCGATGACGCACAATATGTCCTCTCGCGCGTCCCCAACCTAGCCGGCTTCTACGGCGCCTCAAGCATGGAACGCCTCCCCGTCGAAGTTGCTCTCGAAGACAGCATGAAGCAGTTCAAGAACCTCACCATCTCCTCCTCTAAGTAATCTCAGAATCACAATCTCACACCGCACACACACAGAGCTCAAGCTCTTCAACGATTGTGATTGGGGAGAAGAGTGAGATGGTAATGAGCGAGCGAGTGTCAATCGACCTGCTCCGCAAAGAGTATTAAAGGAAACTTGAGAGTGAGAAATACAAAAAACATGCTTAAGAATTGAGGGAGTTTCGATGTGTGCCCCTTGGGCTGGTTGAGCCGCTTCGGTCGTCGAATCTCGGCGCAAACCTCGTTGACCCTGCTCCAGCTGAGGTGCATGGTCTTCGCATCAGACCTTCTCTCGTTGGGGCACGATGTTCGTTGATGAGGCTCCGCCTGCGATCATGCGAAGAATCGTCCTCGCCGTCGCTTGAGGGTCCGTCGCGGGAGGAAGACATGCGACCAAAGCGTGGGGCGGGAGCGTCACCCGACGTGAGCGGACGGGACCAGCCGCTGGATCTTCGGCCTCCGTTGTCTTCATCGCCTTGAAGGAGCATCGCGATTGAGCTCGAGCCAGGGCGGCTGGGCCCGCCAGATGACTTGAGTGGGGGCAGCGTCAACTCCCGACTTGCTAGGGCGGGTCCGCTGCTCGAGCCTGGTCGGGAACTCCTACCGTCGCCCACGCCAAAAGTGAGAGCATTGCCGCTGCTGGAACCAAGTCTGCGCGAAATGACATGTGCGTCCGGAGCCGTGCTTGAGCTTGGTCTGCGCCAGTCGGAGCCGGGCCCTGCTAAAGAGGGACGAAGCGACGTAGCGCTGCTCTCCCGGGGCAGGGGTGGAGGAGCGAACATGAAGGGCGAGGCATTGTTGCCTGGACTTGTCCTAAGATCCGAGCTGTCCGTTTGCAATCTTGTCTGTGCTTCTCCGTCCCGAACGCCATACGAAGAGCCCATTCTGGACCTTCGCGTCTCTTCTCCAGCAAACTCTCCGGCAAGGTCGAAGGCCGAACCTCGACGAGCGGTCGAGCTTCGTGATTCTCCTCTGTCGATGAGCGCAGACAGTGGCGGCAAATCGTCTCCACTCGGCGCGATTGAGCTGCGTGACTTGCCTGCGAGCGATCCACCCGAAGTGAGAGGGCGGCGGTCGCTGGACCATGGATTGGTGCCAGTGTTCGGTCGGTCAGCAAGCTCTGATGCAGTGGGTGGTCGCGCTTCACCTCGCTGGCTGAAAGAAGGACGTGCCGATCGCAATGAGGAAGGCGGAAGGAAAGGCTTCGACGCCTGTGCGGCGTTGGCTGCATCAGCACCAGCTGGACTAGTGTAAGGTCGGTAGTTGCTTTCCCCCTTGCCATCCTCAATGCGATCAAGTGCTGCAGAGGTGGCGAGAAGCTGCTGATCGATGCTTGGCAAACGTTGCGTCGCCATGGAACCGGGACGGCTTCCTCCCAAAGCCGCAGCGGTGCCCGGTCGACTGGCACTAGGCGTGATGGAGGACAGCGGTGGAAGAACAGGGCGATTGTGAGAAGTGAGGGGACGATTGCTGTGCGAGCTTCCAGGTGGACGACCATGCGAGCTGCCTGGGGGCGGCAAAAGTGGTGCTGATCCAGCATCGAACGATGCGCGGATGCTGCCGCGTGAGGGTGGAGGGCTGTTTGCCCGCGCACGCTTGGCCAAGGTCGGGGTACGCATGTGAAGATGCGCGGAAAGAGTCGACTCGTAGTGGGAGCGCTGTTCTGATTCTCGCATCTCACCGTTGGCATAGCTGCCATAATACTGCTGTGCGGAAGGATTCTCGTTGGGTGGAGGCAGGCCCGGATTCGAGTTTCGCCAGAAGGGATTGGAGAAGGCGGGTCCCTGGGCATTGGAATCCGCAGCATCCAGCTCATTGCTTGCGTATTGACTGCCGGCAAGCGCTGTCTCGAGTGGGGGCGCATTTGGTCGCCAAGCGTGACCATCCATAGGCGCAGCCGACATGTTAGCTGATGTGCGTCTGTCCATCTGCTCGGAGGCTGCACGACCATATGCATCGTAGGAAGCCATGTAACGGTCCGGATGCCCTTCTGGTAGCGCCGTATCTGCATAGTATGGTGCGTTCGGAGCAGCATAGTCGGCAGGCGCAGCCTCATTGACCGCTTCGGATCCATAGTATGCGGCCTGCTGATGCTGAGCGACATGCGGCGGAACGTCGAAAGGCTGCTGAGCGTGAGCTGCTGGATGCTGAGGAGGAGCGCCAAAAGAAACGGATTGGGGTGCCAGATGTGCCTGGTCAGGAGCTTGTTGTGCATACTGTGGAGGCTGCCCTGTCCATACTGGCATGGGGCCAGACGCGAATGGAGCAGAAGCAGGCGCAGATGGTGCAGTTGCTGCGCTGTCGTAGTGAGACGGATACGTGGGAGTCGAGGCATAGATGGCTTGAGACGATGTTGTGTGGGATTGGTTCTGGTCCTGCATGCCTGGGGAGCCAGAACGCTCATTGCCGGCGTTGCGTGCCGCCCTTTGCGCAGCACTGGTCTTTCCTCCTCCTTTGCCTCTGCGACCCGTGTGGTTGTGACTTGCGATGAGTGCTCCCGGTGAGCTGCTCTTACCTAATACCTGGGCATGGGCATGTTGAGCCTGGGCAGCCGACTGGGCGAGCGAAGCGTGCAGTGAAGATAGCTCTTGCATCATGAGCTCGTTGCGCTCGGGTGTGTCAGCATGGACGGTCTGAGCATGCTGACGAAGGTTGTCGAGTCGGGAGAAAGCTTTGCCGCAATGACACCTGAAAGGCCTTTCACCGGTGTGCTTGCGAACGTGACGTGCCAAATGCTCACTCCTAGTGAAGACCATGCGGCAGTCGCCAAAGCCTCGACATTGGAACATGGTGACGTTGCCGCTGCCTTCGCCCTTTTGACCGTCTGCGTCCTGTGGAGATCCATTTGATTGACCAGCGGCGGCATCGGGCGATCTTGCGACGTGTTCTGACGAATTCTTCCTAGCGCGCTTAGTGCGATTGGCCTGTCGAGATGCATCCGAATCTTCCGGAGCTGGATGTGTCATGCGATCCACGGCACCAGGTACTGGGGCGACCTGGCCGTTGATGGGAGCGCCCATCATAGGACCTGCTGTGCTCGCCAGATGCGGCGGATACGGAACATAGTTGGCTTCGGGGGTGTATTGTGGCTGGGCAGGGTGTGACGTTTCATCATATGAGATGCGCGAATCGTCTTGAGGATTCGAAGTGAAAGCGAAAGGGCGACTGTCGTTGTAGACGGGTTCACGATAAGGCATTGTTGGCTGCTGATGCGGACCTCGCGCAGAGTAGGAATTGGATGGACCAGCCTGAGGATCTTGTTCGAGCTTGACACCTGCATGGGCGTACCCTGGATCTGGGCGAGCTGGTGGGTAATTGGAATTCATGGCGAGGTTGGCTGGAGGTTGACCATGGCGTGGGTCATGGTAGAAGAAGTTTTGATGTGAAGGAGCGGATGCGGTTTCCATGTTAAAAGTGGTGTGCACGCTGGTGCTGCCGTTGTGGTTGGCTGGCGGACCTGTGTGGACGGGAAAGGCGCGTTGCTGCTCCATTCAGATGGATCTCGAGGCAGGGGGGGATACCTAGATGTCTGATGGCTGAGCGTCTTTGCTCGTACCACTGCTTCCGGGATGGGAATAGGTGCGAATCTGAACGTAGTACATTCAGGGTGCTGACGCGGAGGTGTGTTGAAAGAGAAGGCAGGATTGCTGAGGCGAGCTGGCTGATGTACACTTTGAGCTGAATAGAGCGACTGAGCGGTGTCGAGAGAGCTGGACAGCAATTCGAGAGGGGGCCAAAGACGTGCGATGGCCATATGACGAGGTGATTTGTTCCGGATTGAATGCTGAGCGGATGAGAAGTGGTAGTTGCACCAATCGAATCCCAAGAAAAGTGAGCAGTTGGAGCTCAGGGTTGATCCTAGCACGAACAGAGATTGCAGACACGAGACGACGGGAGTGGTTGTCGGGTCGGAAGGAGCGGGGTTGCGCAGTCGAAGCGAGGATGGCGCAGCGCAAACAAAGTTGGAGGATGGGATACAGCCGACGGATGTAATAAAGTTGCGAAAGCGACGAGAGCAAGCTTGCGCGGCGCGGTTGTGAGTGGTTGCAGACTTAATCTCGAGATTGAGCAAATGTCAGAAATGACGCTCCAAGCAAGGATGGAGAATGGAAGCGCAAGGAAGCGTTTGTGCGCACAATTGTGATTCGTAGATGTGTCCGGTCCAGGAGCAACGTGGATTCCGACGGAAGAGAGACGGAGGGTAAGAGGTGGGTAGGATGAAGGGCGTTCTGAAGTCGGTCCGCACACAAAAGTATCGAGACTGCTGTAGAAAGCTTATTCTCGAGGGAAGGACGACAGGTGATGCGGTGCTGGTCGGCTTCGACTAGGAACGCGAGATCGAGGGACGCGCTATTGACGCATGAAAATGAAGGGTGGGGTTATGTAGAGATCTGATGCTAAGTGTTGTGACGGATGATGTTGCTGTTGATGTCGGATGAGGATGAGGGTGAGGATGCGACAGGACGCAGAGACGCAAGATTGGGTTGAAGTGGATGGAGCGACGACTGAGCAGATGGAGAAGCAAGGATGGATGTTTGAATAATGTACGAGACGAAGAAGGCAAGCAAGCCAGGGTCGTGGATGTCGGCGTCGGGTTGAATCGAGTCGAGTTGAATTGAGTTGAGTGTGAATTGCTGGAATCGCCCAACCGACTCTCTCACTCTCTAACGCCGTACCCCTCTCTCTCTCTCTCTCTCTCTCTCTCTCCCTCTATCTCTCTCCCTCTATCTCTCTGCCTCCCACACTCACATCCTGCGAGATTGTCACTGCGACATGCATTCACGCATATCACAGATCGAACAGGAATACACAAGTTATTCCCACTCACTCACGAGCTATGCAGTTCTGTGATTATTCTTAATCGCGCAGTCATTCATCCGTGCATTCACCGCTGTGCTGTGCTGTGTGCTGTGAGGATGTGCGCCTGCGCCTGCGTGTGTGTGTGTGTGTGTGTGTGTGTGTGTGTGTGCAAGTCAAGAAATCCAAGATGAATACGGCTTTCTAACTGCCGCCGCCTCCCACCGCTTTCAGGCACATTGCCCTGATTCAATACAATGGAATTCAGGGCAGCACCGTGCGAAGCGCCATCTTAAGCCGGTTCACCTTCGGATACGTGGATGCGAACTCACACACACATAATTGAGCTGAGCACTGTGCCGCCGAGCAACCTCACACGCCTCCCGCAACTGCACAACAAATGGAAAAAAAAGAGAGAGAGAAAGGCGCAGTGGGCGGTTGGGGCCTCGCGCCACGCTTCACCCTCTTTTTTTTTTTTTTTTCCGCTGCATTTCGCAGTTCTGGAATGCCTTTTCTCTCCATTTTCATGTGTGTTTTTTCTCTCCGCTTTCGACGCAGAAGAGTCATGATCCACACTTTACTGCCGCCGCACACATGCCGATGAGAGTGAAAGCATTGAAACAAGAGATCGACCGGCGAAATTTCCCTTCTCTTCCAGCTTCTAAATGTAAATCCTAACTCATCCGCAATGCGCTGAGTGCGGAGAATGCTAGATTGCGCCAATCAATCACAGTGAGGGCCACCAAACGGTATGCCTGCAAGCAGCTGCGCAGGACATCATCCTCGTTCTGAAACTAGTTAGGCCACGATCCTTCCAGGTACTCAAAGTACTGTAGCACCTTTGTAATTCTGCACCGGCTACCCACAATTCATCAATAGATTCCTCTTGTCGTCGTCATCGTCTTTCCAATAGCTACACAATCTAAGCCATGGCTGTTGCAGAATGCGCTCGTCCCGCTCTGATTTGTTAGGAGAAGCAGATGGCAGCTCTTTAACGTCTTCGAGCAGCGAGCATGTTGTGCATACAGTTTCTGGAGTCAAATTCAAAATCGGCGCATTCGCCAGGTTTCTGGGCCGCTGCTGCGTTTGATTGGTGGTGAGCTGCAGCAGATAGCAAGCAAAGTCAGGAGCCATTTCAAATGGGCGCAAATTTGACCACAAGCCATGCTCCACGCTTGTCTGCCTTGGAAATATGTTTGCCTCCAAGCGAATGCGAAGGTCCTTCAGCCCTCTCACAGCTTGAGCACGGCGAGACACATAAGCGAGGCAGTTTGAACCGCATCCAGACACGGCGAGGGCAAATGGGAGAGAGTGATGTTGAAGCATGCCTCGCTTTCCTCGTCACATTCATGCTTCCTCGCGTCAACGTTAAAGTCGGCTGAGCTTTGGGCATTCGCTAGTTTCTGAAGCTCTTCGCTTTCTCACACATGGCAAAAAAGGTCGCCAGACTCGTGTCAGCTTGTCCTTATCCGTGCATAAAGCCCCTCTTCCCAGTACAGTACTGTGCTCTTGACGACACTGCGATGCAGCTGCAGCACTCAGATTTGACTTCTCGAAAGACAAGATTTGGACAAGAGGCCCGGATGGCTTCTTCGACGCGATTCATTCTTCTGTCTCGCCATGCTCTCACACAATTGAGCGGGCAGGAAACACAGCCGGTCATGTTGGCAGTCTATCAAGATCTCCGAGCTGCAAGGCGCGATCGTAGAAGTATCAATTTTGCCGATCTCGTCCCGAAAACAAAGACGCCGTTCCCACCTTTTCGCCAGTGTGAGTGGAACCTTCGGCAACTAAGATGTTGCAGGAGCATGGCAAATCGTTGCTGGACTGTACCGCCGGGCGAGCTGGTCCATGAACAAGGGTTTTTTCATGCATTGTGGTCTCATGATATCCATTCATATGCGCGATCGCGGTGTAGAGAGCACCGTGGATGTTCTCTTGTCTGTCGTATGGTGGCTTTCTTTCCCAAGCAAAGGCGTTAGTATGGGCCAATGGTGGCTGCTCAAGGCGAATTTGATCTGGGCGTTGCGATTGCCTCCATGATCATGTCGACGGAGATCTCACCCGTAGGAAAGAAATCGGATATCTCGGAGCGCTGGATCACAACCCTGGTTTTGAACTTCGGCTCGATGCAGTGCCGCAAAGCGATGTCGACTCGGTTATGCGGAACCGCCTTATGAAACGAAACATCAGGCATCGATTTGCTGTGCAAAGCCGTACGGATATCGAAGGCAGAGCTACTCTCTTTAGATCGCCGATTCGTGCGACATTACCAAGCCTACGAGAGGTCCGTGTCAGTATGTCTTGGCCACGCGGCTCGGCTAAGTAATGGACAACACCTCGTCATGTCGCCAACGACGAATCAGGAACGATTGAGATCAAACCATAGGGGGACCGTTCTTGATCCGGTAGCTCTCGGCGTTCAGGCCGGAAGTACGACGCAAAGACGACCGATCAGATGCCGGACCAGTGCCTTGGCATCTTGGCATGAGATTCAAAAGAAGCTACATCTATTGCAATGTCGGTATCGCTCTCTCGACATCAATGTGGGAGGATATCTACAGAGCGAGTTGGTTTGGCAAAATGAGGAGAGCACAAGACACGAGAAAAAAACAAGACGTCATGTTGTATAGTGAAATTTCGGATGATGGACACGGGAGTCGGGAAGAGTTTGACTTTCATTCGGCTGTTTCGGCCTCTGCTTTACTTGTCCAGCTCGGCATGTCAGTCTTCATCGACTCTGATCCTCTCAAAAGCTCAACTCCGACCGCGGTGTCTGCTTATGTTGGCAGGCTGGCCTGACTCTGCTAGAATGCTTGTACCCTCGTGATTCAAGCCGAACGACACTCTCAAATAACTGAGGGTCGCAAAGTTGCTGGCGCTGCTCGCCCGAGTCGCTGCGTGTAACAAAGGCTCATAGACCAAGGTACGGGGGACTAGGGAGGAGATATCAACTAGTGCGTGGGTTGAGCTTTGTTTCGAAAGCAGATTGGGAGCATCGACAAGGAATCGCAGGCTCGAAGGACAGGCGACTCGGAATGCGGAATGAAGTCGCCGTTGATGGGTTGACCTCGTGGTCATCGTTGGCGAGAATTGGCACTAGCCATGTGTGATGATGTCAAGTTCAGCTGCGCTTGACTTAGGGAAAAGTCACGCATCAAATCAGTCTAAACACGGACATCGAATTCAGCATGTTCTGTAATGCGCGCTTGCATGCCGCACAGAAATTCTCCGAAAAGAGACCACAAATCCGAAAAATTGCTGTCGACGGCCGCCGCAGCAACGCTTTTTGATCACTCTTGGCGCCCGAGGATCTCCCGAGAAAAATCGAGCAGACTAAGCAAAAGAATATGTAGCACTGCCATGCTGTGTGCCAAGCTCTTGGTCCACCTCCCTCGAAGGTCACGCTCAATGCAATAGGATCACGCTCAATGCAATAGGAAAAAAAAAGCTGCAGTCTGAAAGAGCGAAGTCGAATTTGAGAGGAGATCTGATCGCATGATGGCCGGGACGGCGCTTCCGAGCGAGCGCAGAAGGTTCAAATCATACGAACGATAACCGATGTTCCTGAGACTCCAGCGTGGCCTTTGCAAGTTGACCGGCCAAGTTTTTCGCGAATGCCGAAGAGAAGCATTGATTACGATGAGGCTTTTGACAGCAAGCGCAAAGGGTGAACTCAAAGCGCGCACGCAAATTGGCAGGCGGAATGCGCAGAAAGGATAGTTGAATAACAGAGCCGGAAAGGGAAGATGAAGTGTACCCGTATTCGTACTGTAGAGTGAGATTTGAGTGGGGCTGAAGAGGGTCCTGCGCGCTAAATCGTGCGGAGATCAGGTCCCGGTAAGAGCAAAAAGAAAGCGGAGCACCACTTCATATCCATGCAGCTGTCACGTATTGCTGAGAATTTGACCCAAAAAGACTGTCCGCTGCGGCTTCATCAAGCGCAAAGCGAAGTCGATGACATTTGATGAACAAAAGAGTCGAGCAAAGGCTGAGGCAGCATTGTAAGACGCATCTGAGCCAGGGTCAGGCGTTGGTCGGATTTCGAGCTGCTTGATGCTCGAAGGAGGGCCCCCGCGGACGCACGGAGGAAACTTTTTGACCATGCACCCACCAGATGACCACATTGCATTGAAACACGACGAAGTTTCAGGGGGCTCCAAAGCATCAGCGAATCAAGTGATCAGTGCAGAGGCGAGAGACGCAGACTGCAAAGCACAAAGACATGATCCACGCTGTCGTCACTGTCGTCAGACCTGACCTTTTCTCTAATCAAATTTGCCAAGTACCCGTGATCTACTAAACAGCGTCACACTCTGGCTTTCTGCCTGTCTAGCCAAGAAAAATGCGGCGGAGATTCAAATAAATTCTCCGTTCTGAACCAAAAAAAAAGAAAAAAAGAAAAGGGAAAGCCCAGAAATCCCAAGAGTACTGCCGCACTGTTGGCTGAATACGGAATGCAGTCATGCATTTTTACTTTTTCTTCTCGCCCTCATCGGCCATTCATCCGTCGCCCTGCCCAAGACAGGGTTCCAAACCCACTGGAAGGCGCAGAAGTTCGGGGCTCCTTTTCCCTTGACTGTGGGTCTTTGACAGAGAGGAGAAAGATGACGCTGATTTTGGAGAGGAGGCCAAAAGATACATAAACAACTCCTCCTCGTTTTCTCGACCCCGTCCGTCTTCGTCAACGCACCCTATTCCTTCCGCTTAGGCTGTCGGCTCCATTCGCCCAATATGGTCTTCCAGATTCGAGGTACGCCTATTGGCGCCCTCACCCTCTTCATCGCCATGCTCGCCTCCATGGGTGGTTTCCTCTTCGGTTGGGACACTGGTCAGATCTCGGGCTTGATTGCCATGGAAGACTTCCAACGTCGCTTCGCTACTGTCAATGACCCTACAGCCGCTAGCGGTAAGACCTGGAACCCGTGGATCGAGGGTGTCCTTGTCTCGCTACTCAGTGTTGGAACTGCCATCGGTGTCCTCATCGGAGCTCCCCTCGCTGACAGGTTGGGTCGTCGTTACGCCATGGTTGTCGAGTGCATCGTCTTTGACATTGGTGTCATCATCCAGGTCACTGCCTTCACAGCTTGGTATCAGGTCGCTATCGGCCGTCTAGTGACGGGATTGGGCGTCGGGGCGCTCTCTGCAGCGGTGCCGCTCTACCAATCCGAGACGGTTCCTCGACAGCTTCGAGGTGCCATGGTTGGTACATATCAACTGTTCATCACTCTAGGTAAGTTAGACAGAAGAGCCGGTCCTACCAAAACCAAATCATCCGGCAAACAAACAAACTCTCTGACCTGGGATTGGCCCAGATCGGCGGTTCTGCACATACCAGCTTGCACGAAAGTGCGAGCCCCATCAAAACCATATAACTAACCTTACCTTATCTTACTTGGCGTGTTTGCGACAGGAATTTTCCTTGCCTACTGTACGAACATTGGCACCAGAGGCTACAACAACTCTGGCCAATGGCGTGTTCCCATCGCTCTCGGTCTCTTCTTCTCCACCATCCTCGCAGTCGGTATTCTGTTCTGCCCCGAATCGCCTCGATGGCTCGCTGCCAGAGGACGCAACGAAGAAGCTTACAAGTCCATCGCCGCTGTGCGTGGTGCCAAGTACGGCGACGGCAACCCCTGGGTCGAGGCCGAATACCGCGAGATCATCGCTGTTGTCAAGGCTGACGAGCGCATCAAGGAAGCTGGCTGGATCGACTGCTTCAAGCCTCGCAACAAGACCCTTTACCGTACCTTGCTCGGTATGACTCTCCAGGCTGGTCAGCAGTTCACCGGTGCCAACTATTTCTTCTACTTCGGTACTGCCATCTTCCAGCGCGTCGGTCTCAACGACTCTTTCGTGACTCAGATCATTCTCGGTGGTGTCAACTTTGCATGCACGTTCCTCGGTCTCTACATCCTCGAACGCTTCGGTCGTAGGTGGCCCCTCATCCTTGGTGCCGCATGGCAATCCTTCTGGCTCTTCGTCTTTGCTATTGCCGGTGTCGTAGGTGGCCCTCGTCCCGAGGAGATCTCCAAGGGTGTCGGTGACCTGCTCATCGTCTCCACCTGTCTCTTCATTCTTGGTTACGCCTCGACGTGGGCTCCCGGTATCTGGGTCTGGATCGGTGAAAGTTTCAGCTACCGCACTCGTGCCAAGCAGGCTTCGCTCGCCACCCTCGCCAACTGGGTCTCCAACTTCCTCATCTCCTACTTCTCTCAGCCCATCGCCGACAGCATCTACTTCTCCTACGGTTTCGTCTTCGCTGGCTGCAACTTGGCCAACACGCTCATTGCCTACTTCTTCGTTTACGAATCGGCTGATTTGACTCTGGAGCAGGTCGATGCTATGTACAACGACCCCAACTGCAAGGCCTGGCACTCGACCAAGTGGGTCCCTGCCGGCTACTCGTCCAGGGATCAGATCAAGGAGAAGGAGGATGGACAGGCCGCTGAGGTTGGAGAGTGGAGTAACTCACCTTCTGCTTTGCCTGATGAGAGGGAGAAGAACAAGGCCAACCCTCTTCAGGTTGCTTAATCTCTCTTCCCTTCTGCTCGAATTCACATACCCCGATCCGCATATGGAGAGTCCCGCTCTGCAACATGGAATCGCTCTGCGACACTTGTACTGTAGAACTTCTTGTACCTCCTTATTCACATCATTAGCATACGAACCATTTAATCATCGATCCACTCTCATCTGCGGACTCGTGTGTTCTTATTCGGGAAAGCGTGTGCGTGCTATGTTTTGACTCATAAGTATGTTCGGCCCAGTGGCGTCAGGAGTGTACGAAAATTGGTCAGGAAGTGTCAGTTACGCAGCTGTTGAGCTTTGAGTGAGTGAAAATCTCGGAATTCGGTGAAGGGCCCAATTTTTGTCCCAAGCGCGGCTGCAGTCATCATATACCTTCCTTGTCCCCTTCCTTACCTTTAGGTTCACTTCTCACACCATACAATCTCTCCGTCTTTGCTCACACATCCACAATCATGTCTCTCTTCGGTCTCGGCGGTGGTTCCTCCGCTCCTGTCAACAACGGCGCAGTCTCCAACGCTCAAATCGAGGCAGCAACCGCAGAGCTCGAAATGGTCACCGACGTCTTCAACCGTCTCGTCTCGTCTTGTCACGCCAAATGCATCTCCACCCGCTACGCAGAGCCTGATTTGAATAAGGGCGAAAGCATCTGCATCGACAGGTGAGTATATATCCTTACTTGCCGCAAATGAAAAAGTGCTTCCAAAGAATGCATGGAAGGAAGAGATTGCTTACATTGACACGCTGTCTCTTTGTCGAAAACAGGTGCGTGAGCAAGTTCTTCGCTGTCAACGGAAAGGTCAACGAACTTATGCAGAGCATGGGTCAGGCTGCGCAGGGTGGCGCTCCTTCTGGTGGATCCTTCTTTGGTTAAGCACACTCTGTGGACTAACTTCAAAACGTAATACGATCTCGATTCAAGGTTTGACGATACAGCAATGCGCGAGTGACAGAAGTGCATCTTGTGCAAGATGATTCACGACAACTCCCGTCGCTGTCAACTGTTGAGGAGGCAATCATGGGATTTTTCTGAAGGGGCAGCGACGAGCTCAGCACCCGCCGCGCGATTGCCAATACTGGTGCAGCCAGGGACTGCTGAGTGGTTCGCCATTGTGGCCCAGGTGCGGGAACCAGCGGAGAAGAGCGCCAGGGCCGTGTTCGGCCAGAATGCGCTGGTCATCTACATTCCGTCAGGTCAGGAAGGACAAGCAAAATGTCAGTGAAAGGCTCAGCAACTATCGGGTGATTCGAGAAGAAAGCACTCACCAATTGGGAAGATGGTGTCTTTTTCGCCATTGACAGCGATGAGGTGAGCGCCTTCACGATCCAGCAAACCTGTTTTGAATGCCAAATAAAGGCAAGCTGTGAGAATGCAGACCTTCTGATTTCGCCACCATGGTCTGGTATCGTACCTTGGCGAAGGAGCGAGTACTGTTCGACATTCTTTTTGAAGTCTTCTGTGTCACTGTAGCCAAAAGATTGACCCAAGGCGCGCTGCAGGCTGGCTGGATAGGCGAGGTTCTCTGCTGCTTCGAGCCAGCTATGTCTCCAAACAAGCCATGTCAATGTGTTGCTGTTCATCTCTCAATTTCGGAAAGGGAGGACACTTACGTTCGCGTGAATGCGTAGTGACTGGCGGTGCCCTGGCTCACCACCCTCTTCACACGCCCATTCTCCACCTTTGCTGCTCTGATTGCCCAGTAGGAGCCCGTCGAAATGCCCCAAAAGCTGATGCACTCCGTCTTGATGTCGTCTTCCTTGGTGTGTAGCCAGTCGACGATGCTGCTCCAGTATTTCTCTGCGGCGAGAGCATCTCGACCTGTGACAGGCGAGTCGGCGGTGCCTGGCATGGGCACGACGACGGTGGTGAAATTGACCGAGGTCAAGGCGGCGATCTTATCGAGCATGAAAGTGTGATAGTGGTCGAGGCCGGTAATGATCACAACGACGGGCTGCGAATCGTTACGTCCAGTCGCTCGAAAGCTCCGGAGAGGGATCGCTGTCGAAAATGAAGTGCGACAGTCAGCCAACAATACAAGCTTGAGAGTCTGTAACCGCCCTAGTATTCTCTACTCACTGAGACCAGTGCTGTTTCCTCCATCTTCTGACTCGAGAGGGACATCGTCCTCGACGAAATCAAAAGAGCCCATCAAGCTTCTCCACCAAATTAAGTCAGCAACTCACATCAGTGCCAACACCGCTATACACATGGCTGAAACTCACTTTAGAGCTTGCTCGAAGGCATGTTTGTCCTTCTTCCAAGCGTACAGCTTGGCCTTGGAACTGCTCGTCTTCTCGTGGACCCAAGGAAAGTAGGCGAGACGGAAGACGTTGGCGGCTCTCCTGTGTAGAAGTCCGTGTAGTCAGTCAGTGCTTAGCCTCATAGAAGTCAGTCGCATGGAAAGGGCTGGTTCTCACATGTAGTAGTGAATCGCTTGGTCGATGACATCGTTGGAGCGCAAGCTTTCGGCTGTGTGGATGAGCTCTTGACCTCGGTATATAAAAGCCTCGGCCCACTCATCGTCTCCGATCTGGGTCACGCGCTGATCAGGGTAGGTAGCTTCGAGTAGCTCGAAAATGGGCGCAAAGTCTTGGTCGTCTGCGTACTCGTCAACTGGCCAAGCCTTGCGCTGCAACTGAGTAGAGCGAGGAACCAAGAAACGAATGTTGAGTAAGTAGTTCAAGCATGCTAGTAGTGACTGTCCGTTGAGCGAGCTGCGGCACGTACGGCTACTTTCAGAAAGCTCTCATACCAAGCAGTGACCGACTCATGATACGGATATTGAGACGTGTCGTTCATGACTGATTGACCGAAACTTAGGTAGAGGTCGGAAGAATCGTCAACATCTGCCTTTGCTCCCATCACCATCAAAGAGAGTAGAGTCCAGCTCGCAAGCAAGGCGGTCGGAAGGATGCCCATCTTTTCAGCCTTCTTTGGATGTCACCGCGAGCTTCGAGAAACGGCAAAGGTAGAGAGGTGAGGAGCAAGCAAATGGATACGGGAAGTGCCTCCTCCTGATCAACGGCGAACTATTTATTGGAAGAGGCATCAGACAGTAACTCTGCATCCTTTACTATGATTCCGTGATCTTGAAGAAGAGAGCCACAGAAGAAGCTCGGTTTTGGTGGCATCGAGGTTCGACAAACTTAACGTCGATACTGTCCTTGACAGATGAGCAAAGGGCTATTTTCAAGGCGTGGCCGCTGCCAGCGCGGGTGCGTAACCGGAGACTTTCCGGCAACTGCTGCCTCGGATCGTCTTGGCTAAGCCTAAAAAAAAAGAAGTGCTCCACTCCAGCTGCACACCTTCCTTTTTCCAGGTCGGCTAGAGAAGCTTCCAGTTGAGCGCTTGTTGAACTTTGACATGCATCCCACAGACCATCACATCATCCTTCCCTTCGTCACATTCACTTTCACTTTGGGCGCTTCCGCAAAACAGCTTTCTCATCGATTGATCCAGCTGACCGCTCTTAGCGCAACCCAACATACGCCACAATGCCGTCTACGCCAGAGCCAGCACCGGCACCGACCAGGAATGAACGCAAGGCGTGCTGGTCGCATCGAGACGCATACTTTGCGTGCCTGACATCGAAGGGCATTACCGTGCCGCCAGGAACTGATATGAGCGATGGAAGAGGTCCTGTCGGCAAGGCAGCCAAGGAAGAGCAGGCGCGACTCGAACAGGACAAGAAGGTGACTGTAGAAGAGGCACGCAAACAAGACCCTTGCCTTGACGCAAGAAGGGGCTACGAAGAGAACTGCGCAAGAAGCTGGGTAAGTCCGATGTAGATCTGCAAGAACCGCATGTTCGGAGATCTCGTGTGCAGATCCGACTGATGAGTAAAGCTCAAGTACTAATTATCCGACGGCGATCCTGCTCTATTGACTTGCAGGTCGACTACTTCAACAAGCGACGAGTGCTGGAAGAACGACAGAAGATGATGTACCAGCAGGCGGAATCAAATCAAGCTAAACGCTGAGCTCATCTTCACGTTCTCACGGCAGGTCAGGGGTGAAGATTATTCACTGTACAATAATCCGTCGGCTGCTCCGATACTTATGACCCTTTCAGAGGACATCGTAGGAATCCCTGGGCCGATGTAAGAATCCGCAGGACCAGGCACATGCAAGCCTGTGTGTCACAGAACTGAACTTTGGTTTCTATCTGGCTCACTCGACTCGGCAGCCGTTGCCTACATTCGCGATTGTATTGGGCATTCCCGCGAAGACACACTGACGTCTTCGAACCCAAAGCCACCTCTCTTATAGCACCTATCTGTATACCAAGCTCTGCATATGACTTCACAATGTTACATGCTGGGTCTCACCCCGAGCCTCAACATCTGCGTTCGCTAGAGTCCGGCTTCAGTGTATCCTACGCTCATGCGGCGTCGGGCAACATCCGAATCATGAGAAGGTGGAGTTTGTGATTTTCGGAAGCCGGGCTTGCACATTAAGAATTTCAGAAACAAGAATCCGCTGCATGCAAACAGTCGCGCTTAGGACGCGCTTTGCTCCGACTGAGCCCAAGATTTCATCCCAACTGAGCCTCTTCAGACGCATCGTCTTCATCACATCCTGTTCGAAAGGGGTTATCGTTACCACCAGTCATCTTTCGGTACACTGAGCTGCCGTGCGCTTGGCCTGTCAATCTTGCTCACCTGTCACTTTGGCAATCCAACCGTTGTGGATGGAAGCTCGCCGACACTCTTCTGCCTGGATTCCAATCCTTTCCGACCAGTGCCTCTAATAATGCCTTCGAGAGATCGATCGCCAGACAGTCGCTCGAGCGGCAGCAGCTACTCTAGATCACCCTCACAAGATGTAAGCGCTGGAGTAGCGCTCAAACGCAAACGAGCTTCGTCCCGCTCACGTTCCGCTTCGATAGCCAGCGGATCTTCTCGCAGCTTATCCAGATCCAGGTCACCTCCACCACGGTCACGAAGACGACGATCCAGTCGGGATCGTTCACACTCATACAGCAGCGATGATGAAGATGCAAGGAAAGAACGAGTTGATCGGAGGAGACGTCAGGCGCAGGAGGAGGAAGCAAAGGCGAAGGAGACCGCCGCAAAAGGAAAAGCATTGAGATCGACATTGGCTCAACTTTCAACAACTAAAGCAGGGGGCGCTTACATTCCACCAGCACGCTTGAAGGCGCTCATGGCAGAAGCTGCAGCCGCAGATCCTGGTAGCGTAGAGTACCAGCGTATGAGCTGGGATGCGCTCAAGAAGAGCATCACTGGTCTGGTCAACAAGGTTGCAACGGAGAACATCAAGAGCATCGTGCCAGAGCTGTTTGGCGGCGCCAATTTGATCCGAGGTCGCGGCCTCTACTGTCGATCCATCATGCGAGCTCAAGCATTATCGCTGTCCTTCACCCCGGTATTTGCCGCTCTGACGGCCATCGTCAACACCAAATTACCGATGGTCGGCGAGCTCCTGGTCACACGACTTGTCTCACAGTTTCGACGATCATTCAAGCGAAACGACAAAGCCGTCTGCAACTCGACCGCCATGTTCATCGCTCATCTTGTCAACCAAAGGGTCGTTCACGAGGTCTTGGCACTCGAGATCTTGGTGCTTTTGCTCGAGAAACCAACCGATGACAGTGTCGAGATTGCAGTTGGATTCATGCGCGAAGTTGGTGCTTTCTTGGCGGAAGAAGCGCCCAAGGCGAACAATAGCATTTTCGATCGTTTCCGCGCTGTTTTGTACGAGGGCGAAATCAGCAAGAGGGTGCAATACATGATCGAGGTGCTATCCCAGGTGCGTCGCGAAGGGTTCAAGGACAACCCGCGCATCCCTGATGCGTTGGACCTGGTGGAGGAAGATGATCAGATCACACATCGTATCAGTCTCGATGATCAACTCAACGTCGAGGAAGGGCTCAATGTATTCAAAAAGGATCCGGACTTCGTCGAAAACGAAGAGCGCTACCGCTCTATCAAGGCTGAGATCCTTGGCGAGGACGAAGATAGCGACGAGAGTGGCTCCGATGCCGATAGCGAGTCTGGCTCTGATTCCGATGACAGCGGAGAAGACGACAAGGACGATGCTCAAAAGCAGCTCGAGATTCATGACCGCACCGAGACCAATCTCGTCAACTTGCGTCGCACAATCTATCTCACCATCATGTCTTCGCTAGACTTCGAAGAATCGGTGCACAAACTCCTCAAGCTCGAGATGCCAGAAGGGCAAGACATCGAGCTATGCAACATGATTGTCGAGTGTTGTTCACAGGAACGCACATACAGCAAATTCTACGGCAACATGGGCGAGCGCTTCTGCAAGCTCCATCGTAAATGGTCGGAGACGTTTCAGGAGAGTTTCAAAAACTACTACGATACCATCCACCGGTACGAAACAAACCGTCTGAGGAACATTGCGAGGTTCTTTGGACACCTTTTCTCGACAGACAGTGTGAGCTGGGCGAGTTTTAGTGTGATTCACATGAACGAGGAGGATACCACGAGCAGTTCGCGTATTTTTGTCAAGATCTTATTCCAGGAGCTGCAGCAGCAGCTGGGCTTGAAGACGTTGGCCGAGAGGTTCAGGGAGCCGAGTATGCAAGAGCACTGGACGGGACTGTTCCCCAAAGACAACCCGAAGAGTACGAGATTCAGTATCAACTACTTCACGTCCATTGGGTTGGGCATATTGACGGAGGACATGAGGGAGCATTTGAAGAATGCACCCAAGATTTTGTTGGCACAGAGACAGGCAGCGTTGGCGGCACGAGGTGACGACGATAGTGACACGGACTCGAGCAGCGTTCTCTCAAGCAGTTCTGGCTCGTACAGTTCCAGGAGCCGGAGTTACAGCAGGAGCTATTCGAGCAGGAGTAGAAGTCGATCTTACGACTCGAGAAGCCGCAGCAGAAGTAGAAGCTATAGCAGGAGTATCAGTAGGAGCAGAAGCCCGAGCCCGAGAAGGGGAAGGGGAAGAAGTAGGACGAGGTCTGCTTCGTACTCGTCTTACTCTTCCAGGTCGAGGTCGTACTCCCGTTCGAGGTCAAGATCTTACTCACGATCAAAGTCGTACTCGCGCTCTATTTCGAGTTCGCGCTCACGTTCTAGGTCGCCGTACCAGCGCAAGTCTCGCGCAGCACGTTCGATCTCTGGTTCGCGTTCGCGTTCTCGCTCAGCATCGGTGGTCAGCAGACCTCGTCGTAGGTCTCGCTCGCTCACACGTTCAGCATATTCCGACTCTGAGTCGGGCAAGTCGAGGTCGCGATCTCCGCCACCTGTCCGGAACACCAGGCGGAGATCGCCATCATATTCACGCTCACCCTCTCCTCGTCGACGCTAAGTCATGAGAAACATTCTGTCTTGCAATCTCATCCGCCTAAATGGCTTTCGCTCATTCCCGAATCACTGTGGTTGCGTTTTTGTGTAGAAATATGATCTTCTATTGAGGATATGTTTGATCCGTTCGCCTCTTGAGGCGAGACTGTGCTTTACCAATTTGGATGCTCTAGTTCCACCGCTGCATCCTCGCCCGGCGGCAACCTGTACAGCCCCTCCCTCTCTATATACTGAATGACACTATTTGGCAGCAAGTACTTGATACTCTGGCCTCTCCTCACGAAGAGCCTGACTTTGCTTGAGCTGATGTCGTTGTAAATGGTCTGCTTGACGATCTTGAGATTCCTGCGGTACTTCCAGAGAAGGTCGTGGGAGAGGAGGAAAGACCAAACATCTGCGCCTGTGCGTTCGACAATCAGACAGCCGTATTGGCCGAGAATGTGGTGCAAGTCGGCAGTTGCCCAGATGCCGGGCTCGCCCATAGACTGGATGAGGTCGCCTCCGGCAAGAAGCATGATTTTGACGTTTTTGCGAGTGCCATCGGAAAGTTGAACGCCACCGTTGGAAGGGCCGTTGATTTCTTCATGGAAATGATCGAGGACCACCGCGGTTCGTTGGTACTCGTCCTGGAGCGATTCCCATGCGTCCACCATAAGCCACGTCGAAGTCTTCTCAACGGCGAGTTCACACATACGTACGCGGTGCGTGGCTTTCGCCAGACCTTCCTTCTTGTAGTAGTCCGAGACGGGGGAATAGTATCCGGCAAGAAGCTCGTACTTGCCCGACTCGATGATCTGGTCTTTGGCCATCTCAAAGATACGAAGATGGAGGTAGGTCGGGGGGGAGAAGGAACCGCAAGCGACGATGACGAGGGGCGTCTTCGATTCGTCTCGCATTTTGGTGGGGAGGCGATGGCGCGGGAAGGTGTACTGTTCCTTTGTTTGCGGCTGTTGCGGCACGCGATACGGAAGCGGAGAAGGCGGACTTGCGGAGGGGCCATCTACTTCGTCGTCGGGCTCGGCCGCGGACGAACCGGCGTCTTCTTGTGCATCGAGATCTTCGCTGAATTGGGAGTAGGCGGGTCTGTCTTCCGCATCGTGATTGTGGTGATTGGCTAGTGAGGGCGACCGATTGGAGTGACTGCTGGGTGTGCGGTGAGGACGCTGAGAATGGTTTTCGGGTGCATGAGTGGAGGCAGCCGAGTTGGAATCCTGCGTATTGGGTGCGAGACCCATTACGGTTCGATTTGGTGAAAGGGTTGCAAGGCTGGCGGAACTGGCTTCACGAGAAGAGAGCTTCTCATCCAGATCCCACTGTGGGACATCACGATCATATGTGGATTGTGTCTGACCGTTGGACTGCGGTTCTGTTCCATGAGAGGACGGGTTGGCTGAAGAGGTCATTCCGGCGAGTAGAGACTGCCTTTCAGCTGTTGGTGTCTTGACACTTGCATCCTGGTGATGTTGGGATGATGGAGGGGGAGATCGAGTTTGCGACATGGATCGAGTGTAAGGATCCTCATCTTCGCGCGAGGCTGGGAACGAGGTTGCTCTGGAGAGTGGACTGCTTCCTCCAGCTCTGCGTGACTGTCGACCGTGGTGGGAAGGGCTTCCTGGCTGATGCTGTGCGATTTCCGAGTTGTGTGAAGGAGGGTCGGAATCTTGACTCCCGAGACGCTGTCCTGCTTCGTCGAGGGGACCGGCACCACCGACAGCTGCTCCAGTGAAAGGTGGACTATCGAGATGGAAGCTCTGTACGGACAAGGCTGCGAATTTGAGAGAGGAAGGGCCACCTGGACCTGCTTGTGAGTCGGTCATTCTTGGCATTGGCGCGTTGGGCTGTTGCCGGCAAGCAGCGAGAATTTGAGTCATCAGCGGGAGAGAAGAGGAGATTCGCAGGTGACGCAAGTCGGAAGTCGGGCCGATCAAAGTGGGAGAGGCAGAGAGGGTCAAGGTTCGAAGTTAGTCACGTTTCGGTGCTTCCGGATTGAGCCCACTTGTCCACTTGTCCCTGACTGCAATGCAAGGCAAGTACTTTGAGAAAGACTCACGGTCTGGCGAGACATGGCCTAGTCGCCTTTGGGGATAATCGCAGTATTCGGAAACGACCGAATGGAAGCTTCTTCGTGGTTGTGACGCGCGGTCTGTGTCTATGTTTTGGTGCGACAGAAAGATGAAGCAGAAGAAAAGAAGAGACGCTGCGGGTATGATGCCGTCTTGCTGCAGGATGGCGGAGCGCCCTGTGGAAGGAAAGAATGAAGGTGTGGGTGTAGGATGGAGAGATAGCCGGAGTGAGGTCAAGCTCTTAGAGGAATGAGGTGGTGTGATGCAGTGTGAGTACGGCGATTGCGATTGCAATTGCAATGTGAATGAGGACGAGTGCCTGAAATCGAGATGTGAGTGCGGACAGGCGGCAGCTGCCACAATCAGAAGATGCACGAGCTTGCTGCCCACTTTGGCTTGATTCGACAGCGACTAACTCCAATTCGGCGGATTGCCGGTCACTTGGGTTGACTTTCCGGTCGTCACGCTGCTGGCTCACAACTTGAGCTGTGTGACTCCATCCGATTGAGCTTCAGAGGCTATTTCGGTCTCTCACCGACTTTCGGATGCCCTTCTTCTCCCACTCGCATAAAGATTGGGAGAGCGGACAGAGCACCTGCTCACTTGACTGTACGCTTCGCTGAAATGCGATCAGCAAAACCCACAAATCGGCGGCGGCATTCCAATTTCAACTTGCTCCTCTCTCGGTCTCTTTCTTTCTCTTGCCGCTGTCACACGGAGTGGCCAGACCAAATTTCAAGAGATGCCCGATCAACGCCGTTCAGTCAACCCCGCGGAAACTTTAAGTAACGGAGATGAGAGTCTCCGATCTCACACAAGATTTCGTCGCATCGAATAATGTCTGCCGTTTGTCATGTCGGCCCCTTCGCATCCCTGATGCGTGGTCCGATGCATCAACGCAGCCGGAACGAAGGCACTCTTCGACTAGATCAATTCTTGTGACCGGTCACTTCGCAGTCCTCGTTTCGATACCTGGTGATCACTCCTGGCCGCAAACACAGACAAATGATGATAATGATACAGAAACAATGCATTGCTAGTAAAACACACCCCATCACACCTTCTCGAAGGCAAAGCCCAGATACAGAGTTGCGGCTTGCCACATCTCTTCGTCCAGTTTCAATGACCCATACCTGTCCACCACCTTCATCCTCTCCAGCAGTTTGCCATACTCCTGATGCCTCGACCCCTCGTGGTAGATCTCGGCAAAATTCTTGCGGTAGATGCAGCGCAACCCAACTTCTTCTGCCAGATCTTCGAACACGTCGAAATCGACCACGTATTCCGGCACGTTCTCCACCGCATCCTCCAAGAAGAATGTATATCGGTTGCCAAAGGCTGGGAATGTCTCGATCTGGTCAAACACCACCTTGTAGTAGCGGTTGCCAAACGAGCGGTCTTCTGGATGTCGACTCTGCGCCATGCGGTCGCGTAGCTCCCGACTATCCGGGATCGTGCCAATGAAAACACCTCCCTTACGCAGATACCGCGAGACATTGTCCAGCATGACCCGCGCCTTCTGCACACTTTCCCATGCATAGTGCATGCAGAATTGCAACGTCACATTGTCGAACATCGGCTCGAGGAGTTCTCGTGGAATTACTTCAGCGAGCCTCATCGAGAAGCAGTCGAAAGCGAAAAAGTCACCAGGATAGCTATGCTTGTTCTCTCCATGTCGTGCGATGGCCTGCTCGATCGACACGGCTGCAATGTCGGCGCCCACTAGTCCGCTTGGCGAAACCTTGTCCCACTTCTTCAGATCACCTCCCTTTCCGCAGCCTAAATCCAACACACGTCCCCCGCGCGGTCTTGTGCGTCCATCCATATTCGGATCGCGACCCCGTGCAAACTGACCCACCAAAACTGACTTGATCCAGTTGTTGAACTTGCGAAGTGCGATGATCGGTGACTCCTCACGACCGTGCACGCCTACCTCGCGACGCTTGTTGTAGTGGTCCGCCACCTCTTCTGCGTCTTCCAGCGTGTCACCGATGGCACGCTTTTTGGCATCGCTACCGTTCGATGTCTTTACAACCAATGCCTGCCGTTCAAGCCTCTGATGAAAGTCGCGCAGAATCTCGTCCAGAGCCTCTCGACTGTTGGCTTGATGTTGTTGCTCCCATTCCCGACGCAGTGGATTACGACACCGCGCTCGCTTGCGATCGATCTCCTCGATGCCGATCGGTCGCATCACTTGTCTTGCTTGCGAGATGCGTTTCGTCGGAGCATAGCGTGGCAATGGACGTACTCCGTCCACGCTTGGCTCTAGCATGCCCTCCAACACCTCTTCGACAGCTGCAGCAGGCGATTTGATCTCCTCCTTCAATTCCGCATTGCGTGCTGAGTGGGACGCGGAGTCATTTGAAGCAGAAGCAGCAGTCACCGGTATCCTTTCACTGTCGTTATACCGTTGAGTCGGTACTTCGCGGGATGGTGATGCGTGCATTGGTTCATGTTCAGCAACGGCAGGTTGTGGGCTGAAATGACGGCCATCCTGACGGTAGGAAGAGCGCCTGGATGATGAAACACGAGAGTCGTGATCTTCATACGCAGCTTCATGCGATGCTACAGACGCCTCGCGAATTCGAGCATCTCTGTCCTGTTGCATTTGTCGATAGTCCATACTGAGTTCTCTGGACTCTCTGAAGCCATGTCCCCGGCCGTTGGATGCCAGCAACTCCTGGTCATCGACGACGCCCTGAGTTCGTCGTTGAGGTCCAAAAGACGGGGATGATGCGGTCGGAGGCAGGGAAGGCGGAGGCTGCATGCTCGATCGCTCAGCGCCACTGGATGGATGAGCTGACCCCGGAGTTCGAATCGTTGCAGAACCTTCAGGATAGCCGCGATGAGCCTCTGAATAGCGATCGTACTCGGCGTGAGCATGTCCTGGATGCTCGAGCTGTCGAAGGTGTGGGCTAGTCAAACTGGTTGATCTCTCGCGCGCTCGATCGTAGCCGGCCGATGCATGATTCTCTACGCGTGGGAAATAGTTACTCTCCTCATAGCCTTCAGCCGCATGTCGAGGGTGGGCAGACGTCGGTGTGTGCGAAGGCATGGATCGCGACCCAGGTGTAACGGGAAAGCCACTGAACGAAGTCGCACTGCCGGGGGTAGGCGGCATGCCGTTCCCAGGCGTAGTTGGCGGATGCCGGTGCGAGGTTTGCATCGAATTGACGGTACTGCCCCGTCGTGGCGATGCGTTCAGCAGGGGTGGTGGCATGCCTGATGAAGATGCTTCGTACTCGTCGCCGTTCCAGCTCGGTGCCGTGTGGTGCCCTATCGGTGCCCGGGGATGAGCACTGTTTGCGGATGTCGGCGACTGTGGCAGCGGTACACGTCGACTTTCAGGTGATCGGACGTAAGGCACATCCGGAACAGCAAATCGATGAGACGGGGAAGGTTGCAGGTGCGCATGAGCGTTCGAGGCTGGGCTGGAGGAAGCGCTCGCAAAGGTGTAAGAGTTGGAGCCCGAGCGGGGCAGGTGACCTTGACCAACAGAGCCGGTCTGCGATGCGTAGCGTGTCCTTTCGACCGAGTGACCCACGTGAGTCGGGCCAAGCCCTGGGCTGGAACCGCCTCGGTTGAGCGTAGATAGATTTTGCGCATGCATTCCGGGCGGGTAGACGCTCGTAGGCGAGTTGACGCGGTACGAACCAGAGCCTCCAAGGGAAGCATGTCCACCGACAGAGCGTTCACGAGCGTGTGAGCCAGAAGCAGATGGCGGATAGGCGCAGGGTTGACCCATAGGCGACATCTGGCTGTTATGATGTTGGGGTGGTGGATGCGAGATGTGCGAGGAAACCGATGAATGCGAACCGGATCGTGGTCGGTCCTGAACAGCTCCTGCCGTGCCCTCATTGAGCAGATGGGCCATGCTTGGGCTGCGCTCCGAGCGACCGATTTGACGTGGCTGTTGTGGTGAGATGCGTGGATAAGACGAGCCCTGAGGAAGTGTTGCTGAAGACGATTGGAAGTTCCCAGAGGCACTGCTAGACCGACTCATGCTGTGCTCCGGATGCGGATCGTCGCCGTATTGAGAGGACCGTCTGTGTGCTTCACGATGCTTGTCATGCTCTGCTTCTGACATTTCACTCACAGCGACTAGATCCGCGATGGAGGCACTCCTGCGAGGCGGTTGAGAAGTTTCGACGTGCAGCGAACTGCGTGGGCTGTGGCTGATGCGATGCGTCGCATATTCGTGCTCGGCGTGGCGAAGATGTTCTCGAGACTGGGAAGGCACGACCATTGCAGGAGAACGGGGCGAAATGATAGCTGGGGCGGCGCCTGCATCATGGGAATTCTGACGACCGTAGCCTCCATATGAATCGCTATATCTATCAAGGCTCTGGCCAGAGAGGCTGCGTCGAGGGGCTGAAGCGTCGTCAGGATATACAGACGACCTCTGAGCGTATGCAGATGAGGAGGGTGAAGGTCGTGACCCATTCTCGTAGTGGTGAGCCGCAGGTGGGGAGGATCGGTCAGAACCACCAGCATCACGGACGGGATCGTAGCCCGGCATCTTGACGTGAGCTTTTTTCCTTCACTGCTGGTACAGAGTCGTGTAGTTTCTGACTTGTGCCATCCGGAGGTGGCAAGCGTCGAAGAGGGCCACAAAAGAGAGCCACGATTGGATTAGAAGATGAGGGAACTGGGATCCATGTTGGAATGCGAAAGCGCAGCACCTCGCGATCCGCCTGAGGAAAACGGTGATGAAAGACGCTATCGCCGCTTCTGCGCGAGATTCAGAGCGCTTTGGGTTGCATCTTGAGGTGAGGTGGATGGGCAAGAGAGGTGTCGAGTGAGCTTAAATGATATGATGGATGAAGAAAGATGCAAAGGTTGATTCGGATATCCTTTTGTTTGTGTGGAAAAGTGCGCACTCCAACTGACGCGCTTCGGAACCGAGTTGGAGCCACCAATTGGCAAGGGTCCTAGGGCCATATTACGTGTGCGATCGAGTGGAGAGTCACACGAGACTTTTTCTCCTCCTCCCAGACTCGGATCTCGGACTTCATATTTCAGAAGAAGTTGCTTCTTGCCATATGCAAGCGAGAGCTTGAACGCATTTGACTCAATTGTGCACCACTCGTGATCCGATATGGAACGATTCGACAGCCTAGGACTGTGATTAGGCGCCACATCCAGCACTGTAGCAAGCTCAGCGCAGGCTCGGAAGCAAGAGGTGCTGTCTCAGTGTTGTCGAGTCTGCCAGATATATTCGTCAGCAATGTCGTTTACACGCTTTGCAGCGGGACGTACTGGTCAGTCCATCAGTCGCTGCACGTTATCGACCACATTAGCACAGCCAATACGCTGTCGCACAACTCTCAGACTGGAAGATGCTGCGTCGTCCTCGGCACAGGTAAATCCGTCTTCTCGCAATGGCCCGATCGCTAGACACTTCCACGCTTCAGCACTAACACTCAAGAAGAAACGGATCGCCCAGAAGGCTGAAAAAGACGATGCCTCCAAGGAGTTCTCGCATACTCTCCAATTGCCAAACACTCCCTTCAGTATCCGGGCGAACGCGGCTCAACGGGACAAGCTCTTCTACGACAGGACCTGCGGTGAACTATACCAATGGCAGCGTTCCAGATCCGAGTCATCGGGCGACTTTGTCTTCCATGATGGTCCCCCATACGCCAATGGCAATTTGCACTGCGGTCATGCGCTCAACAAGATTTTGAAAGATATCACGAATCGTTATAAAGTCCTCCGAGGTAAACGGGTGCACTTTATGCCCGGCTGGGACTGCCATGGCTTGCCAATCGAGGCAAAAGCATTGGCAAACGTAACCCCAGAGCAAAGGGCTGCGCTTGCACCTCACGACATTCGAGAGAGGGCTCGCAAAGAAGCAACGAAAGCTATCGAAACTCAGAAGATCGAGTTAAGTCAGTTCGGCATCATGGCGGACTGGAGCAATCAAGCGACATATCGAACACTCGACCCTGGATACGAAGCCCGCCAGCTACGTGTCTTCGGCGAGATGGTGCGGAAAGGCCTCATCTATCGCCAGTATCGTCCAGTGTACTGGTCACCTTCGAATTGTACAGCACTGGCCGAGTCGGAGCTCGAATATAGGGAAGACCACCTCAGCAAAGCAGTCTACGTGGCGTTCAAGGTCACGCCGGGACCTGCGTTGTTGGAGAAGCTCGGACAGCATGTCAACGTAGCACACGAGCTCAACGCTATCATCTGGACAACGACGCCCTGGTCTCTGCCCTCCAACATGGCAATCAATGTGAATCCGGAGCTGTCATACAGCATCGTCCGTCGTGTCGGGTATGAGGGATCTTGTTATCTGGTCGGGAGTGACCGCATCGAAGCTTTGGAGGCTCTTTCATCTGAGCTAACATCGTCAGGAGACAGCGGAGAGGCCGGGTCGTTCGGACCGCTGGAAGAGATTATTCGAGTTAGCGGCACAGACCTAATAGACTCTACCTATCGCTCACCATTGAGTGCACCAGACAGCAAGCCACGGCCCATCCTTATGGCTGACTACGTCACAGCACTATCAGGAACAGGACTCGTGCACTCTGCTCCAGCGCATGGTGCTGAAGACTACCAAATTTGGAAGCAGCAAGGCTACATACACAAAGACGGGATATTCTCTCCTGTCAATGATGAAGGTCGATACTCGTCTGACATTCAACAACTCGATGGAGCATCAGCAGGCGAGACCGCAAGCACAGAACTGGCTCTCGGCAAACGACTTGTCGGAAAAGAAGTGCTGGGAGAAGGAGCGCAAGAAGTGATGAACATCCTTCGGGAGCGCGGGGCACTCATCAGTGCACATACTCTGCGCCACAAGTATCCATACGACTGGAGGTCTAAGCAGCCTGTCATTGTGCGTGCCACCGCTCAGTGGTTCGCTAATTTGGATGATATCAAAAAACAAGCGATCGAAGCTCTGCGCGATGTGACCTTTGTGCCATCGAACTCTCGCGCACGACTCGAGTCGTTCATCCTCGGACGCTCCGAGTGGTGCATCTCAAGACAGCGAGTCTGGGGAGTGCCCATTCCTGTTCTGTACGATGTTGTCACCGACGAGCCTCTGATGACGGTGGAGAATATTGAGCACATCGCCTCACTTCTCGAAAGGGAGGGGACAGACTACTGGTGGAAGGCGGATGCTGAGGTGTTTGTGGCGCCTCAGTACCGCGACGAGGAACGCAGATGGCGTAAAGGAGAGGACACGGTGGATGTGTGGTTCGACAGTGGCACATCGTGGGCAACGCTGAAGGACCAGCTTGCTCTCGAGGCAAGCGCTCAGGGGCAGTCGGTGCATCAGGGAAGCATTGCTGACGTGTACTTGGAGGGCTCTGACCAGCACCGTGGTTGGTTTCAGTCCTCGTTGATCACAGCAGTGGCTACCACACCAGAGGGCGAGAGACCCGTTGCTCCATACAAGACAGTCGTCACACATGGCTACGTCTTGGACAATGAAAGCCGCAAGATGAGCAAGAGTCTCGGCAACGTCATTTCGCCGTTGAGCATCATCCAAGGCGGCAAAGGAGCAGATCAACCAGCATTCGGAGTGGACGTTCTGCGATTGTGGGTAGCTCGGAGTGACTACACGACCGATCCTCCCATCGGCCACGAGATCATCACCAAGACGGCTGAGACGCTTCGAAAGCTCCGGAACACTGCACGCTTCATGCTGGCCAATCTACCTGGACTCCACAACGTCGCGACGTTGGAAAAGAACAAGATGAGGCTGCTGGATCGATTCGTGATGCAGGAGCTGTACGGTCTGGAACGTGCATGCGCAACGGCATACGAGGCTTATGACTTTGCTCAGGTGGTGCGTCGAATGACAGAGTTTGCCAATGCGACGCTCTCCAACCTATATTTGGACGTCGGCAAAGACTCTCTGTACCTGGACGCCGTTAGCGACGAGCGACGAACAATGATGGTCGCAGTCGTTGATCAGATTCTACGAACAATGACGGGCATCATGGCGCCGATCACACCTTTCCTCTGTGAAGAGATCTTCCACTTCCGGAATGGGGCCAGCAGCGACCCTAGCGAGGGAGTCAAAGCAGCTACTTCGGTTTTCTCCATGGGATGGCCAACAGTGGATGGACGTTGGAACGACGAAAGCGCAGCCGCAGACGCCAGACGGCTCCTCAAACTACGTGATGCATCTCTCGTGATGATTGAAGAGGCAAGGCAGGCATCCGAGATCAAGACATCGTTCGAGGTCGAAATTGATCTGACGACGCTTGACTCCAATCCTGAAATTGCATCGACGTTGCGAAGCTACCAAGCAGAACTTACGGAGCTGTTCAACGTGGCAAGGGTGAATGTGTTGGAAGCGGGCGACGAGCGCAGCGCATCGGACAAGCAAGCACTACTCACAAGGGAACACGAGGACGGCGTCAGAATACAACTGCGCCGCTCCTCTCGTCACAAATGCCCGCGCTGTCGTACGATGCGCAAGGAAGCGGAAGTTGATCGGCTTTGTCGACGATGCCAAGTTGTGGTCGACGAACTCTCAGCTTGATGTCACTATACAAACAAGCAATAGAAGGCCTTTCTGCCACACACTAATCTCAGGCACACGTTTGGATCGTGAATCGTTTGATCATGATGATGACTCCTCTACGTATTGATATGAAGGAGCGTGGATTGAATGAAAGAACAATGGTCGGGGTTACAGTGCATTGTCCGTACAGTATTTTTGCCGTCGGATCGACAAATAATCTCATGGCTTTCTGGCTTCTTTTCTTCGAGTTCTCCACGTTTTCTGTTGCTGCAAGAGCGCTTTGACTGCTGTAGTCCGCCTTAAAAGGGCGCGGGGAAGCCCTTTAGTTTGTGTGCCTCCTCTATACATTCTGGCGGGACTTGGTTCTTGTCGCAGAAGCAGCTTCCTTGCTGTGTTTGCTTGTCTTTCGCCTCTTTCGAGAAAAGAAGGGTTCACCGGCCATTTCGCCAGAAATCTATTCCCCGCGCTCAGTAAACGGGCACTCGGCGCGTTGGCCACTTCTCATACTTCTTCCGACTGCTCTTCACACTCTTCTCACTCGTCACCTACACTCTCCTCCCAGCTCGCACCACATTCTACTCGTCAGCATCATCTTCTTGTTGCTTCATTCTTTCGTCAGAACCTTTTCATCTGCCGTTGCGTCCAAGCGCGACCGACCTTTCGCTCGCTTACGATTTGCCCAGTCCAGGCTGACTCCTGCTTTTAGCTTTCATTTGGAGCAAAAGGTCCTCGTACGTCTCGGACTAGCAGGCGCCTCGGAAGAAATCGAGTCTGCAATGCAGACACGCCGGGCGGGGCGAGCATTAGACTAAGATGAAGGCACCAAAGGTTAAACATTCTCCTTCTTCATCTAACGACGGTGTCGGCGCCGACCAACGCGCAGTCGCAAGCACATCTGCCAGCAGTACAAGCCAGCCTTACCCTCCACCGTCCTCATCCAAGATTCTTGCTTGTGTCGCATGCCGCAATAGCAAAGTCAAGTGCATCTCTGATGGTCCCGATCAGTGCAAACGTTGTCTTGATCATGGCTTGACCTGCATCCGCCCCGAGTATCAAAGACTAAAGAAGGCAAAAGCCAAACTCGCTCGCTTTCAAGAGGAAGCCAATCTCTCACAGAGCCACGACGCGAAGCCAACTGCTCCTGCACCTATGGAAGAGGCGGATCATTCATCAACGAACAATGTCACCGCACCGCAGGAATTGCCTACTACCATCTTCAGCAACCCGTTCTTCGGCAAGTCAGCTCAGCTCTTGTCCAATCTTCACACCGTTCGAGCGGATGTGAAAGAGGAGTGGGATCCTGTCTCTGCAGGTATCATGGACCTCGAGACGAGCAAGATGCTCTTTGACAAGTTCATGGACAGACTCGAGGCACTTCTCTCCTTCTTCGATCCTCGCATCCACACATATGAGTATATCCGCTCTCATTCCTGCCTACTTTTCACCACCATGTGTTGGCTAGCATCTGCAGTCACCGACTTTCCTTCTGCACCTCGTATTATGGCCGGCCTCAAACACCATATCGACAACGTCCTCCTGCCAGCCATCTATTGTCAGAATCTGCGCTCCGTCGAGCTTGTTCAAGCACTCCTAATGCTCGCTGCCTACCTGCGCCCCTCTGAGAACCCGTCCGAGGATAGAGCCTGGACATTGCTTGGACACGCCATCCGAGTGGCCACCGATCTCGACATGCATTCCCGCATTCTCTCCACATCTCAACAGAATCAGACGCTTCCCTCTTCCATTCCAGCAACAAGCGACGGTCCAGCGCAGCAAGATCCACCTCAACAGCAAGAGATCTGGTTCCAGCGCAATCGTGAACGGGCTTGGATGCATATCTGGCTTCACGAAGCTTCCTCTTCCCAGTACACTGGTCGTGTCTCCCTACTGTCTAAAGATCCGATCGTTGAAGCTTCCCGTGGCTGGCATCTCCATCCGGAGGCGCTTCATACCGACGTCGTCTTTGTCGCTCTCATCGAACTACGATCACAGCTAGCGCAGAACAAGGAGCTCTTCCGTCTCCTCAGCAGTCGCGCTATGCCTGCATCCGGCAGTTCGGTCAACCAAGCCAGTGCGTCTCACAAGGGCTCCAGCTTTGTCCAGGAAGCCGATTCCTCTTGGGTCCGACACTACCTCGATCGCTGTCATCGCGATCTGTCGTCATGGGAAGAGCGCTGGGTTGTCAACCCTTCGCGCTCAGCCAGTCATCCTCGTCCGCTGCGCTTCGAATTGGGCTCGCTGTATATCTGCTACGCACGCATGCAGCTCCTCTCCCTCCCGCTTACATGGCCTACACTTCCTCCATCTGTGGCTACCCGTATTGTCTCTGACCTGCATTCCGTGTCCATAAGATACCTCGAAGACTTCCTGGACCGCACCTCGCCAGAGCGTCTCGCTCATTCCTACAACTCGATATGCATCACTGCGACCTACGCTGTCGTCATCGCGCTCAAGCTGACTAAACTTGCACCGACTTACTCTTTCATCGACTCGGCAAGAATTACAAAGCTTGTTGCTCGCGTATCGGACTATCTGCAAAAAGGAGGAGAATTGACGAAGCATCAAAATGGATCGAGCTTGGTGTACGCCAAGTACGTCAAGCAACTTCTTGACATGGGCAGCAGCAACGCACAACCGAATCACACGGCGACTGCTGCAGAGCGCGGAGCCGAGGCGCTTGGTCGAGCTCCCACCCATGCCAACACATCTGTCACTGGCGATGAAAATCACATAAATGGCTACACCAATGGTCATGCGCCTCGCAGGACGGGCATGACTTCTGGCGGGCCGATCGTACAGCCGGGCGACTCAGTCCATCCGCCCATGTCCGGACCGGATCGTGAACGACACCTGCCTCGACCCCAGCCGCCCTCGCTGCAGCGTGGTCACTCGAGCGTGTCGCATCCTCTTAGCTCGCCACGCACCATCTACACCGCCACTCCCGGTGCTGATCCTGGCTTGTTTCCGCGTATCTCGGCCAGTCCGCATGTGGTGCATCCTGTGGTACTCGGGCCGACCACGCCCTCATCTCACTTTTCGATACCGCCAAGCATGTCCACTCCCATGACTGCGCCACCGCCACCGCCAGACCAATTCCAGTATGCGACAGCGCCTGGAGTGGAAGTTGGACAGCCGCAGTGGAGCATCCTTGCCAATGACCCCGAGCTATTTGCTTGGGCTAGGTCGTTTCTCAATGACGAGATTGATCTTACTATGCCAGGTACCTCGTTCCACTGAATGGTCTCCTTATACCCATCGAAGCAGTCTTTACGTGTTTTCTTTGTAATCTAGCTCTACTATCTCAAGCGTTGTGAGATTGCTTCTCATGTGCTGTCGTTTCCTTGTGACTGCTGTGCTCTGCTTCGTGGTGCCGAAATCAGGTGTCTTCATCAATATTGTACAGCGCGATATAGTTTTTCCCGCTACAGCGCAAGAGCAAAACTTCAACTAGCCAAATATCGACGGTGATTACAGGGTAGGTGCCAGTCAAGCTGACCCCATCGTCTTGGACCAGTTTCAAAGTACCAGTTTCATTCATCTCGCAGCTATTCGATGTGTCTGATTACATGCCTAACACAGAGAGCGAGTGTTGATTCGTCGAGGCTGCAAGCGCGGTGAGCCTGTCTTTGCTTTCGTTCTCGGCTCTCAAAAGCACTGATTTCATTTCTTGAAGGGTGAGTGTAACGCTAAGCGTCGTCCGTTTCGATGTTGTCGAGGAACCACTGAACTCGCTGTTGCTTGGTGCAAGGAACATACATACCGCCAAGGCGCACTCGCTCCGAATGAGGGACCGTTCGCATAGTAAGGATTTTGTTGGGGTCTGCTGGTGGCAGCTTGGTGATCGGATCAGGGCTGAAATGGTGGCGCAAAAGGATATGGTGATAAGCAGTGATACACCTGTCCAGCTCCTCAAGCTTCCATGGTGGTAACGCGGGGTGGTAAGTTCCTCGAGCGCTCCCTGGGCAGAAAATCAGCAGGAAATTCACACGTTTTTGTATTTCCAGCTCTGGGCTTGATTTCAAAATTGGAAGGACGGGAAATTCAAAAAATAAGAGCAGGAAATACAAATTGTGGAGCTGTGAATTCAAATTTTCCAGGCAGCAGACAGCGGTGTCAAGCAAATTGCTTGAGCACTCGTCTGGCAAAAATTGGGCAGGAAATTCACGCGTGTTTGTATTGCCAGCCCTGGGCTGATTTGAAAATAAAAGTGCAGGAACTTCAAAATGGAAGTCCAGGAATTACAAACAGGAGACGAGGAAATACAAATTTCACAGGCAGCAGACGGTGACTTCAGGAAGACGTGTAAATTCAAAAGCAAAGTCCAAGCATTTCAAAATGGAAGTCAAGGAACTTCAAAATGGAAGTACAGGAATTACAAATTTTCCTCCACACTGGCGCGTCCAAAATACAAAATGAGATTGCGCTCAGTGTTGGAAAACACTAAGTATTCCGACATCTCGCACTCAAAACGTCTCACGGCTCCGACTCTGGCAAATAGGCGGCTATTCTCCTGAAGAGCCAACGAGACTAGCCAATCACGCGCTGAGCGTAATTAGACTTTATTCAAATTTTCCCATCGGGGATGCAAGTGAGCGGAACCTCACAATGCAGGTACATAAAGGACAAGTCTTGCCGCCTAGATTCAACACCAGGCAGTTTGATATGCAACCTAGTCCCGCCACCGACAGGACCTTGGACAAATCACACTTAACAGAGACGGGTCACTACCAATGGCGAGCAAGGATTGGACAACCAGTCCAAGACTAGATGGAACGCAATCATCCGATTGGCACAACCAGCCACCATACACAAAGAATAGGCGGCTGGACAATGAAAGCAGAGGATAGAGAGGATACTCTCAGCGGAACACTGACACTCCCAGGTGTTACGAGCCAGCATCGTCGTCCCCGATCTGCCTCCCGATCTGGTTCCCCGACCCCCGCGGATCCGCGCTGCGGCATTGCTCGTTAAGAAGACCCCCCCAGACCCTAGGGTCGCGGGGAGTACTCCACGCCCCCTCCCCCGTCGAGGTTCCCGAGGAACCTCGTCGCATGTATTACTTAGTTTCGCTATCTAGCAACTCAGTACTGTGCTTGACCCCATCCACGGACGTTTGCGTGACCCCTCGACAACCGTACACCCCCACGGCCGTAGCCGCTCGCGGTACTCAGACCCTACGGTCCTAACATTACATGCGACCTACCCCACGGTTAGACGTCAACGCAAACATGACCAGAAACCCCAGACGCAACAACGACTCAACCCCCGGTCACCCCAATGACACTCCGACCGACTCTTCGACCAGCTCGACCGGGGGAGCCGACACCCCTGCCGACCCATCCCTGGGCGATGTCATGGCCTTCCTCCGAGACGAGGCGGCCCAACGACGCGCCGCGGCTGACGGGGAAGCCCTCGAGCGTAGGCAGCTACTCGACCTTCTGCAGTCGGTGCTCCTCGGCCGCCAACCCGCCTCGCCGAGCACCATGCCAGCCGAGGACGCTACCCCCCCTCCCGCAGCTCGTGTGGTGGAACCCGTGGTGGTCCACGAGACGGAATCCCGCGATCCCGTTATCAAGCTCCTCGCTCCTGAGTGGGATGGGTCGAAGGACACCCTCGAGGACTTCCTTGACCAATGCAAGCTCAGCTTCGAGGCCAACCCCACAAAGTTCCCCACGGACACGCGTAAGGTCCTATTCGCAATTGGCAACATCACGGGATCCCCGCGTACCCGTATCCGCAATCTGCGTCAGTCCACCCAACCAGTGCTGTGGATGCACAGTTGGGTAGAATTCTGCGCCGACCTCCGCCGCGTCTACGGCAACCCCGATCCAGGCCATACTGCCCGCGGGAAGCTGTTCCAGCTGCAACAGAGAGGCCCCGTCGCGGATCACGCCGCTGAATTCCTCGCCCTGTCCGCAAGAGCTAACGCGACAGACGAGGCCTCGATGATTGTACTGTTTGAGCAAAGCCTCAACGAACGCCTCCGTGAACGATTGGCAGATTTCCGTACCCACGACATCAAGGAGTTTATCCGCGAAGCCATCCTGCGTGAGCAGCGGTACAAGAACATCCGCGAGACCAGCCAGGTCACGTCCTTGGCCCCCTTCGCTCGCCGTGGTGTCACCGCTCCTGTGACCACGGTCAAGAAGGAGATGGAGCGACGAACGGAGATTCGCAGTGACCACCCCCCGCTGCCCCCACGCGACCCCAATCGCGAGGTCGCGGACAATCTGCGACAGTACCGTTGCCAGAACAACAAGTGTTACGGCTGTGGGGGCGACCATCTGGTTAGGGACTGCCCGAAAGGACCACAAACCCAGGTCCTCCGTGCCCACGCCTTGGTGTTGGACTCCCCGACCGGACAACTATTGGTAAACCCACTGTCCCCAGACTCAGGGGATGAGTCCACGGACCACCCCAACCTATCGGACTCCGAGTCCTCGGAAAACTAGAAGTCGATGAGCCCTCCCGGTCCGGACTCATCGACAGCCTAGCCCAACTCCGCGCGCATGCGGTAGCCTTTTGGGCCACGCAAAGGACCGCTGAACCTCGTGTGGAGACGGATGGGCTCACCCTCCGCATCCACCGCCACCCCACTCTCCCCACGTACAAATGCCTCGTCCAATTAGGCGACGCCCACGGCCTCGCCTTACTGGACACAGGCGCGACCGCTTCTTTCCTCACCCCGGAGATGGTCTCCACGGCTGGCCTCTCCCGTCAACGTCTCCCGAATCCCCTGAACGCAGCCTTTTTACAAGGGCAATCCTCGCCCATCACCCACCCCACCACCACCGACATCCTTATCCACAACCATGTGATCACCCCCAAACACAAACTCTTCGTAACCCCCATGTCCTCCCACGACATCCTCCTCGGCATGGACTGGATCGAAGCGGCCAAACCCGAACCCAACTACAGCCTGAGGACGTGGGACCTATGCTTGCCACACTCGCTGTCGGCCACCACGTTGGACGAGGAACCCCCGTCTACCGTGGACCTCGCCCAAGTGGTCAGCCGCCGACAGTTAACCCTTGGAGGCGAAGACCTCCTGTCGCTCTCAGAACCCCACGAACTCCCCTCTTTCCTACACGCGAGGAGTACCTCCATCCCCACCCTGCCAGAGCAGTACCACGACTACGCGGACGTATTTGACGTCCAACGGGCCAAACAACTGCCTCCACACCGGCCCCACGACCACGAGATCCACCTGGAGGAGGGCAAGACTATCCCCTACGGCGCCCTCTACTCGCTCTCCCACCGCGAGCAAGAGGAGCTCCGTAACTACCTCCAAAAGATGGAGGCCAACGGTTTCATCCGCCCCTCCACGAGCCCAGCCGCAGCCCCCCTCCTCTTCGTTCCCAAAAAGGACGGCAGCCTACGGCCGTGCGTGGACTACCGCGCCCTCAACGCCATCACCGTGAAGGACCGCTACCCCATCCCCCTCATCTCTGAACACCTAGACCGCCTATCCACGGCCAAGGTGTTCACAAAACTAGACCTCAAGGGGGCCTACAACCTCCTCCGCATTGCCGAGGGACACGAGTGGAAAACCGCCTTCCGCACCCGCTACGGCAGCTACAAATACCTCGTAATGCCGTTCGGCCTGTGTAACGCCCCCTCAACATTCCAACGACTCATGAATCACGTGCTGTCAAACCTCCTTGACGTGACCGTGATCGTCTACCTCGACGACATCCTCGTGTACTCCGAGGACATAGACCAACACTCCGCGCATGTCCGCGGGGTGTTGGCCCGTCTCCGCAGTAATCAACTTTTCTGTGCTCCGGATAAATGCGAGTTCCACACGGACTCCGTCGAATTCCTGGGGTACGTGGTGAGCCCCACAGGAATCACCATGGACGACTCGAAGGTGTCCACGGTCCTCGACTGGCCCCCACCTGAGTCCATTCGCCAAATCCAGGTATTCCTCGGCTTCGCCAACTTTTATCGGCGTTTCATTCGACACTACTCTCGTGTCGCTTCCCCGCTCACTGATCTCCTGAAGGGCGGCTCCACGGGGAGAATCCAACTCCCCCCCAAAGCCCTCGACGCTTTCAACCGCCTCAAACAAGCGTTCACCGAGGCCCCCGTCCTCCGCCATTTCAACCCCCCATTGGCTACTGTGGTGGAAACAGACGCCAGTGATGCCGTCGTGGCAGCCGTCCTCTCGCAGTGGCACCCCCGCAAGCCTAAGGACCTCCAGGCCGCTCCCACACCCAAAACCCACGTCCTCCACCCAGTAGCTTATTGGAGTCGGAAGATGATCCCCGCCAAACGCAACTATGAGATCCACGACAAGGAACTCCTCGCCATTGTCGGCGCTTGCGCCCACTGGCGCCACTACCTCCACGGCCTCGCGGGGCCATTCACAATCTACACCGACCACCAAGCCCTACAGTACTTCAGCACCAAACGCCAACTCAACCGACGCCAGGCGAGGTGGCAAGCCGACCTCGCGGAGTTCGACTTCACACTCCACTACCGGCCGGGGAAAGAGGCGGTCCGCCCAGACGCCCTCAGCCGTCGCCACAACCTCTTCCCCGACGGCCCCGCAAAGCCTGACCCCGCGAACCACTCCACGCTCCTGCCCACCACACTCTTTGCTGCCGCGGTCTCCACGGTCACCACGGCGCTTCCGTCCATCCCCACATCCTGGGCCCAGCAGCTTCGCCAAGTCGTGGACCCCCCCGAAGCCATCCACTTTGTTGACGGCTTCCCACGCACAGACACCGGCCAACTTTTCATTCCAGAAGCACTCCGAGAAGGCGCACTGCACCGAGTGCACGATGCAACCCAAAGTGGCCACCCAGGTTTGAGGCTCACTTTAGAAAATGCCAAAAAATTCTTTTGGTGGCCTGAGTTAGCCAAAGATGTAGAAAATTATGTGAAAACCTGCTCTGCTTGCCGACGCGCCAAATTTCCACGACACAAGCCCCATGGATACCTCCTCCCCTCGGCACCCCCCAACCGTCCGTGGGCAAAAGTTTCCATGGACCACATTGTGGACTTGCCACCCTCCAGGAGCCAGAACGTGGAGTACAACGCCATCCTCGTTGTTGTCGACCGTCTCACGAAGTTCGCAGTATTCATCCCCGCCCGCACCGATGACAAGGCTGCAGACCTCGCCCACCAACTCCACCGCCATGTCTTCTCCTATTTCGGGCTCCCCGACAATATCCTTTCCGACCGCGGTACCACATTCTTATCCGCGATGTGGACTGAACTCCTCCGCGCCCTCCGCGTCAAGGGTTCATACTCCTCCGCACACCACCCACAAACAGATGGCCAAACAGAGAGGACCAACCAGTCGTTGGAGCTGTTCCTCCGCCTCTACACAGCCTACGATCACTCGGACTGGGCCTCCCTACTCCCCACGGCCCAACTGGCGCTGAACAATTGCACTGCTTCTGCAACGTCCATGGTCCCTTCCCACGCCGTGTTCTCCTTCCAACCACGGACGCACCCTGACCTTCGGTTACAAGGTGCGGCCCAGTAGGGTTGGCAACAAACATGGTCTAGTCTCTTAAGTAAAGTTGTTCCGTTTGATGAG